>CM075009.1:5728168-5821796 GCA_037576675.1 Pangasius sanitwongsei | reverse complement strand
CCCACTCCTCTCTCTCCCTCTGACTGTGTGTGTGTGTGTGTGTGTGTGTGTATGTTTGTGTCTCTATATATATATATATATATATATATATATATATATATATATATATATATATATATATAAAAGCAGTTTGTAATTTCAGAGTCCTTGCTATGGAAATTAAATTATTCTTGCAATAAAAACATTGACAAACCTTCCACCGGGCCACTAATTTACTAAATGGCTCTTAGGAAATGGCACTAAAACGTTTCCCTTTTTTAATCACTACCCTTTTGAAAGTGAGTTGCAAAGGTAAAGGGGGGAAAAAAAAGAAGAAAAAAAAACTGGAGACATTGGAAAATGTTGTCTAACTACTTAGCATAAAATTTCAGTTTTATGTCAGACTTGCAGATTACTATAGGGAATAAGATGTCTGCTGCTGCTGTTTAAACTGTGTTTGTAGTTGGCCATACCTTAAGAACATCAGCAAGGCACAGACAAGTGTGGCTTTATGGTTTTTGATTATATAGTAAGATAGCAGAGGGATGGTCAAAAAAAAAAGTACTGCATAAGAGCATAAAGAATTTTGTTAGCTTTGTTAGCTAGACTGGTCAGACTCTTTTTTTTTTTTTTTTTTTTTTTTTTTTTTTTTAATATATAAATATATTAATGCGTCTGTCATTTCGTTGGCTTATTCACTATACCTTTTGCTCCCCTCCACCAGGGAAAGTCATTGGGAAGAGCGGGAAGCTGATTCAGGAGGTCGTGGATAAATCCGGAGTCGTCCGAGTGCGAGTGGAACCAGAAAACGAGAAGAAATCATCTCCATTGGAGGAGGTCAGTATGTGTTTATGAGACAGTGGCAGAAAGTATAAATCAGAAACGGAAAGGGAAGGAAGCTGACCTCTAGTGATGCGAAGTGGAAGTGTTAATCTAGTAGATATGCTACAATAATAAGAACGGTGGTGCTGGATGGCTTTGTGATTCATCATTATTTCTCTACGCATGTAACGCTGATTGAATTCTGCGCCTGACTAAAGGGCATGGTGCCATTTGTGTTTGTGGGGACAAAAGAAAGCATCTCAAATGCACGCCTACTGCTCGACTACCATCTCAACTATCTCAAAGTAAGCCTTTCTTTTACATTTATCCAATAACCCGCTTTCTCGTGTCATTGTCAGTAAATAGAGTTGTAGCATCAGACTAGAACTAATTCTCAACCCGGTTGGACGCCTATGGGAGATTTCTGAGCGGCGGCTAGCGAATGTATTAGTAAGCTAGCTTGTGTAACTGCTACTGCATAGTGATCATGCTGCACAAGCAATGTGTTGATACACCACACCTAACAAATGACACAAAACGGGAGCAAAACCAGACGCTTAGATCTTAGTTTACTGTAGTTATGTGAACATGATTTTTTTAAATTTATTTTTATTTTTTTTTTAATTATTATTCAGGAGGTGGATCAGTTGCGGATGGAGAGGCTGCAGATTGATGAGCAGCTACGACAGATTGGCGGAGGCCCCAGAGCTCCATCAGGACGACCGGAGAAGGAAAAACCGTTCAGCTCTGATAACGGCATGGGACATTCCCGCGGGGGCAAGCCATTCGGCCGTGGGGGGCGAGGAAGACGAGGGCCTACGTTTGCGTCAGGTACACACACCTCATAAAAGAAAAATGTAGCTATAGCTTGCCGTTTTTAAGGATTTTAAGCTTGCGGTTTTCAAAGATCCCAAAATTTGGCATATTGCTTAATGGTGGCAGTGCCAGAAAAAAAGGCGCAGGGGTATAAATATTTTTTTACCCTCACGAAGAAATCCAGATTCTGTGAATATATGAAACACTCCCAACCCTTGATGCATCATTCCCTTGTTCTTCCAGTGTCTTATGGCCTACATTTGTTTACTGGAATGTGATTGTTCATAAATAATAGTACAATCTGACTATAAAGTAATTTTAACAGCCATTCGTTGCATGACTTGACATTTTATTCTCTTTAGTTTTAAGTGGATTCTTGGCTTAAAAATTCTTATAGCGTGTAGAAACTACTGTAGCCTGAGTAACACAGAATTATTTTAACATCAGGTAGTCGCATGACGTTTTTACAGTTAAAATGCCTTTAATTGGTTTCTTTACCATAAACTATTCAGAGAATACGCACTGCGTGTATGTGTTAGTGATTAATGTTCATCATAACATTTAGTTGTTTAGCATTTTTATGACTGCTGTTTTAAAGTTGTCTTTGCTCAGAAAAGCTAATCTACTTTAGCCGATTAAAGCCTTCCTTTATTATAAGGTCTGTCTTTTGTTTTTGTTTTTTTGTTGTTGTTTTCATGTTGTGTTCCTGAATATTTTCTCAAGGCACCAATTCTGAAGCGTCCAACGCATCCGAGACTGAATCAGACCACAGAGACGAGCTGAGTGACTGGTCTCTGGCTCCCACCGATGAAGAGTCTATGGGTTACCCCAAACGAGTCCCAGACGGACGAAAGAGAGGCGGCGGTGGTGGCCGGGGACGAGGGGGACGAGGAAGAGGAGGAGGAGGGGGTTACAAAGGTAGTTAGTTTCATGTCTAGAATTCCTCTGTTATCTCCCATTGACTCTGGAGATTTCCTTTTAGCATCGCAAATGTATTTCCAATACTGGGTATATTTATTTTTCCTCTGTTATTATTGACATAAGTAAGGATTAACACACTTGGAAGCATTCTGTTAGGAAGCAATCAACAGCTGGGTCTTGTGATGTCACATCTTCGTTCTAAGAGTTGATTGTTTAACGTCACATCTTGGAGTGTTTTATTCCTCTTATGCCACAGTCATTTGCCAACAATTTTTTAAAAATAAGAAAACAACTCGTCAGAAAGTACTTACAACCTTAAGTCTGACTGTCACAAAGCGCTGACACTGGAAACTCCTTCCAAATATGCAAATAAACATCTCCTCACAGAGCACTTCACCATTATCAGCAATTCCACACCTTTTTAACCATTTTATGTGGAGCATCCACCATCCAAGTCCCTGTGTAAGTCATTACTGTAGAAATAGAACTAGCATAGCCATATAAACTGTTATAGAACGTTAATCAACACCTTTTAACCAATCAGAAGCAAGCTTTCAGTAGTGCTGTGATTTATAAATAATATTAATGAAAAGACACACGTTTAGAGAACAAATAATATTGTGAAAGAGTAAATTAAAAGATGGTATGAATAAAAGACTATCAAGAACAGTTATTTGGTTAATGATTAGTTTTCATGTTTTTTTTAATTGGACAATGTTTAATATAATAAACACTTTGATTAAAGCTTCAGTGAATATTGTGTTTTTGAGTGCTTCTATTGTCTGTTGATCTTCCTGGTGTTAATGTGTGTGCTGTATTAACTTTCTGTTGCGTTTAATCAGGTGAGGACGTGCACTGGAGTGAGTCACGCCCCCGGAACTCCAGAGACTCCAAGCCGAGGCTGCAGGAGGACTCGCTACAGGTAACCAATTACTATAAACATCAGTGATGATAATGAGAATCTTTACTTATGACAGTTTAGCTGCACCGTTTCGATGTTGGAAAACACAAGCACTTCCATATTTATTCAGATCATTGTGTGTTCAAGTGTGCAGTTTGCTAAACATTGATGTCTTTTCTATTTAGTTTGATATGGACTTACTTTAAAGTGCTACACTGATCAGCCATAACATTTAAAACCACTTGCCTAATATTGTGTAGATCCCCTTGTACCACCAAACAGCTCTGACACGTCGAGGCATGGACTCCACAAGACCTCTGAAGGTGTGCTGTGGTATCTGGCACCAAGACGTTAGCAGCAGATCCTTTAAGTCCTGTAAGTTGCGAGGTGGGGCCTTCATGGATCGGACTTGTTTGTCCAGCACATCCCACAGATGCTCAATCGGATTGAGATCTGGGGAATTTGGAGGCCAAGTCAACACCTTAAACTCTTTGTCATGTTCCTCAAACCATTCCTGAACAATTTGTGCAGTGTGGCAGGGCGCATTATCCTGCTGAAAGAGGTCACTACCATTGGGGAATACCATTGCCATGAAGGGGTGTACTTGGTCTGCAGCAATGTTTAGGTAGGTGTTGCCTGTCAAAGTAACAACCACATGAATGAAAGGACCCAAGGTTTCTCAGCAGAACATTGCCCAGAGCAGTACACTGCCTCCACCGGCTTGCCTTCTTCCCATAGTGCATCTTGGTGCCATCTCTTCTCCATGTAAGTGACGCACATGCACCCGGCCGTCCACATGATTTAAAAGACCAGGCCACCTTCTTCCATCGCCCCGTGGTCCAGTTCTGATGCTCATGTGCCCATTGTAGGCGCTTTCGGCGGTGAACAGGGGTCAGCATGGAGACTCTGACCAGCCTACGGCTACGCAGCCCCATACACAGCAAGCTGTGATGCACTGTGTGTTGTGACACATTTATGCCACAGTAGCTCTTCTGTGGCGTCGGACCAGACGGGCCAGCCTTCACTCCCCATGCGCATCAGTGAGCCATGGGCGCCCATGACCCTGTCGCCTGTTCACCGGTTGTCCTTCCTTGGACCACTTTTGGTAGGTACTAACCACTGCATACCAGGAACACCCCACTAGACCTGCCGTTTTGGAGATGCTTCCTGACCCAGTCTTCTAGCCATCACAATTTGGCCTTTGTCAAAGTCGCTCAGATCCTTACGCCTGTAAGGATTTTTTTTTTTTTTCTACTTTTCTTCCCCAGTTCCTCAACTATGAGAACTGACTGTTCACTTGCTACCTAATATATATCCCACCCCTTGACAGGCGCTATTGTAACGAGATATTATTCACTTCACCTGTCAGTGGTTTTAACGTTATGGCTGATTGGTGTAAATGTTTGAACTGCTGTGTTAAACACCTGGAATATATTACACTGTACCATAGCACTGGTGAACTCTCAGTCATGATTGGTCAGAAGGTATTGATTAATTTTCCATAAAAGCAGTTCTGACAGTAGTGCCAGCTTCAAGGTTCATGTTGTTGCACTCGTTCTAATTTGTTGTTGTTCCTATAGCATATATGTAAGGAGATTTCTTTGTGGTTTCTCTGTAACATGACAAGCTGCGTTTTTTGTTGAAGTTTTTTTTTCTTTGACTTATTAACTTTAAGACAGTGAGAGGCTGAAAAAGAGGCTGATTAGAGAAAAACTGCTATAACATGAGTAAAAAAAGGAATTCATTAGGCTTGGGCATATCGAAGGTGTTGGATTACATCCAGCTCCTCCCCCTGGACTTATGGTTCTGTGGCGACGACTATCTCAATTTCTGTGGTATAAAAGGACTAAAATACTTCGGGATGTCCAATTGTAGGAAAATAATCAGCTTCAGGGTATTGGCAGTAACACCGCTCTACGTCGGGCTGCATTACACCAGCACATCATTGATTATTTTCCTATAAACGAGAACCCCCAAGTATTTTATTCCTTATATATTAATGTTCTACACCTGTGGCCTTATCTGGGAAGGATTTTTCCACAGAGTGCAGAGAAAAGTCAGTTAATAATGCGTGTATATGTGATTTTTAGTTTATCCATCATGTCAGTGTTACAGTCTCTGTGTTCGCATGTCTGGAAAGTTACAGATTTCCCCTGGACATTACTTCCCTTTATTTTAATAAACAAACAATAGTGAAAGGGCTAGATCTTTCAACCTAACACTGATTAGATGATTTAATGTCCTTCATTGGGACAGGCAGGCCCTGAAAAGGATGGAACGTGAGAGAAAGAGTGCCAACTGCCAAAGTAAATAAATTTTATGACATTACGAATTAATCTCACATAAAAAGGGTAATAAGGGAGATGTGTGTGATGGTGGTCTGTATCAGTTCAGCCGTGATCATCTCCTTACCTTTTATCTCTTCAGATTCGTGTCGACAGCAATAACGAGAGGAGCGTCCATGCCAGCCGAGGCCCTCAGGGGCCCAGCGGGGACTCAACCGGCCCCCGACAGAGGAGCATCAAGGAGCGAGGGATAAAGAAAGAGAAGCAGGAAGGGCAAGACAGCCAGGTCGTCATGAACGGCGTGTCGTAATTGAAAATTCCCCGTGTCTAATCTCCCAAACAACTCCACCGTTCCAGAAGCTTCTTTCATTAGAGACACATTAGGCCAAAGAGAACCAGGTCAGTAGGGCTTAAGGAAAAAGAAGAAAGAAAAAAAAAAAAAAAAGACATGACATCAAGCACATTTTGTAACTGTTAACGGGGGTACTAGACACAAAAACGTCTCTGAATTTTGTAGTCTGCATTGATTAGAGGTGTCGGTCTCTAAATCGAAAGTTTTGTAATCGACTTTCTAGGCAACTAACAAAGCTGTGGGTGTATTAAAAAAAAAAGTGTGTGTGTGTGTGTTTTTGATTTTTGTTCACATCAGGGGGACATCAGATTTGATTCAAATGTGTGTGCCATCTCTTGTGGCATCCCCCCCCCCCTTACTGTTTGGTGTCTGGTTATTATAGAGCCCATCATGATGTGAGGTTCCAGCCACATTGCTTAAAAAAATAATAGACAAGTAGACATACTCCTAGATGATCTGTGCCTTTAACCTAGTGGGGATAGTTTCTGAATTTGGATCTCTAAATCAGGGAAGATGACATGGATTCTGCATAATCTCAGCCAGTCAGTGAAAATAAACCATGGTGCATGTACAGTACTTCACATGTGACGTTTTTGGTACATCTAAAGGGCAACTCTTCACCTTTTTTTTTTTTTTTTTTTTTTTTTTTTTTTTTTTTTTTTTTTGTGGACCGTGTAAAGGTGAGATCGTCCTGAGTGACGAAGCAGTCGACCACTTGATGCGATTATATGGATGTTTTTCATTTGAGGTATTTGATTAATTTAAATGAGACATGTTAGCTTTTTAGTGAACCACCTTTCGCTGCAGTCGTCTTGTTTTCCAAAATTGTAACTTTTTTTTTTTTTTTTTTTGGCTTCCTAGTATGTACCATCCAAACTTTAAAAGCGATGCTTACAGGGAGTAGGTGAAATTCATCCTAAGCCACGTCCTGTCGCCCCCTGTGTGTTTACTCCACTTTCATGTTCAGGTGTAAAAAGCACTGATATCAGATATTGCTGTAAAAGCTTCATTATCGGTAACAGCGTATTGTACATGACCTGCTCGCTGTTATTTTGAAGTTACAATTGAACCTTTCAAGCGTGCACTTACGTTTGCGTTCCTTGGCAACTACTTCGTTTTAAAGATATACGCTCGTAATGAGACAGGCGAATCATGTGTACACCCTCATCGTAACGAACATAACGAACTTTCTCATTTTGACTCTGCTGTACTTTTCGCTTAGGGAGGGAAGATGAAGGAGATGTGACATTGAGTTTGCTATAAAGCTGTGTTACCTGATCCGTGCTTGTGCATTTCCCTTTTAGTTTACAGTTTAGAGGTTTAGAAAAGTGTTCTACACCCAGACCTTTTTTTTTTTTTCCCCTTTTCTTTTTAGTTTTTTTTTTTTTTTCTTCATTTCTTTTTTTGGAAACCTACTGTGACGCTAACTCTAGTAGTCCTTTTCTCCTTTCTGTACAGCTATAACAGTAACAGTTCATTTATACCTGCTCTTTCCTGTTAGAACTATCTTTACCGGTGACGATAATTCAGACCTATTTGTTGCAGCTTAAACCACAATCTTGACCTGATTTTGCCTGAATCAACATTCTGCGACAAATGAGACTAAATGTCATTTGCAAAGCAGTGAGCATCAGTGTATATTGTTATACATAAGAATCGAGCTGTTAATACAACTTGTCTGGCTCAAATGGGCATGATTTCGAGAGACTGGAATCTGGGCAATATGAACTACTTTTAAGATACAGCTCTCACCCTAGATGTCCAGTACTGTCTGGTGTTTTCCCTTATTTAACACACCTACTACGAACCTGATCATAAATATAAATATCCTGCACTATTATATTACTAGATACAGGTGCTCACCATCAGAAATGAAGTTACCAAACTGTACTGTTCCTTCTCGCTGTGGTGGTACCATCAAGGCTACTTGACCTTTTGTACCTTCAATGTGTTTCTTTCACCTGGAAATGTGAATATACCTTTAATAATTTAAGTACATAACTGGATCTTACGGATCAACAATATACCTTTACTCTTTACTCACCACATGCACCTTCCCAGGTAAAACATAACCTACTACATACCAAAGTACGAAAGATGGACCCTTAAAGGTACCACCTCAGCGATCAGGAAAAGTACCTTTATTTCTGCAGGACGTGTCAGTAGCTTAATTGTGTAAGAGCGTCGCAGTTTGACTAAAATATGCTAAACAAACCTATAGTCAGGCAAGGGTGTGTTATTTTAGCACACCTCACTGTAAGCATTATATAATGGTCAGGTTTAGAGTTTAAATATTGTGGCGCCTTTCTAATTTTTTACAGAACAGTTTAGCATTTTAAACATTAGCTGTTGAAGACAAACACTATAATGGTTTCAGTTTTTTTCTTTTCTTTTCTTGTGACAGGTCTGTCTCAGCATTACTAACAATTATTATGGTTATTATTATTATTACTACTACTAGTACTGCTACTGGTAGTTTACCTTTTGTATTTACTTGGAAATATGAACAATTTGAATATGACTACTACTACTACTAATAATAATAATTTATAATAATAATAATAATAATAATAATAATAATAATAATTGTTGTTGTTGTTGTTGTTGTTGTTGTTGTTGTAGTAGTAGTAGTAGTAGTAGTAGTAATAATAATAATCGTAGTAGTAATAATAGTATTATTACTATTAATTGTAATATAAATAAAAAAAAATAATAGAAGCTGTTTAAGATAAAGACTAACAGTTTTTTTTTGTTTTTGTTTGTTTGTTTTATGACAGCTTCATCTCAGAATTTATTATTAGAAGTAGTAATGTTACCAGTATTATTAATAATACTTAACAGCAGTAGTAATAGCAGTAGTAAAAGTTATTATTATGAATATTAATGATGATGATAATAATAATGATATTATTATTATTATTATTATTGTTATTATTATTATTGACACAAGCAGTAGGTGTGTTAAACAGGGAACTCGCCCACTTCTGCTGGACTCCAAACAGAGAATGACAGTTGTAATCACCGTTGAGGAGTTTCTTATCAGTCTCTTTATACAAAACTCATACAAGGCTCAATTTGTGACAGTCTGTTAATGCAAAGTTTAAAAAAAAAAAAAAAAAAGTTCTGAAAATCTTAAATGTTGCCAAACAGACTGTTTCCTAGTTATTTATTTTTCAGACTGTGTATGAGTTTACAAAAACACCAGAATTTCAAAATTTCATCTCTCGCTCATATTGTAGGCTGTTGTGAAAAAAAATAAATAAATAAATATATAAAACATACAATTAATCAGACAGGAAAAAAAAACAAGACAAACTGTAGATACTGAACCAAGGTAGACTGACCTTGTATGTTACTGCACTTTGGGTAAGAATTTCTTTGTACATAAATAGCAAGACAGACTGGGTTTTATGTTGACATTGTTTGGTTATAGTGCAATATATTTTGTATGCAAGCAGTTTCAATAAATAAAGGTTGATCTTCCTCTGCAAGCTGAAATGCGTGTTTTACTCTTCGAAATTGAGCTTTATTACTTTTACATGCCATATGTTAGAAGGAAAAAAACAATTGTAAAATAATCCAGCTGTAATTACCGTGCTGTACACCGTGTCCTCCACATGATGGAGCACTTGCAGCATGAACTGCAATGAAATGGCTCCATGTCATATCTTCTGCTTACATTGTTTTTCCAGTTCATGGTAAACATGGACACATACTCTCACATTGTTATTTTACGCAAATGTAATATATAATATAAGTACAGAAAGCTTAATTCTTAAATCCGTTTAGTCAGAAGGTGGTGTTTTTTTGTTTTTTTATAACGGCAGCTATGACAATACTGCAAGGCTAATGATAAACAGAAAAAAGAGCGTCATTATTTACCAATTTATATGGAGATATTTTCTCTTAGGGGATGTTTAATGTGTAAGGAAGGAGTCTCCAGTGTCAGCTTTTGTAACCATCAGTAAGTTTTAAACCATAGGAAAGTGTTCAGGACAGATATATTTGCACATTCTGGTTTCCTGGTAACATGACAGGCTGTTTTTTTTTTTTGTTTTTTTTTTTGCCTTGTTCTCCACAAGAGAGACAAAAAGAGGCTGGTGAGGGAACAATTGTATATAGAAACAGGACTTTCCTGAATATCAAATTTCTTGTGTAAATGCTCTTGCAAACGATTTACAAATAGATTTGTTCATATCCAGTTTGATAAATAATGCCCAATATTATTGTATTCATGCCAGAAGTGATGCACTATCCACCAAATGACCATCTGTTACAGAAAATCAGTGGTTTAAAAAGAGGTGATTTAGCATAACAACACTGTGATGTTGATATTGTAGTTCTCCTCCGCTTGGGAGAACCATGAAGTCTTTGTTGAGGGTAGGATTTACATGTACAAAATTATTCAATACTTATTACATTTATATCTTTCGGCGTTCCGATAGTGCTGATAGATCAGGCGATCTTCAACAGTCCAGTTTTGCTGAGCGCCTGAGCAGAAAAGCATCTCACATATTGGATAGGTTCAAATTCCTGTTCGACCAGTTGTGAGATGCTTTTCTGCTCACCGTGGTTACAAAGAGTTACTATTTGAGTTCCCTTCAGCTAGAGCCAATTTTGATCCAGTGGCATTTCCGGCCACGGAACTGTCGCTCACTGGATTTTTGTTTTGTTTTGTTTTATTTGCACCATTCCGTGTAAACTCTAGAGACAGTTGTGTATAAAATTCCCAGGAAATTTCGCTGAAATACTCGAACCTGCCCATCTGGCATGACCAATCATGCCAATCACATCACTGAGATGACATTTTTTTTCCCTCATTCTAATGTTTGATGTGGACTAAAGCTCTTGTCATGTATCTGCATGAATTTATCCATTGAGCTGCTGCCACACGATTGGCTGATGGAATAATTGCATGAATGAGCAGGGGTACAAGTACACATACACATTTACGCATATAGGAGTGGCCCAGTGATGCAGCATGTAGTGTTGCCATGTCCAATCCAGTGGTTACTGAAGGACCATGATTAAATTCATTGATTGAGCTGCCTTTTAGCGGTCTATCAAGTTTCTACTTCTTCCATGTCTCAGCAGAACACAACTCATCGTGTCACGTCATTGGATTTTCACTAGCTCTGACACAAATTCATCCCTCCTGGACTTCCTTCAGGTGGAATAGGCCAATTATCCGCAAACAAAACTCTCTCCACTCCGTCGCCTTAGAATTCCACCCGTCATCGACCGAACCCGTCGGAAAGGCTGACCTATTTTTTTTTCCTTTTATTAGTTTACCTCTAATAACCTGAAGCACACACAATGTTTCTTTTCCTCTATTCTGTCATGAAGTGTACATACGTGGCTCATTTAAAGTTATACTTATCACCCCTGTCTCTCTTTCTCTCCCCCTCCTGTGTGGTCATTAATGCATGTGAAATTAATGGCAACACTTAAAACTGTGCCTGGAGTACTATTTAATTAGCATACAATGACACATGAGCTATGTTCATTAGAGCTCAGTCCTGCTCAAGTGACTGTTTGGCTGAGCTTAATCTGCTTTTATGGTGCAGTGAACAGGCCGCGATCAAGTGTTTAGGGATTTAATGTTTAAAAAAAAAAAAAATTCTTCCGTAGTGAAAACAGTTCATTTGTGTGATTCGGCTTAGATGCATTAGTAATTCGTTTACCTCTTAGGATCATATGGTGTATGATAAACAGATGATCCCCCCCCCCTTCATTTCCCCACTCCCTCATGCTCATTTGATTCATACCCATAATGCCTCTGGGAGTTACTGGCTCTGGTGATCACACTCATTCATTCCAGTGAGGTGAGTTCCACTGGCCACACACACACAGGCTGACAGTCTCAAAAGGCTAATCTATATCTAAAAGTCTATACTTTGGTTTCTCGCTTTGAGAAAACCCTTCACAAAGACCCTTCAAACCCTCCAACAGATAAGGTTCTAAGTAGACCACCTTTAGAAAGCTAAGAACCCATAACTATCCAAAGAACTCTTGAGGAGCATTTTAATAGTGACACCAAGTTTCATTTCCCTCCACTTTGTCATGTAAAACCACTCTGCTTAGGCAAATTGAAATGAATAAGTAAGGAATAAAACACTTGGTGGCATGCTGTTATTGGAAAATAATCAACGACAGGGTGGTGTGATGAAACAGAGGTGCTGTTACCACCCCCAATAAATTCTTTATTCCTCTTATACCACAGTAATTTGCCAGTGATTTCAATTTTAGTGACACCTCTTACTTTTTTATCTATTTATAGCCACATTTAATTTTCCGTGAAACTCTAGTTCCTGTTATCACTTACATTATAGCAACTATAAATGGTCATTTCCTCACTAGCCTTTTTTCCCTTTTTTGAAGGTAGTAAGACAAAAACACACAGACACACACACAGCTTGTGCAGCGCAAACTCCTCTGTCCTGAAGACTTTCCCATGTTGGAAAATTGAAAGCACTGACAATGGAGACTCCTTCCATAAATGTTAACTAAAATTAATTAAAAAATTTTTGTTTTTGCTTTAATCAACGATTTTACATTTTTCTTGGTTAAATAACAACACAGCTTTTATCTGATTATTATCAGGTGCAGGTGCAATGTCCACCATTCAAGTCCCTGTGAATAAGCTGTTACTATGGAAACGATAACGTATTAGAAACGGTGCACTAATATTAAATAATATTAAAACCGGCGTTGCACGAGGGGTGAATTCTCCCACCTTGCACCCTGGGATAGGCTAAGGATCCACAGCAAGCCTGACCAGGATAAAGCTGTTGCTGAAGATGAATGAATGAATGAAGGAATGAATATTCCATACTGCACCTTTAAAAATTGCCGATTTCAAGAGGTTCCACTTTTCTTGCGTGCCTAGCATGAATTATATCAACACCTGGAGAGGCTGTTGTTTAATCTTTGTTAAGCTGCAGTCATACAGAACTGACATAACAGCCTTGTGTATGTGTGTCAATATCACGTATCCACGATCAGAGATGATTTATACAGCCGTGGAAAGGGAGGAGCCGAGTCAAATAAATAAGAGAACAGCCTACAACTTGCCAAGCTCTCAGACATTTCGCCAAGTTCCTTCAGCTCACTATAAATCACAATAAATGAAAATGAGAAAGGCTCATTATGTATGTGGCGCGGTATTAATTAGCGTTACTCAGACCATGTTACCTGCCTGGGTGCCTCACATTTGGAGATAATGCACAGCGTGTAGGGGCGACTCATTCTCTTTTAATGAAGGCTAATCCAGATGGAAGACACAGAAAGAATTTAAGTCTAAAGAACGGCAAGGCTAACCTCTGTTAGTTCACTTAATTCAAAAGTGAAATTAAATTATTGATTTTTGTGCTTTCCCAGACAAATAGAGAGCGATAGGAGGCATTAGGGCCTAAAAAACAACTCCCAAAGCGCACGGCAGTGTTGTCTCAATTCGATTTGGGCTTTTTTTTTTTTTTTTTTTTTAAAGTGCACGTCAGATGCTTGTCTCCTAATGCATTTTGAAGAATATGAAGTCTCCTCCTCTTAATGAGATGGTGCATCGGGTGCGTTTGAGCGAGCCGATAGCTTTATCGCTTTGAAGGTGGAACAATGACGGCGAACACGGCTTTTATCTACACGGAGATGTGACACAGAATGAGTGATTTACATCTGTGGAGCTCGCCCCCCTGCTATCAGCATGACAAGCGAGGCATCAGTCACTCGGGTGGAAAAATACAAAAGCTCCTAATAAAGCAGAAGAATGTAGGGAATTACAGCACACACAATATTATAATATTTCTGATCAGCATCTTGTATTGTGTATCAGAATGGCAATTGAACAAATAGTATAATAAACAAGTGTTGGAGGCTGCACGGTGGCTTAGAGGTTAGCACATTTGCCTCGCATCTCTGGGGTTGGGGGCTCGATTCCTACCTCCACCTTGTGGAGTCCCGTGGGAGAGGCTCCAGGCTCCACTGCGACCCTGTTTAGGATAAGCGGTATGGGAAATGGATGGATAGACAAGTGTTATACAGAAGATCTTAGTATTTAAGGTTGTATTAAAGATAGCATCAGTGATTTTTTTTTTTTCATATTCCCACAGGTTCAGGGAAATATTTGCTCAGAGGAAAAACCCCGGTCTCTGTACCACAAAATGTAAAATGATGTTGACCACACAACTAATCATAGAGGCATCTGTACAGTCATGGCACTTGTCAATTCAGTGCTAGCATTCAAGCATTCTAGCCTAGGAAATGGTGTGCATGTGTTTTAGGGACATGGCTTTCAAGGGAGCACTGCGTTTGTACACTGCATTTGGGTTGTAATTGTTTGAATGTTAAATTTCTAATTTCTAGCTTTAGCTAACTATCACAATCAGTCTTATTACACCTTTAACTGCAACTTCTTAGATCCTGATGGCAGTTCTGATGGATCTGAAGGGAACAGTATTGAAATATATTATTTGTCTGAGTTTTAAATTTAAAACTAGCTTTAGTGAACTATAAAAAGCACTTACTGCACCTTTAACTGCAAGCTGATGGAAGTCCTATTGCTATAAAGGGAACACTGAAAGTATTGGCTATATTTGTTTGAATATTAAATTTCAAAACAACCAGCTTTAGCTAACTGTCAAAATCACTTACTACCCCTTTAACTGCAAGTTCTTAGATTCTGATGGGAGTCCTAATGGCTTTGGAGGGAACACTGAAATCATGGACTGTGTTTGAATTTTAAATTTCAAACCAACTATCCTTAGCCAACTATTAAAATCACTTACTACACCTTTAACTGCAAGTTCTCAGATCCAGGTGGATTTGCGAATAGAAAAAACGATCTAGATTGTTCCAAATAAAAGAAAAAGGCATATATGATCATTATAAACATTTCCACATTGTTTTGGTAGAATATATTTATCATTTCTTAAGGTAGATCTGGCAGTAGGGTGATACAGCATTCCCAGGATACGCTCCGGATCCACTGTAACCCAGATCTGGATAAAGAGCTTGCTGACAATGAACGAATGAACAAAACAACTGGGTAATGCCAAAGTGTAAATCTAACTATGTTATTTTCAAGAAATAGCTAGAGGACATAGAGTATTTGTTTAGTATCTCTGCACAAATTAGAGTATTAGCAAATACTTGGGGTACGTGTCTTTCTTTGGGCATGGTAAATTTCTTCGTGAGAGTGACGTGAGGTTCAGATGTCACTCTTTCCAGCAGCTCTCTTGACCCTAGTGGCCGTTGGTGTGAGTGGCAGGGCAGCTGTTGATTGGCCGTTAAACTCCTACTGCCCTCACCGCTGTGATTGATCGCCCGCTCTTGTCACTCTCCCTCCGCCTGAAACACTTCCCGCAGTCTGGACACAACTGCTCACTGAGGCTTTCTCTGACCAGGTCATCCACACCACTTAGTAACAGCTTTCTTTATCTGCTATAATGTCATTCAGCAGCGCTGGTTTAAAGCCATGGGATCATTTTAAGAACTGAATGACATGTCATTTGGGTGACTTGGTCAACTTTGTCTGAATATTTTACTCTTTGGAGACGGGAAAATGAGGTCAGAATGTGAAAGTTGTTTAAGATGGTGTTCCTTCCAGCAGGATTTAATGAGAAACATGGAAAATGTCATGCTGATATTAACCACTACTCAGATGCTTTCCACTGCCCAATTACACATATAATGTAATTATTAAATTATGTAAATACTTTCCAAGTCGATTCTAAAGAGTTTTTCTGTACATAATTGAAGTTTATTATTTCCCATTCATTTCTTGTTAGATTCTTATTTGTTAAATAAATGAAATGAGTTGCATTTAAAAAATCCTGCAAGGTAGGGTTATACTTAAGCCATATCACACTCACAATCATGTGGTTATACTGAATATCGTCATGGCTGTAATTCGCCACAGGCACGAGCCCACATGGCCGAGTGCCGTAGCTAATCACAGCCGTGACGATATTCAATATAATCCCACGATTGCAAGTGCAATATTGCTTTTATACAATTCTTTAAACAAGAAATTAATAAGTAATTGATATTTCAGACACAATATGGCCAAATGTTCTGTTTATTTTTGCTCCACCAGTGGAAATAGATCCCGAAGAAGCCATACTCATTTTATAGCCGAACGGCTAGCTGGCTAGCTAGCTCATATTGATCTGTACATTCACGATAAGGTGCTTCCGGTCTCTTCTTCCTTTTCATTTTCACCTAACAAGCTTTCATATTTTAAGTCAAACTTTATATTCCGGAAAAATTGTTGATTGCCATGTCCGTTGGTGATGTCACTAACTCTACTGTAGTAAGCAGGAAGTGGAATTTTACATGGCAAACACAGACGAGTGGAGTGATACACACAGTGAAACGACCCAGTGTGGCTATAGCAAATATAAGAACACTGCTCGACCAATCAAATTACAGAGTAGGATTTAAAAAAAACAAAAAAACAAGCCAACTAAAATTTATTTATGAATCATGAGCATTAGGGAGAAGAGGAGAAGCATGTTTTGATCACAGTTAAAGAGGTAAGAGTATTTCATGTACTATAGACATATTTTTCCACACTTCCATGTTACGAATGTGAGATTGTAAGAAGTAGCTTTTTTAATCTTCCAGTGAATTACTGAACAATGGCAGCATGGCTCGCAATTATTGCAGTGTCTCTAAATAAAAAAATCATTCAGGCAAACATGAAACTCATTTCCCATTGACGTGCTTGACAGGACGAGGGGAAGAGGGTGAGTAGTGCGTACGTCTTTAGCCAGCATTTCAACAAATCGAAAACCTTTGGCTGTAAACATCCGGCTACACCGTTTCGATGCTAATGGACAGAGCAAACATCTGCAAAATGTTTTTGACAAACTCAAAAAAGCCAGCTAGCTTCTTCATTCGTAACTCAGAAGCATAAAAAAAGTAGCTGCCTTAATATCAAATAAGCCTAGAAATTTCTCCTCCCTAAGCTTTGTGCTGCAGCATCAATGTGCATCAATGACACTTTTGCGATAGAGTTTCACTCACCGTTAACCTCCCTTGCTTTTGTGGGTTACCCTGGAATTTATTTTGCATTACCACTGCTTGAAGATGTGAACTACTTGCAGGTCATTTGCATAATCTGAAATTGGAGTCCAGAAAATCGACTTAACCATGTGCATAACCCGACTCTGAATATGTGTAACTTTCCCTGTGTAAATATCGTTGTAACTTTTCAGCTTAAATTGGCAGTTACCTCTCTGACTCCGAATACAACCCATACCAAACTGTATTACCTCAGAGCAAAGTCCTGTCAAGCAATTTTACCAAATATTGTGATATGCAGCATTAACACACACAGACACATAGAACCAAATTATTTTCTTGGTCCCTGTTTATCCAGAGTGAGTCATTGCTAATTTGCGGGTCGCCAACAGTCCATCAGGCTGTGTTTGGCACTGATACAGCTCCATCTGCACTGGCAACCAATTTAGAAACACAACTACAGTGAGACTTCAGATCTGTTATCCGTGACACTGCAGGATATTCAGCACATCCATTTTTCACTCCTTTCTACGGTACGTTCATTATTATTAAGCGAGATTCATATTTCTGCTGTCATTCTTAAATTAGAGCTGTCAGTCACAGAGGGACCTCGTAACCAGACTATCGGGTTATTTGAAGTGTGATTTTTTTTTTTTTTGTTTGTTTGGTTTTTTTTTGGCAACCATGAACAGGGTAAAAAACTTTAAAATGTGCTTTAATTAGAGCTGTGGTTCTCGAAATGTGGTTCACCGACCCCCTGGGATGCTTGTGGTCTGAAATTTTATTAGGATTATTTTTCACCGATGACAAAGTAGTGGAATGTTGTTCTAGTTGTTATTTAGAAACTGTAATTAGAAGCCTAATGGACTGGTTACTTTGAATTAAATGGGCTTCTTCTAAAGTTTAATAAAAAAAAAAAAAAAAATCAATCAAAACAATATAAATAATGACAACTTGACTTTTAATTAGCCTAGGAAAAGTTCAGGCCATATTATACAAATTGTTTCAAATCTACATTATAAAAAGGAAAGATTTGGTTCTAAAATCTGATTGGCTGAGCTGTTTGGAGCTGTTGTAAAAATCCCCAATACACGTACTGTATACATATACAGTGGGGTTCAAAAGTCTGAGACCACATCGAAAATGTCTTTTTTCCATTTAAATTTGGAAATAAACAGAAGGTTTTAGAATTTTTAAATGTTTAAAACCAAGAACGTAAATGTTCCCTATGTTGAATATTTAATATTCGAGATTCTGCACTATTTCTAGGTGCCTATTTAAATGTAAGCAAATGTGTGATATTGACCATGTTAACTGCTTTGTACAAAAGGTCAGATTTTCCTCATGTCTAATCTCTTCTATTGAAGCATGTGTTCAGACGACACTCCGATGGATTTGATCTAAAATGGATCATAAGGTTTTGCACAAACTTGTGGAGTCCATGCCAGCTCGATAGCACACTGTCATTAAAGCAAAAAGGGACGTACCAAATGCTAAGAAACTCTGAAATTCATGTAAATATTTCAAAGAATGCAAAATAGAAGCATTTGCACTATTGCACTACAGACTTTTGGACCCCACTGTATGTGCATGTGCGCATCACAATAATTGATTCTGAATGAATGCACCAGGTTTGAATAAAACAAAAAGTTACACATAAACCATTGTTTTGTCCATAAAATACCCAAATCTTTGCCCGTGATGTTGCTTAGCAACCAAAGGTTAGTGTTTACAGACTACATTGCGTGCCGGAAGAATTCTCTTGTGGCTTATTTCTTTATTTTAACACAACAACATTATAGTCTTATTGTGCTTTATATCTGAGATGTTGAATTGCATGCATAATTTTTTATATCTTTATTTTATTTTGTATTATTTGATCTTTAAGGAAAGAAAAAATCGCGGTCTAGCGAGCACCAAAGCCTATCACTTTAACACTGGAAATGGGGCAAAAAAGGTTTGAGAAAACATTCGTTAGAGAGGCTGGAAGGCTTGAAGGTTCAGGCTGGAAATGGAAAGTTCCTGCTCTTTCCAGTAGGGAGCACTGCATCTCCAGACTAAGGAGAACTTTTTGGAACCAAAAAGTGACGCTTTGATACATAGACAACTGATAGAGATCACTGTCTTAGCAGCAAGCTTTACTAGACACCAGCAACTCACTGTAAATTGTACGTAATCTGCTTTTATGTGTTTGCAAATGCTAATGCTTTTTTTTATTTAATGCTTTTATAGCGTAAGTATGTCTAGGAAAGTTTTCTGTCCTGCAGATTATTGGAGGAGCTAGTTGTAGGACACATTTCACCACTCATCCATCAAGAATTTAATATTTTCAGTGTTGCGAAGTTTACATTATATAACTGGTGTTCAGTGTGATGCCATTTAACTATTATCTTTTGGGAATCAGTCATTGAAAACCACAAAGTCGAGTCGTTTTAACCTGCTATTAAAAGCCACAGCCGTTTCTTTCACTCTGATGTGAAACCTGACCGTGAAACTCTCAGGTGTTCGACGCCCAACGTGCTCGGAAATGACTCAAACACATCACCCTGTCATCGCATGCCGCAGCCACCCAGGCCTGTGTGAAAGCGCCACTGTAGACGTGTGCACCACGTTCACCTTGTGACAGCGGCGGGTCAGATTGATGAGGCGTTCGGGTAGGATGGAGGCTCCGTGAGAGCTCCAGATGGCTCATTACTACTGACAGCAGTGAGTTTTATCCCCTGCTTGGCTAAAGGTCACGCTGGCCGACGTTTCTGAGAGCGCAGCGCATCCACAAGTTTCTCCGAGACGGATTACAGCAATGTTCACTACAAACATGGAGGAGAGTGAAATGTAAACATTTTACCGTTGATATCAACTTTGATTGTGCAGGTTGTTATAGTTACAATATATAACCAATAAAACTGTGAGTACAGCACCTACTGTCTGGTTTTATCATTTGACAGATGTGCTAACATTATTTACAGACACAATAACTACAATACACAGTATGTCTTACATATGACCTTCCTGCTACAAATATGTGAAAATATCTTGAATATAAGGCCCTTAACTACAAGGCCCACAAATAATTTATTTGTGTATATAATATGTATTAATATTTAACTAATGTTTTATTAATGAATGAATACACACACGAATCCTCAGTGCACCAGGAAATAATGAAATATATGCATTAACTGCCAACTAATTTATATTTATCTAATTTATCTTACACTTCTTATTATGAGATCAAATATAATATATAGGATATGAGATCAAATATAATATAAATTTTACTAATTTCATGCTTGATGTTGTTTTGTTACACTGACAATTTTCATATTTTGAATATTTCTCTTAGAAGCAAAATTATTTGCCAGTTTGAGAAAAAGTAAATGAATTTCACTCCAGCTAAGTTTTATTTATGTTTTATAAGTTTTATTGTTTATAATCGTATACGTGATGGCTTTGAAATGGAGTAAAGAAATAGACTCATTAGTCATCCAGTGAATACAATAGCAAGGCCAGACAAACATCAAGAATGGTTGCTATCTTATATATTTTTTTATTAATTAAGCTAATTTATTTATTTACACGTCAGAACTACCTTACTGAGGTTGAGTGGTAAAGAGCTCTGTGGAATTTGTTTGCTATTTATTTCATATCAGTTCGTACCTGATAATTGGGTGGTTTGTTTTTCCCAAAAAGCTGCCAGTATCCATGCAGAACTCGAACTGTCACATGGACAAATTGGCAGAAACATTGGGTGAACAGAGCTGTTGAATTCTAAAATCTGATTGGTCAGAAGATCTATTTATTTTCTATAACAGTAGTGCTGGTTGCAGAGTTTACATTAATATGAACATCCTAATACAGTATCATTTCAGTAGTAACAACCTATAGAGGGACTTCAATGGTTACTCCTCATACATATATTTTATAAAAAGTGTGTAACTGAGGAGACATTTATTTATCATTTATGGAAGGAGTCTAATTTGACGATGTCTTTAGAATGGAGAGTTTTGCGTTTTCTTGGTGACATTGGTAACATGAGAAGCTTGTTTAGTCTTATTAACTTCAAGAGAGAAAGAAAAAAAGAGAAACTGGTGAGGGAACGAGTGTTTACAGTTGTTATAGCGTAAGTCATAACTTGTTTCATGGGCGCAATGTTGAATGTAGCTCTAAATGGATAAAAGTGATGACCTGTTTGTTCATCAGGAAAAGAATAGTTAGCGTTGGTAGATTGCTGTGATATAAGAGAACTAAAACACTTCAGCATGTTCTGTTACTGTAAAACAACCAGCTTAAGGGTGGTAACAGTAACTACTCTTCACATCAGGCCACATCATGCTATCATGCAGTTGTTGACTATTTGCCTATAACAGCACACCCTGTAGTGTTTTATTCCTTACATTATAGTTATATTGAAGCCAGCGACCACGTCTTTTCAAACTGCTGCTCATGTTGCTCATGCAGCGTAACGCATTTGGAGGAAAGCGCTATCTACCGTCTTCTACATACATGAGCTCACAGATGCCCATGATTGGCTAGTGTTGCTGTGATTGACAGGAAGAGAGTAAACCATCCTTCCCTCTGAGTGCTCTTTTGGCCTCTTTTGGCATTGTCAGCATTCGAACTCGCAATCTCACAACAAGCAAACACTTTTCTGTTACTCCACTCGAAAATCCCGATTAACCCTATATTAAATAAAACAAAACCACCTACCTAGCTTAAAGACACACTGCCCATTTTCCACTTCATTAACCAATGAGGCTAAATTAATTGAAAACAACAAGGAGCTAATTCTTTGATCAATATGTGTGTGCCCTTTAAAAGAAATGGGTTCATAACTCCCCAGGTGACAATTACAACCCTTCACCGTGTAATCTCAAAGGACTCAGAGAACTCCCCTGCAAACAAATGCTGCTACTTCGTGGTTTCAGAAGTCTCTGAAGCGAAAAACCAAGATATGCAAGTATCACTAAGCACTTTGCATAGCAGTTGCCTACCAATGTACAGCTTGTCCAAGCCATATGCTGATAAAATGTCTCATTATTCACACAGCACGGCCATTATCAAGTCAAGTCAAATCAATTTTACTGTCATTCCATCCATATAAATGTATACAGCGGGGTTAGATGTTGTGCTTCCAGGACTGTTGAGCCCGCGGCTCTCTGTATGGATCTCAGCAACGTGAAGCCAGCCTAAGATCCATGCAGACACACACACACACACACACATATATATATGGATAGTATGGATAGTATGGATCTTAGGCTGGCTTCATGTTGCAGATATATATATAGACTGATTTTCCTATTGTTACTTTTATTCATTTCTTTGTTTCCTCCCATCTAAAGCTCCACAACTGCTCTTCCAGAATAAAACCACCATCATTATCAATCCCTCCCATCCAGCAGCAGGAATTCTTTGATTCTTGTCTTCAAAGACCTCCATTTATTTGGTCATTATTTGTGCCAGAGAAGTTTCTCCGAGTCGAATGAAAGACTGAGAGCGCGGCCTTCCACGAATAACACAGCGGCAGAATAATTGATGTTTCCCAGTGGAGCCGAGACTGAGTCTGTACACTTTCATAATGCACACATGATTGTCATAAACACACCGTGCTGCCGGTGCAGGAGCGATCCTGAGACATGGGGGATGACAGTTACAAGTACAATTTCCTTCATTCTGAAAATCATAGAACTTACTATGACATTATTTCTAGGGGGAAAAAATAAGGAGTAAGCATTTATTTATTTGTTTTGCACTAGAATTTGTAGAATGTCTAGGATGTGATGTCTAAGGGAATCGTTAATTTTATAAATCAGGGGTGCTGTTGTTCTTCTCTTCATGATTCTTACAACCGGTTACAATATAGCACCTACATTCCAATATTTTATTTAAAAAAATAAAATCCAATAAGACTATTTTTTGCCATATCATTAGATGTCTGCTTATAACATATTTTTAAACAAGATGATTTGAGAGGATGTGTACCACTGTATGAATATTAGGGGAAAAAAAGATTTAAAGAAAATTGTTGTCACATTTCATTAGTTTTTCAGGATAATGTTTTAAAATTCCTGCATAAAAATACACTACTTGAAAATGCCATATTTGCGATGCCATCTATTTGTAAACCCATTTAATTACTTGGTATATAAAACAAGCAAGGAATACAACACAACAGGGTGTGCTGTTACAGGAAAATACAGTTACACTTAATTTTGAAACAAGTTAGTTCCTTTTATCAGTTACGTTCTAAAAGCTATAAACAGTTGTTCTGTCACCAGCGTTTTTCTGTCTCTTGAAAAGAAGAAAATAAATTAAGCAGAAACCAGAAACCGCAAGTAAGTTCTCTGTCCTAAAGACTTACACGTACAGCTTTATCTCCGACTGTTACAAAGCACTGACACTGGAGACTCCTTCCAAAAATCTCCTTCAGCATATGAATAATTACACACATTTTTATTCAGTTTACGTGGATCCTCTACTGCTGTCAGAGCTGCTGTTATGGAAAATTTTACACATTCTTATTAATCAGATTTCCATTATCATGGTATCATCGCATTTCTCATTACAAATGAGATAATATTCTATTATCACAGCATAGTAGAAATACTGACACTGTAGCAACACATGACAGATGCACGTATTTGTACTCTATATAACAATCCAGCTGTATTTATTGATCTGAAATTACAAACGATTAATAACTTTATTCATCCAAATCATGGCTTTGATTGAAATAAATTTGACTGTCTTGCAATTAGAGAATCCTGCAGCCCTCCCTCCATCCCTCGCTCGCTCTCCTCTTTTTTTCTAACTTAATTGAAGCTTGGTGTGCGCTACAGCGGCACTGAGAAACCGATCACTGCCAAAGAGATTTCACTGCTGAAATTAGCCACAGGCACTTTGGCTTTGTGCTCTGCTTTATAGCATTCGTCTCCCCTTCTCTTTTTTTTCCCTATTTTTCACACTTTTTTTTTCTTTTCTGTCTTTTTTTTTTTTAACACTGTACAAACGTTCCAGATTACTGCTGCCTGGGAGAGGCTTAAGAGGAAGGAAGAAAGACGCACGAGAGGAGAACATGTGGAGTCTTCAGGGAATTGAACAGAAAATGACTGGAGAGCTCGTTCAATCAAACACGGCTTCAGCCTGCTGCACAACCGCACTGTACAACATAAAAAATAACTAGTGACACAAATGCAAAAATCACTCAGTAACTGCAGTACTGCCTTCTCATCTGTGAGCTTAATAGGTTAATTAAAGGATTTATTATTATTAATATAGCTGTGCTATCTGTGCATCTTTATAATATTAAAGATATTAAAGGTAACCAAAGTGCCTATTTATTCTATATTTTCTGACTATACTGTCTGTCTTACCTCCTCTGCCTGTGTTCAAAAATTAACTGTCTTATCTGTCTGTATCTGTTTGTCTGTCTGTCCTTGCATCCATCCATTTGTCTGTCTGTCCATCCATCCATCCATCTATCTATCTAGTTAAGAGCATGTTAACTAGGAGAGAGAGAGTGTTCAATGTGATGCTCACTCTACCATTTAACAATGAACTTTGTGCTGAAATGCTTTTGGGAAACTTGACCCTGTCTGTCTGTCTGTCTGTCAGACTGTAGATCTCTGTCTGTCCATTCATTCATGCATCCACCTCTCTATCTATCTATCTATCTATCTATCTATCTATCTATCTATCTATCTATCTGTCTGTCTGTCTGTCTGACAGTCCCCACATCCTTCCCTTCATCCCTCTGTTCATCCACCCATCCATTCATCAGTTTATCTATGTGTCTATCTGTCTATCAAACTTTCTGGCCATCTATCTATCTGCCTGATTGTCTGTCTGATTGTATATCTGTCTCTGCATCTCTGTCCGTCCATCCATACATATATATATATATATATATACATACATATATATCTATATATATATATATATATAGATAGATAGATAGATAGATAGATATAGATAGATGTGTGTGTGTGTGTGTGTGTGTGTGTGTGTGTGTAAGTGGGTTGGTGACAGGCAGCCTGTGAACTGTTAAGATGTAAATAAAAGGAACAAGCCAAGATAGGAAGATCAAATTAAATGTCCTAACATGTCATAGAAATGGAGAAATGTAGAGTATGTCTGTCGTATTCTGATGTGTGTGTGCGGGTGTGTGCGGGTGTGTGTGTGTGTGTGTGTGTGTATGCACATACAAATGGAAAAGATCTCAGGCTGGGCATGGAAGCGGTTGATTAGCTAGAACTTCCAAAGGGGGCTAATTAACATCTGTCACTCAGCAGGAATCAGTGGTGTAGAGCGGCTGAGGTGGCAGTGCCATGCTGCCAACGCCGCTGCCAATTATCTATCAACTCATCAGAGAACCATGTTAAAAAGCACGGATTAGCCATACAGGGGAATTGTATTATCAGCTAAATCATGGATTCAGATTAATACGTGGTGGTTAATGTTAGTGTCTCCGATGTGACAGTGTGGATCAATTTACCCTCATAAATACTGTATGTGTGTGTATACTACGGGTGTAACACAATACCACTGTTGTGCCCAACATATTCATATCTGTATTCATACTTATATCATAAGTGGGTGTGGCCTAAACCAGAAGGGATTTTTTCCCCCTTATTTAGGTTTGTACCTTCTTGCGACACTTTCTAACAAATTTAGTTGGTTTTATTTCCCAAAATATAAACAAACTAGCAGACTAATTTAAACCAACAAGACCCTGACCAGGCAGTTACTAAGGATGAATGAATGACATTGTATGTTCATGTTAATGAACATGGTCTTTCTTTGTTTCATGAGCATCTAATCTGACTGCTCACCCACATGAGGGTAACATGAAAGACTTTTTTTGTTTCATCACATAGGATCCCTGTTCTGATGTACATCTCTAAAATTAATCAGATGCCCTGAGTAAAAAAAAAATGGCATATCTGTATCTGTTTAGAATACATTATCTGTTCATTCTGAACAATGCATTCATATATGGTTCTATCCTTGCCATCGAATCTATCTGTCTGTTATGTATGGATGTATGTATGTACAGTATGTATTCATTTTATTATACTATATACTATTTATTATATCCTTATCTATTACATCACCTGCTCTTTATCTTCAGCTGTCCAGTTTTGGTTATGCTCTGCCCACTGTAGCTTCAGATTCCTGTTCTTGTCTGAAAGAATTGGAACCCGATATAGTCTTCTGAGATGTTTTTCTGCTCACCATGTTTGTAAAGAGTGGTGATTTGAATTACTATAGTGTTTGCCCCCACAGAACTGCCACTCACTGGATGTTTGTTGTTGTTGTTGTTGTTGTTGTTGTTGTTGTTGTTTGCATCATTCTATGTAAACTCTAAAAATCCCAGGAGATCAGCAGTTTCTGAAATACTCAAACCAGCCCATCTGGCACCAATACCAGGTCACTGTTATCACACTTTCCCCCCATTCTGATGTTTGATGCGAGTATTAACAGAAGCTCTTGACCTGTAACTACATGGTTTCATGCATTTATAGAGGTAAGTCTGTCTGACATAGCAAAGCTAAGCTGTGCTGGGAAGGTCCCATCACCAAAATAATATCTGGTCCTACAGTGCTTCCTAGCCAGTGATGGACAGAGGGCTGACAACTGTGCACAGCAACAGATGAGCATTCAGTAATTATGTAAAACCACTAATTACTGTGGTGTACACTGAGTGTAACTGATAAATGGCTAATCAGTGTAGATACAAGGTACATGTATCTAATAAACTGGCAACGTGTGTGTGTGTGTTTAGGAATGCAGTAGGAATGCAAAAAAAGTAACGAAAACATTCACAACTGAGGAACATCTAGCCATGATGTCTGAATGTTCCTGACCCTTGGTCCATCTGAAGCCAGCCAAAGTTCTTATGAATCATTCATGATAAATCTGTTGTTCCTCCCAAGTGAATAAAGACATTCACTTAAACCTCTAGATAATATCAGTGAGGGAAAATTCTGGAGTGTTGTATCATGCATGCTTGAAAAGAAATACAAAGAGCTTGCACATGTTGAACCCAACAGGAATTTAAAAAGTAACCGTGAGTCACTAGCAGCTGCCCGAAGATCACATAGTCTGTCTTACTACACATCTGTCTTACCTCATCAGCAATCCGACCTTAGCCTAAGGATGTATTCTACATTCCATAAAAATAACATAGTGCTTATGTTTTCTACTGCGATTAGGAAAATTCCCCCAAACGCATACATTTATAGAGGAATAAAGATAACACAGAGATGAGTCTCTATCCTGTGGAAACCACACAGCTATGAGTTAATCAAGCATATTTAGTCTTAGATGACTATGGAGGAAAGTTTGGATTGGGGGGCAGGCGGCAGATAATTAACTCAGAAATTACAGTGGCATAATTAGGGGGCGATCCCCTTCAGACTGTATCAGCACAGCCCATAATGACTCGCTTATTCATTTCAGTGAGATTAAAAGGGACGAGGAGCGTGGCCTTGGTAAAAGATTTCTCCCATCGCTCGTCACAGATGCTGCCTGAGGCGACTGCCTCCGTTTAGAGCCCCTGTCATGGAGCTCGGCTGGGGTAGGACATTTAACAGCAAAAGAAAAAAAAAAAAAAGACTGGGGAGAAAGAGAAAACCGTGGCGGTTTGCTGTCTCGACTTCTTTTGGGAAAGAAGACAGGTGGATCGATAAAGCTGTTAAAATGGTGGTTGTGCACATCAGTGTGATTTGCTTCACTTAAATGGGATGTGGAGTAAATTAGGCATCTGTGTGAATGAAATATATGATAGTAAGAGATCTGATACTGCCTGTTAAATTCTATAATATTGACATCATTTCTGATAGAAATGGCATTTCAGTCAGACATGTGGGGGATTGAGTCTATATCTTGGAAATCAAATTGAATGGTATTTCATCTATGACTTTCCACGGATCACTTTTTAAGCACTTTGTTTTTCCCCTTTCCATTTTTCCTTTTATTTCCACATAACAAGGAACCACAGTTCAGTCACTGTATTTAAAAGCATTTCAAGGGCTTACGGCTATTACAAACAAAACCAAAAAACAAATAAATGATAGAAACGAGTCTATTTAATCTCTTTGTAATGTGCGTTGCTCATATTAATTTGTTACTATTATTATTATTATTATTATTATTTTTGTTTTGTTTTGTCTAATTCTGTAATAATAGGCCTAGCTAACATAAACTGCATAAATCTTACAATATATAGTAGGATAGAAACTGAGAAATGACTTTTCCTAGAAATGCTAAAGTTTAAGAAAGTGAGGCATTGCCTGGATATAGTATCTAGCTTTTAACTTAATGTGAGTGAATACGTTAGGTTTGCGAATACTAATGTGGTTTGCAATATTCCACTACATTATCTCAGCCATCCCTGGTTATATTTAAAGTTCTTTAATAAATAAGAAATTATAATCTTTGACAAATTGTTGTGGTATAAGAGGAACAAAACCCTGCAGGGATGCATCACACCACTCAGTCATTGATTATTTTCTTATAACAACACACCCTTTCTTATTATTATAATTATTATATTGTCATGCTGCGTCCCTGGAGGTCTAGTAGTTAGGCCACGGTGCTCTCCCCGCTGTGGCCTGGGTTCGATTCTCTGCCCAGGAACCAACTCCAGCCAGTGGGGTTGCGTGCAACAGTGTGCTCTCAGTGCCTCTCCCAAGCCTGGATAAAATTGGGGAGGGTTGCATCAGGAAGGGCATCTGGCATAAAAACTGTGCCAAATCAAATATGCGGACCAATGATCCGCTGTGTTGACCCCTAACGGGAGCAGCCAAAGGAGAAACAACAATTTATTGTAATGCTATGACGTGTATGCTTCAAACACATAATGCTGTGACTTATTGTCTGTTGATGACTAACACCTGAAATTGGCTTAATTATACATTGTGTTATTGATCTTTCTGTCAATAACTGTCTACATTAAAAGATACACTATATGGCTAAAAGTATGTGGACTCCTGAGTATTCAACATCCCATTCCAAACCCATGGGCATGAATATAGAGTTGTTCCACCTTTGCTGCTATAACAATCTCCATTCTTCTACGAAATCTTTCCACTAAATTTTGAACCATGGCTGTGGGGATTTGTTCCCATTCAACCAGAAGAGCACAAAAGGTCAGGACCTGATGTCCGGAGAAGACAGTGTTTCAATTCATCCCAGAGGTGTTCATGGGGTTAAGATCAGGGTTCAGTGCAGGCCACTCAAGTTCTTCTACACCAACAACACCATGACCAAGACCTTCATATGGATGTTATGGTCAAGCGTCCACATACTTTTGGCCGTATAGTGTATATTAGTGAGGAATCAGACTTTTGAACCCTATGGTATGTAGTTTTAATGGTATCTGAACTGGCTGTTGCACTACAAATGAATAAACTTCTAGATTTAACATTTATTTTCCATCATTGTATGTATATACTGTATCTTGCTATGCATGTGAAAATTACAGTATGATAAGCTTCATGATTCTGAATGAGCTTAGTGGCTGGCAATTTGCTTCGCTAGCAAATATTAATGAATATCCATTTAAAATGTTACCTACACTCTCAGGTCTAGCGCCATGTGGTCGCTCATGCTAAATAAAAACTAATATAATGCATCACTTCATTTGCTGAAACAGACATTTCAGGTCATGGGGTCCTTTCACTGTTTCTGTTGCATAAACCTGTCCTTCCTGTTTATGTCTATCTGTCACAAAGTAGTGTGTGGGACTAAAACCTGTTTGACTCAAATGCAATGTCTCAGTGATGTTCATTCTTTCATTTTTATACCCGCTTTATCTTAATCAAGGTCACGGTGGATTCAGAGCCTGTCCCGGGAACACCAGGTGCAAACAGGAATACACCTTGGATGAGATGTCAGTCCATCACAGGGCACCATACTCACACAAATTGCCACTTAGGGGCAGTTTAGCTTAGTCAGTTCACCTACTGTCATGTTTTTGGGAGGTGGGAGGAAACCTAAGAAACCCAAATGGACACAGGGGGCACATGTGAAACTCCACGTGGACGGTATCTCAGGCTCAGACTCATATAGGAGACCACAGTGACATTAGTATCTTTTCTGAACTCAATAATTCATTGTTCCTATAATATTTACCTTGAGACTTATTATGTTGTAATTATTAGTTTTTTGTTGCTAGTTGCTTTGCTAGTTAGTTCTGGTTGAATAAGCTTGGTCAAATACTGTACGTTAATTTAATACTTAAATGTAATCAGATTTCTCAGAACTAGCTTAGAGCCTTGAGCACTTGTGTGTTTACACACACACACACACACACACACACACACACACACACACACACTAGCCCTCAGAGACTTGCTCATGCTGCTGGCTTATCTAACCTCTTACCCGGGTGAAACAAAACCCAGAATGCATCACTCCACCTCCAAAACCCACTGGGCAAATAAGCCCTGACAGATGTAAATGCCAAATTTGAATGTCTTATTCAAAGTCTGTGTTTCTTCTAACGTGTATGCGAGGTTTCATTGTGTTTTATATGACTCGAATGCTTTCTCACTTTAACCTGAACTGTTTTTAACCTTTCATTTGAGCTGGCTCAAATTTGCAGTCATTGTACATGTTAGTACAACATCTCATCCAGACTCGTATGCAGTAATTGAACCCCTGATCTAGAAAAATATTCAAAATCATAATCCTGACTAATTATAATTATTATAATTACACATAATGATTGTAATTATTTATATAATGCCTTTTATACATCTAAACTGCAGCTCAAAGTGCTTACTGGTCTGCGCAGAAATAAAGCTTGACATACAGAAAAAAAAAATTGAATACATATAAAGCAAAGGATACCCTCACCGGCCACTTTATTAGGAACACCGGTACACCTGCTCATTCATGAGATTGTCCAATCAGGCAATCATGTGGCAGCAGTGCAATACATAAAATCAGATACAGGTCAAGAGCTTCAAACATCAGAAGGGGGGAAATGTGATTGCAGTGATATGGTTGGTGGTGCCACATTGACTGGTTTGAGTATTATCTCTTCTTGGATTTTCACATATAACAGTCTGTAGAGTTTACACAGAATGGCGCGAAAACAAACAAAAAGAAATCCAGTGAGCAGCGGGTCTGCGGGTGGAAACGCCTTGTTGATGACAGAGGTCAGAGGAGAATGCGTAGACTCATTCGAGCTGACAGAAACTCATGTAACCACTCTTTACAACCGTGGTGAGCAGAAAAGCATTCTCAGCATTAATGTAATGCATTTTTTTTCACATGTTTATTTTTTACATGTAGTGCATGTATATATGTAATATAATCCCAATTAAGTCCATTTCAGTTCCAGGTTGTAGCACTACAAAATGTAGACAAGTTCAATGGCTGGGTGGTTGGGGCTGGTGGGGCTGAATGCGCATACTTATGCAAGGCACTGTAGGTGATAAAAATGGAAATATTAGCACACAACAAATATTTCTTCATGGAGTTCCCATAAAATTCCTTGCACATCATATTTGTTATTGCTTGCCAATTCCGAGAGGTGAAACGTGTCATTTTCCCCTTTTTGCATGTGTCCTTGTTTGTTTGTTTGTTTTACATGTGTTTAATTTATTAATGCAAATAATAATGTGTTTACCATGTTCGCATGGAATAACATGGTGAAGCTTTTTTAATTTATGCATATTATTTACATAATGATATTATGATCAAATGAAAGCATATAAAGATAAACTATGAAGCCTCATAAATATTGCAGTGTGTTACAGATTTTTAGGATCATTTTAAAAAGGCTGCTTTTTCACTGCTTTTCATGGTTTTTTGTTTGTTTTTGTTTTTTTTTCTCCATTTTGGCACATTCAGTAAGCCATCACTGATGACCTTAAAACTCTATTTGGAACACAGCCTGTCAGGCGTTCAGAGGTGTATGAAGTTGCCAAGCCATTACGAGCTTTAAGAACAGCAAACGTGTGAACGAAACAGTGTGCTGCAACAGGTGGACTGTTCTGCCATAATCCTTTCTGGTTTGTGTAATCTGTGTCTATTACGTTTTTAGATAATCATGTAAACAAAGTTTCCAATAGCCTAGGCAATGTGAGGGAGGATTAAACTTGTGCTGTATTCCTAATAAAAAAAACAGCCATTAGTGACATTATTACTGTAGTTTTAAATGTCAGAGGAGGATGAAGTCATGTTAAAGATATTTACACTGCCTTGTGTAAGTATTCACCCCCCTTGAACTTGGGTGCTTCTCTGACTCATCCCCTCTTTTACTGAACACTGACTTTCGGTGCATCAGCAGAGTTCTTTCCCGATTCTTTCCATATTTTAAAAATGGATTTAATGGATTCAGAATATGTTCTGTTTGATAATAGCCAAACCCTGATTGAAACTCTTCCTTTCTTCAGGACTTGTTTTGATAGCTGCTTGGTCTTCTGTTTGTTTGGGTATGTTCTCTAAAAAAAAATTCCAGGAACAGGTGTATTTAGTGAATCATGTGAGTTCAATACACCTCAGAACAGGTGCATTAAGATCGTGTGACACACCGGTTGACTCTATTTAATTATGTGACTTTTGATGGCAACTGGCTGCACCAGAGCTCATTTAGGGGTTTTCATAGCAATGGGGGTGAATACTTATGCAATCACACTTTTTTATTTTTAAATAATTTTGCAGACTATATTGATTTTTGCTCCCTTTTCCATATTGAAGACTACTGTATTTGTGCATGTTCATGACATATAATCCCAGTTAAGTCCATTTCAGTTCCAGGTTGTAGCACTACAAAATGTAGACAAGTTCAATGGCTGGGTGGTTGGGGCTGGTGGGGCTGAATGCGCATACTTATGCAAGGCACTGTAGGTGATAAAAATGGAAATATTAGCACACAACAAATATTTCTTCATGGAGTTCCCATAAAATTCCATGCACATCATATTTGTTATTGCTTGCCGATTCCGAGAGGTGAAAAGTGTCATTTTCCCCTTTTTGCTGTTTCTATACTGTCAAAAACAAGGTGACAAGGGCAGGCATGGCAGTGTATCAGTGTGAGCTATTGTTAGCTACAGCAGTATCCTCCAGACTGCTGCTACCTGACCAATGTGAAATCCATCAGCGAAGCATCCATTCGTGTAAAGCGTGGGAAGTCATTCTACCTCAGAAATTTATCTCTCCAAGCCCTTCGTGTTATTTCAAGGCAAGATTAATATCAGCTTTGCCGTCTCCGCTGTGAATTATAAGAGGGCATCCTCAGGCAATGTGAAATATGCAAAAAAGAAAAAAGAGACGTGTGTTTTTGTAATATACCACATGAACCATGACCGACATACTGAATGCAGCTCACCAAACTGTTATGATGTCAACAACAAACATATGCAGGCCTGTTGTGTGGCCTGTTTTCTAGCAACATGGCCTTTATACAAGCCAGCTGAACATCTTGTATCAGGAAGTAAAGGGAGTAGACATGTTCCTGACAGCATGTTCGCGTGTGTAATGCTTCCGTTACGCCTTCAGGGAAATTATTGCATAAAAGAGGTTCCTTCTAACATATTAAAGAAGTGCAGCTGTCTGTGATCAAAGTCATATTTTCACTGTTTTGATCATAGCAGTAGTAGATCTACTAGGAACTATCTGTATAAATATCATACAAGGGCCCTTCTTTCATTTCAAGAACACATACAGTAATATGAAGGAAATGTTGCTACAACTGTATAAATGCATGATTAATTATTTTTACTAGTAGGCCAGTAATTCAAAAAGTAGTTGATCAGTCGAATTTTCCATAGTTAAAACAAAAACTGATTCAGGACATCGATATTTTAGGCTGTTTGTTCCTGCAGTGAAGAAATCGTCATATCAAATAAACACCAGATACAGGCTATAAAATACATTTACAGCTGCAATAAATGCTCAAAATAATAAATCCGTGTATCATATTACACTAATTAAGGATGTACCAGTCCTTAGAATGTGCTATTGTGCAAGGGCTGGTGGCTCAGCTGAAACAGTTGATTCTGGAACTGAGTGCGCGCAGCCTGGAAGCTCATGTCCATCAACAGATCCCTTCTCGCTGTGATAATAGTGACAAGAAGCATGTTATTGCACATTAGATGTGTGCTTTTTCACAATAAAATTATATCATTTTGCATGAATAACTACGTACACTCACTGAGCACTTTATTAGGAACACTATGCTAATACTGGTAGGGCCTTCCTTTACTCTCAAAACAGCCTCAATTCTTCGTGGCATGGATTCCACATTCCTTTAAAATTCTGGTCCATGTTGACATGATTGCATCACGCAATTCCTGCAGGATTTTCAGGAGCACTTTCCTGCTGTGAATCTCCTGTTCCACCACATCCCAAAAGCGTTTTATTGGAGTCAGATCCGGTGACTGGGAAGGCCACTGAAGAACACACTGTCTTTTTCATGAAACCAGTTTGAGATGACTTTTGCTTTGTGACATGGTGCATTGTCATGCTGGAAGTAGATTAGAAAATGGGTAAATTGTGGCCATGAAGGGATGCACATGGTCAGCAACAATACTCAAATAGGCTGTGGCATTCAAGTGATGATTGATTGGTATTAACGGTCCCAAAGTGTGCCAAGAAAACATTCCCCACACCATTATACCACCTCCACCAGCCTGGACTGTTCACACAAGGATTCATGCTGTTGGTGTCAAATTCTGACCCTACCATCTGTGTGCATCAGCAGAAATCAAGATTCATCAGACCAGGCTACATTTTTCCAGTCTTCAACTGTCCAGTTTTGGTGAACCTGTGCCCCCTGCAGCCTCAGCTTTCTGTTATTGGCTGACAGAAGTGGAACTCAACGTGGTCTTCTGCTGTTGTAGCCCATCCATCTCAAGGTTTGACATATTATGCTCACCACAGATGCTTTTCTGAGATGCTTTTCTGCTCACCACAATTGTACAGAGTGGTTATCTGAGTTCCTGCAGCCTTTCTGTCAGCTTGAACCAGTCTGATCATTCTCCATTGATCTCTCTCATCACCAAGCTGCAGAACTGCTGTGATTATGTGCCATAACCTACTGTATTCGTGCATGACTGAATAATGCAAAATTCTTAGGTTACTTTATATACCCCCGATTTCTAAAAATAGACAGGAAACCAGACTAGGTGCAATAAAAACACAATATTTCAATATGGTATCAATACACAATACAGAGTTTCTGCAATTTCACAGTTGGTGACTCTTTACACTGAAAAAAAATCCATCCCCTATGGCACATTTAAAAAATTGTGTTTACTGAAATTGTTAAAGCTTGTCATCTCTGAACATTTCATCAACAGAATGTTAAATGTGGACTGAAACATTTTGTATTAATTTGTCTTAACTGCATTGTTTCTAGTTTTATAAAACATGCAGTCATGTTCAAGCTGACATTTAGTTTGTTTTTGATTAAGGACATGAACAACTTCCTACAACTTCCTAAAACAATCACGACATCATATTTAACTCATCCAATTTAGGTCAATTAATTAATTAAATAATTACCATAACAACTTTAAAAGTAGCTGATAGTTCTCATGACAGCTGCAAAGCAAATAAAAAATAATAATGATAATGTGAAAATAATGTAAGTTTCCTCTGGGATCTCCAGTTTCGTCCCACTGTCCAAAAACATGATGGTAGGCAGATTGGCTGTGACAAATTGCCTCTAGGCGTGTGGGGGTGTGTGTGTGTGTGTGCATGATGGACTCCTAAGGACTGGCATTCCATCCATGGTATATTCTCACCTCATGTTGAGTATTCCTGTATGTACTGCAACCCTGAGCAGGATAAAGTATTTACTGAGGATGAATGAATATTAATAATAATAATAATAATAATATCTATTGTTATTGTTATTATTATTATTATTAATAATAATAATAATAATAATAATAATAATAATAATTTGTTCAGAGACTACATAAGGTAAGCTCATAGCATAATCTTCCAAAACGTATTTTTATTTATTTATTTAGGTAGTTAGTTATTATTGTTTTTAATCTAATTTAAGAGACAATTGACGCTGACGTCGCCCGCACGCGCCGCTCGTTTTTGACAACAAAGTGGGCGGAGCCACGCTGCCCATTCGGCCAATTGAATTCTTCGGCCTTGCTCCAATGACAGCTCTCAGCGCGCCGAGACTCCGCCCACCGCGGGGCTGCGTGTGGTTGAGCGGCGAGCCAGGCAGTGTAGGCTTTCTCCTGCGGTGTGTGTGCGTGTGTGTGTGTATGTGTGTGTTGCTGAAAGAGAGAACGGGGACAGGACAACACAGCCAGGCGGTATATATATATATATATATATATTTATATATATATATACACACACACACACACACACGCACACACACATACGCGCGCGCACGCTCTCTCTCTCTCTCTCTCTCTCTCTCTCTCACACACACACACACACACACAGGCACACACGCGTGCGCGCGCACACGCACACGCGCACTCACAGGCGCTCGCGCCGTCCCTACACGCAGCCTGACGCATAAACGCTCCGCCGCCGCCGGTACCTTCCTGATCCCTACAATGGACCTATTCGAGCTGGACTTCTTCAGGGAGTGGGAGCTGGAGCAGCAATGGTAGGCGCGTTTTTAAAACATTTCTGCAAATCCTTACGTCTTTGTCCAAATGCCAAACTGACGTGGTTCGCACTGTAATCAGTGAAGTGACCAGGTCTTGATCTTATGGCATGCATCAGAAACGCTGATCTGAAGGCGATCAGGATGCTCGGGGAGCTCGGGGCACACTGTGCGGGAATCTGTGCGGGGGGAAAAGTGTCGGGTTGAAGCTCGCGCGCCGCCTCACTGCCACCTCACACTGGCGCTCCAAGTTCTCCAGAGCTGTCCACGTAGTTACTTGCCGTCTCCAGACTTTCTGCAGCTTTTTCTCCACATGCATTGCATTGCTGCATCTCTAGTCGTGAAATTCATTCAAGCATATTGTTTAGCATCACGGTGCCAAAGCAACAGTGTGTCTAAATGTCAACGTTGACGCTTGGTGTTGTGATCTCAAGTCTTAAAAAGTGTTGCATGAAAATGAGAGAGCAGCCTGGAGAAGAATTACTCTGTGCAGCTAGAATTCACCACTGTGAGGTTTATTTTTGCTCTGCTGCAATTACTAAAGTAAGAGGAGCTTGGAGCTATTCTGATCCATCACATTATCAAAGCCTTTCATTGAAGTTAGCGTGTGTGTGTGTGTGTTTACAGGGATTTAAACAGCTGAATTTGTTCTTGTTCTTCATGTACAACAAAATATGCAAGTTGCATTGTATCATCATTAATAAAATAAATATAAACCAGCCTTGCTGAATAAACTTTATTATCTGTATGATAATCTTTATTAGGCTCTGACAATATTGCTGTCATCAAGCATCAAGTAATTAGGCTCCAGTTTGTGGTTGAAAACTTTACATGCATAAAAAATGGACAAAAATGGCTCCCTTTATGTCCCATGTTCAGTTAGACACTTTGTAATTGCGAGCATTACTGAAAACATAAATTAATTAACCAACTCATCTGCATTTTTATGCTATGATAATATTGCTGTCATAAACTATAATAATTAGGCTTGTAGGCCTTAAGCATTCCAAAATCCGCTTTGCATATTCCAGACCAGCGTACAGCTCCCATGTGTGGTTGGATTTAAGAACCGATGGTGAAAGATGCTTTTTTTTAAACTTTGCATTCAAACAAACAAACAAACAAACAAACAAATAAATAAATAAACCTTCCTTTATGCTGTATATTAAACATTCACAATACTATCTTCATGAATACATGGAAAAACATGATGATCTTCATAAATATGAAACTATTCCAGGTTTCATCCAGGAGGAGGCTGCATATTTCTTACAAAAATGGACCTTATTTTGGGGGGAAAAAAATGACATGCGTCCTCCTAACTGAAACATCTTTAAACATGTAGTCATTTTAAAATCCAGTATAATGCTCTTGTAGTAGAAGTGAATAAAAAGGCAATTATCTTGGTGTGAAAATTGAATATCAGCAGATTCCTACATGCTCTATTGTCAGCACGAGTCTCCTTACAATCTCATTTAGTCTCCATCACTCACTCACAGCTCTTTCTTCTCTTCGTCGCCGTCTCTTGTATTTCATCCTCTTGTTCCTTTGTGTCTCCTGGTTGTCATCGTAGAAAATCACGGTGCGTTTAGCACCTGCATTGTGAGGTGTAGAACAAGCTCGCCGAGTGCCTCCTTACGCTCCTCAAGCTGTTCACCTCTGCCCGATTGCTTTCAGAGCCACCGGGGTTTTTTTTGTTTTTTTTTGGTCTAATTAAGATTCTCTGCTTTGTCCCGTTCAGTCTTTTGTGCGTCTTGTTTAATTTTACGATTTAAACGCTTTGGAAAGGTATATCTGTTGCAGATCTGTTCAGACAGTTCGGAAGAATGGACTCAGTCTCTAAGCTCCAGTTCATTAGGACTTTTGTGCTCTCGAGTCTTTGTGCAGTGTAGAATCGTTGGGTGTCTCGGGTTGGGGTTAGATCCACATTGTACTCTGTGAGTCTGAAAAAAGAGGAATGGTGTCTCTTGATGAAGTTGAGTTTCTGCGCCTTTCAGTTTGTTGCTGTTAAACACCAGTTTTTTTTTTGTTTTTTTTTTTGTCCTTGATTAAAAGCTCTCTGGCAGCCTGGGGATTTAAACCTGTAACCTCCCAGTAAGGGTTTGGGCGATATGACAAAAATATCGAAAGATCAACATGTATCATATCATATGTATCACGATATAAAGGATCACTGAGAAAGTGTTATACTGTTATACAAAATACTAGTGTTGCATTTAAAAAGCCTTTGAAAACATTTTGGTGATGACTTTTATTGAATGTCTACAGCAAGAAATTGATTAAGAATTATTATAAAAAAAGATATTGCGATAACCTTGATATCCCAGGAAAGTGTAGGATCGTAGCATAATGTATCATGATACTGATATTATATTGTGATATACAGTACGATTTAATACTATATCACTCAGCCCTACCATCCAGTCACTACTGAGTAAACAAATGTGGTGGCACGAGGTCAGATTATTTAATAGCTAAATTTTATACAGATTAATTACAGCGATCTTGTAGATATACCAATAAAAATGATCATTTATCTACTGATTTGAAAGACTTTCTGATATTTAGGCTTCAGCTGAGTCAATATAAAATATTGGCCTGTGTAACTCCAGGATAGCTGTTTTATTATTATTATTATTATTATTATTATTATTATTATTATTATTAGCATTCCTGGTCTTGTGCTTCCATATTCATAATTCGTGGCATGATCATTGGTGCCAGATGGGCTGGTTTGAGTATTTCAGGAACTGCTGATCTCCTGGGATTTTCACGCACAACAGTCCCTAGAGTTTACCCAGAATGGTGTGAGAAACAAAAAACATCCCGCGAGCGGTAATTCTGCAGGCGGAAAAGCCTTGCTGAAGAAAGAGGTCAGAGGAGAATAGACCGAATGGGTTTGAGCTGACAGGAAGGCTACAGTAACTCAAATAACCACTCTTTACAACCGTGGTGAGCAGAAAAGCATCACAGAATGCAAAATGTTGAGGCAGATGAGCTGCAACAGCAGTCCTGTCAACCGAGATACAGGAATCTGAGGCTACGCTTGAAGACTGAACATTGGAAGAGGTCTGAAAACCCTTATATAATGTACCAGCCGAAATAAATCGAGCGAAGATTAAAGAGAAATCAAATACATTTTGCAAACGGAGCGTACGCTTTAAAGAATAAGCACTCTCTATTAACATTCTCAGATTAAGTGCAGTGATATTTCTGATCCCAAAGCATGCGGTAATTATTCACTCTGATTTACTTTTTTGGAATTTAATAATTATTCTGCCCTACTTTTGTTGCCCAAGGCTAAAATTGAGCGGCTTTATTGATTCTCACCCAGTGTTTTTGTTTTTTTTGGGGTTTTTTTTTGGTGCTCGAACATGTGCTGAATTTAATCAAGGCCGAATCGGTGGGGTGCAGAGTGTAGCGAGGTGCAAAAACGAAGCCCCGGGAAGACATGGATGAATTTGAGAAACGCAGAGGAAGTACGAATGTGGCTGAGCTTTTCTGTGTTGACACACCGCGGCTTGATTGCACGACTACCACAATTACTTCTGCTTTCCACACAAGCTGCGAGTCAGACGTCGGAAGCCCAGTTTGAGACGTGTTTTTGCAAAACTCGTTTCATGATGGTAATTACTCCCCCTCGCTGGCAGTGTTGGTGGATGCATTTTTTAGGTGTTGTTCTGTAATTAGTTGATTTAAGGATTTTGGAATATGAGCTTGGCGTGCTTGTCAGCCCTGATGTTTGAAAGCAGAGTAACTAAAGTGTAATTACTCGTGATATTGGTTTTATAGGTATTCCCCGTCACTGGTTAGAGAAGACCATGCAATTAGGTGCCGTCGTTTATTACACCTCGCTTTTCATTTGGAGGTGCTTTATGGCAGCCCTGAGAGTAATTCCAGGAGGAATTATCGAATGCCTCAATTGCGCCGATTTTTTCTTCTTTCCCCTCGTGTCCAACTTGTCCATTCTCAGCAGGGATTTGTGTGCAAAATAATTCATTTTTATGTGCTCATGTGAAAATGTGCAAGGTGCTGAATGCGCAACCTGATCTCAGACAAAATTCACATAAGAATGATTTTGTTGGCTTTCGCAGCACTGAAGTCATAAGAAAAGCTGCTAAACCCATCTTCAGCCTAAGCTTACCTTTTCATACGAGCTGGCTCGGGCAACTTTTGACAAATTAGCATGTCTGAGATCAACTTGGAACTTGGAGTTGAAGCATTTAGATGTATTTTTACCACGTAAGAGTCCGCAGAGTGAAAGATTTACATTTGCTCCAGAACCTCTGATACAAATTGGTTGCAATTAACAATTTTATTTTTTTTAATTTGCACTCATTACTCCAAGAAGTGCAAAGATACCTAACCCATGTGCATATTTCAGGTAAAGAACTTAAAACATTATTTCAAAACAGCATTTTTTTTCGCCAGTATAACAACAATTAACCTCAAAATATAATCATTAAAATAGTAAAAAAAAATGTTTGACTCCATTAACATCTCATGCTTGAAATATTCTTTTTCATGACTTTTAGTTCTTTCCCTTGTTACCTGAACACATTCACCCTGATGATATATATGGAGTATTCCACAAATCTCATGTTCAGCAGGAAGTCACGAAATCCAGATTTCCTAAAGATCACGAGAAGAAGAAAATTGGGTTCTCTCATTCTTTTTGAAAGTAAATTATTAATTTAAAAAAACACATTTTAAGTAACTCATTAGAATGTCCATAATGTCCTCATGGCATTAGCATGGATGCTAGTTAACCACATTTTGTTATTTTGCTAATTCTTTGCTAAAAATCTCGACCCTGTTGCTTTTTGCTCAATTAAGAGCGGCATGCAGCCAGAGAAACCTTGTGGAAATATGAGATAGTTTAGCCTGAGATGTGATTTCTTATATCCAATGTTCATAAATTATTCAAAAAGAAAAAAAAGTCATTTTCATGGCTAATTGGCATCATAGTCTTGCAATCACTGCAGGAGACCACATTAGGATTCAGAACTTTGACTAGATGTATAAAAATACAAACTGCTAACCTGTTGAGTGTCCGTTATATGATTAGTACTGCTTTAAAGCAAGTCTTTCTGGAATAGATGTACAATGACATTTGACTGTTCTTTGACAGGGACTGTGGAGAGGTTGATTGTATTTGCAATTATCAGTAGTGATAGCAGTAGTAGTAGCATTTCCCAGCTCCTCTCCTTGTCTGTCTTGCTCCCAGAGCTCAGCTGGGCGTTATATATCCCCCACGCTCGTGTGATGAGCACAGCTCAGCGCCAATCTCATTTGTGCCCGGCGTGAAAAAAGCAGCCGTGCCAGGCACTGACTCGTCCAGCCCCTGTGCCCACCATACGGGCGAAGAGCCTCGGCAGTTGGCACCACGACTCTGAGCAGAAGCTGCCAAGTTACTGCGCCCATGGCCTCGTTTTGCCACCTGCCAAAGGAAAGCCAAATGCTGCAGTATGATAAAGCAGGAACCTTGGATCAGCGCCCGTTTTATCGGACGTGGGAATGAAAGGTGATGGTTTGGCACCTCTTTGACCCGCCATGTTTGGCACTCAATGAGCAATTTCATCTGGAGGAAGCAAGCCCACCAAAGCCTCCAGTGAAACCTGTAGAAAGCAGCGTGAGATGGAGAATGTTCCCACTTCATCAGTTTTGGCAGGGCTGCGTGATTTCGTCGAGTGATTGATTTCAGAGTTACAGTGTTGGTATTGGATTCCTGAGACGAAATGAAATACAAATCCGCTGTGAAACTCTCATGTTCGGAGTTATTCCACACATCACTTGCCAGTCCCAAAAAACTCTTCATGGGGAAAATCCATCAGTGATAGGCTACACCAGACCTCTCCAGCTTAATCCCTGTTTGGCAGCCGCACTCCGCAAAAGTTATTAACTCCGTACTAATTACAATGGCCCTAATAAGACCTGAGGTAATGACTCCATGAATGCAAATGCGCATTAAATTTTACACCCAAGCAGGCTTGACGGCATTGTTTAGACCAGAATGTCACGCAGTGCGAGATTGTGTTGACTCAGACATTAATGATGCTGAAAACTAAAACAGAAACATGACCGCAGTGGGGTTTTGTAGCAAACCCGTATCCAGTGCTGAAGTATCATTTTGGTATCAAATAATTAAAAATAATTAAAAGAATACATTTCAGTGTAGTCAGAATTGCTATAAGGATTTGATAGTTTTTATACCAGAGCATTGTTGAGCAATTCTAAGGTCGGATATGGTCAGAAGGTGATTGATTACGTTTATTAAAAAGCAGCGTTGACATTAGTTATGATAATTTGCTCGTTCTATAGTATCAGCATACACATAAACGGATTTTTAAAAATGTGCTTAGTTGTTGGTATGGTGAAGTTTTCCTTGAGGAGATTTGTGAGGTTTATTTAGCATTTTTTGGAAGGAGTCTCCAGTGTCAGCGCTTAACAGTCAGACGGAAAGACTTCAGGTTCCTCAGTAACACAACAAGCTGCGTTTTTGTCTTATTAACTTCAAAAAAGAGCAAAACGAGAAGCCGGTGACAGAGTGACTGTTTATAGCTACTATAATGTAAGTGATAACACGAGGAAACCTGTCTTGTGGATGTTCCACAACATTAAATGTAACTACAAACGGATAAAAACTATGACGTTTTGCTTTTTAATAAATAAAAAATTGTTAGCATTTGCACATGAATCCAACTGTCTTAACTGTATCTGTATCGTGGACTTCAGACATAATAGAATCAGAGAATCTGTGCTTTTCCATTTCAAGGAATCCACAAAAGAAGTTTGGTATTTATGTGGATCCTTTTCATGTCGGAGTGTCTTTCGACTAATAGCTTAATCTTTATACCGCTGAGCAATTTACTCATTACATGCAAAGGTCACTGCTTCTACAGAACGCAATGTATGACAAATATGAAGATTAAATAGAGGCAGGTAAGCATCTGTAGAGCTGTAGAGCACCATGTCCTTTCAGATGAATCAGTTTGTTTTTCGGTCTTTGAAACTAGCCTTTTGGCCAGGCTTTGTCTTGTAAGCCCTGAATATTGTTCTTTTCCTTTTATTAAAGCAAGGATTATGTACAGTTACATAATTCAGTATATCTTGAATGCAGTTTCATTTATTGCAAACTATTGTATGGATTGTAGAACAGAACGTCACCACTTCACCATAATACACATCCTCCCATTTTATATTTAACTCGATCCCCTTCCTTCAAAAACATGTCAAACACATATAAATTTTAAATAAGATGAAATTAAATGTAGTTATATTTAAAAAAAAAAGATATTTTGTAGTTGTAGATGATGATTATTATTATTATTATTAATAATAATAATAATTTATTACATATATTATTATTCATTAAATATTGTCATTACTATATTGTCATTACATTCTACCTCCACTGTAATTTAAATGACAACTGAGTCTACCAGTTTCTGCTTAACGTGCAATATTTCCTTTCTGTCATTATTATAACTGTAGGCCTACCTCAGATTCTGAACAAAGTTGGTCACATATCGTTCATAAATTGAATCGTATCGCATCGTATTGTTTTGTATCGTAGCGTATTGTACAAGATTCAGGGGTATCATCAAATATTCAACTGTTTACGAGGCAAAATTGTATTGTATCATGTGGAAGCCTGAGGTTTCCACCCTGAGTATTAACAATACCTCAGTTCTTGTCATGTTTGTTTATTTGAAGCTTAATCGTCAGCCAGAGCTTCCCGTTACATCACACCTTCTTGAACACTGCCGTGTTCTCGGATGACAGAAACAAAAGCGTGACTTTGTTTCTCGTTACTAGAAAAAATCACTCATTGTATACATTTATTCCTGTGTAAGAATCCGCTGCTTTGCATTGCCCTCTGAAGCACCTTCAAGATAAGTGAGCATGGCTACAGGAGCTTTATCCCTAATGCGCCTTTCTTTAAGTGAATCCCAGGATTACAACCTTGAGCCTGGACCCCCATCACACACACACACGCACGCACGTGGAGTTAAATTCAGAATGATGGAATTCAAATGAGGTGGCGATGCGTACAGAAAGCCCAGTGTCCGGATTCACGCCGTGTGTTTACAAAGAATACACACAATACACTCATGGAGCTGCCGAAGAGAAAAGACGTGGTTAAGAATCCATGAGAGAATTCCAGTTGACTTGAAAACAAGCAAAAAAAGTTCATTCAGCTAATATCATTGGATTAACCAAGATTCCACATGGACCTTTTTTTTTTTGCAGCTGCAGGCTTGAATCGTGAGAATTTATAGTGTTGAGAGGAAGAAGAAGAAGAAGAAGACGACAGGAGGTCTTTTATGCTGAGAGGGAAATATGGGAGCTGACATTTTGATGGCAGTGTGCGATGCTCTCTAGTTTGAGGTCCAGGTTAAGTTTTCTCCTCGCTGAGCTGGAAGTAGTGACATGATAGGTCACTCCCAGGGGAGAAGGAGCTTAAGACAGGAAAAGGAACAAGCTTAGATAAGAAGTCGCACCGTGTATTGAGAAACAAAGCCATCTGTGTTGCTGTGTCTGTCACGTAGCCGCTTTTTTATCTATTATTTTAATTTTAATTGACTTCATTTCATGAACCGTCATCAACAATGGCAAGACAGATCTGTTACTTTAGTTCATCTGTGTGTGTGTGCGTGTGTGAAATAGCGCATACTATATGAGAGATTTTTATAGAAGTGTCTGCTACTCTGTTGTTCCATCCATTGTGTTCATTTTCTTGCTTTTTTTCGATCACACGATAGTAGATATTTACGCATAAATAAGCAGCAGCAAATCTGATTGATGTGAAGGATTTTTTTCTGACAGCCTCATTGTCACGCCACACTGAGATATGGATTAATATGTAATGATTATAGCGGCTCTTGCTTTGCACACTTCCTTCAAAGCAGACAATGCCAACCCCACTACCATTCCAAACCTCAGGCGATTTCATGTGCCTTCTCTCTCTCTCTCTCTCTCTCTGTCTCTCTCTCTCTATCCAGCGTCTCCTCTCTGAGGTGTTAGCGCTGGCACACTTGCCACGGTGTAGCAGCGCTTTAATTGAGCCGACACCTTTCCAGCATCACCTTCAGGCACTTGTTGTGTGTCGCAGTTAAAAATCAAAGCTTTTTTTTCTGTGACTAAGACGTAGGAATGATAACCGTATCACCACATCACAGTTTCTAGTGCACCATAATGTCTGATTACAGCTTCACATGGTGACATTAAACAGCATTTAAGACAGCAGCATCAGTTTAAGTAAAAAAAAAAAATTAAAATCAAATAATCAAAATATCAGATTTCCCTAGCATGGTTTAAAGTCAAGCTGGAATTTTATCACAGCCCTACTCTTTACCCATTAAAGGGGCGATTTGTAATTTTTAGAGCCTCCTTCTTCCTTCTTCATCTTGTGAGGTGAATTGCTGTTGCGGAAAAAACTTACAAACTTCCTTGTTCCCCAACTTTTTAAAGTATACAAGCCTCTTGAGTTGCATCTCAAAAGAAAAGAAAAAGGTGCAGACAGAATCTGGGCGGAGCTAATTTCAGGCCCAGAAAAATGCAAACAGAAGCTTTAAATGAAGAAACTATCCAGATCCATCATGTTTTTTTTAAATAATTGCTCAAGTTATTTGTGCAATTATACATTATAAAAGGCCTTTTAACAGGTTTTTAAAAAACAACTTTAAAAAACCTTTAAAGTGCCCCTTTAAAGACGTTTAAGAAGCCTTTTTGTACCTCTCCCTTAGTGTTATGGACGACAATATGCTAATGTACCTGAGAAAAAAAAATAGAGATTTTAATTTTATAGTTTGTTACTTTTTGGAAATTTTTCACATTTTTTATGATGTATATCGCGACATAAATAATGATTGTCCAATTAAATACTCACTAAAACTGTATATGTCACGCCCATACAACTTAAATAGAAATATTGATCATTTTGGTGTTTGGTGTATCACAAACACAATTGGCTGTTGTGTATGTCAGTCAAGCACTTCAACACAACATCATTCTGACTTCCTGTTTCAGAAGAAATGATGTCTTCATGTCTAAGAAGCTGTTTCATGAGGACTTTACAATAGTGTCTATTATTTTGAAACTATTTAAATGGCTAGAGGATCTGTTAAACCTGCGTGTAGTTCCTTCTAGAAAGAGAGAATGTTGTACAGTAGAGTCTGGTATATTTAAATTAAAGGAAAGGCAGCAGTTGATAGATCATTAGACAATCATTGTTCATGTAGAGTTTAAATGAAATTAAAGGACCAGGACTCATCATTGTGAGTACATTAACATACTTTCACTTTTAAGCTCTGAGCAGATTCTCAGCTTTGTATCAAGCTTTCCTCACAGCCTTTAGCTCCGATAGTCTTTTAGCTTCCGAAGGATTTCAAGCAACGGTAACATAGCAGAAGAAAACGTCATCCATTCCGGGTATACGGGGGGTGGTGTGTGTCCCGTCTCTGCTTTGCCTTCGTCAGCCTTTGGTATTGAGATATTATGCTAAGTGTGAACAACATACCTGTTAGAGATCAATTTCTCCATTTTTTTTCTCACCCGCTCGACTTTCGATGCTGCACGTTTGCACCTTGGCTCGCATTGATATTTCGCCATCGATTTGCTTCTGCTCATTTCTCGCCTCTACCCAGCGCCTGATGGCCCAGTTGTGTTTAACCGGTTTCTTTGTGATGCGGTAAAGATGGATGTGACGTTGTCTGCTATTGCCCGCCTGAGAGCGTAAGTGTTAATGAAGCCATTAGCGCAGTCCGGCTGAGGAGAGAGAATGGCAAAATTACCATTATTCTGTAGCCATTAAGTAGTAATCTGCCACCTTCTTTAGCTCTCTGATGCTCTCTCTTTTACCCAAGAAGCCCCTCTGATCCACTGCTGCCTGCGCGCCTTCATTATTTCATTTGTTATCAAAAGCGCTTAAAAATGATGATTTCTTATGTGTCTTCTAATAAACTTAATGTATCTTATAATTGTAATTACCACTCACATTGTCTTCCCACTGCACTCTTTCCAAGCCAGACCTAGTTAGAGTGAGGAAAAAAAGCAAGTGGCCATGCAATTCATAAGTCTTATTAACATGAAATTTCATTTTTCCCAGAGAGGAGCTCATTTGGTTCTCACAAAAGCAGAGAAAAGAGTCATGGCCAGAAGTTATAACCTCGAATTGGTTTAAAGTTTAACTCTAGTGAATGTTCCAGAAAGCCTGCAGTACGACAAACTCCCTGTTTCCTGATGGACTGTGACTAATTTCGACTCGGTTTAAATAGTGAGAATACCTCTCCAGCGCAAGTCTCTCAGTTGACAGGGGAACAGGATATCTTTTTTTTTTTTTTTCCTTTTTGGAGATTGAATCCAGGATGGCTTCTCTGGAATGTTAACAGCTAGCCGTCAGATGCTCAGATGCTTCGAACTCATCTTCAGCTTATTAATGATTAATTAATTGTGATGTGTTTAGTGATCCTGGTGCTTAGTAGAAGTTATTAGTTGTCTGCTGTGCTGATGTCAGTGTAGTTTAATAGGAGAAAAAATGTTAGTAATCTCAAAGATAAGGGATAACAGTCAGGTTTAGCGGTTAGCTCCTAAAAACAAAAGAGATTCTTTTCCAGGGAAGTCGTATTAAAAAGAAATCCAACATAGAAATAATGGCGACATTGGTGCAAACCTGGACTCAAAATCTCAGAGTTGAGTTACAACTAGTTCGCGATCTACAGGATCACAAGCACGATGGTGTTGAAGCTTTGGAAGCTGATCTGTTTGAGCCGAGTGTACAGATGATGAGCTGAGAGAGCTGGACAGACTAAAGGGCTAAAGTGCTGCTGCATCACTCTCTTTAGGTAGAGAGGGAGTGAAGGCTAATTCCCACTGGCACTGCTATCAGCAGGTGTACTATTAGTCGAACGGCATTCTGGGTAATGTCGGAAACTGTTAACCAAAGTGAAAATAGACCAAGAAGTTTAAACTAAAAGTCAACTCAGAATTTCATTATAGGACGCCATTGAAGATCACATGTTCATTATAAAAAACACTATATAAAATTTCACTAAGAATGTTATGTGGGAAATATGTCATGTATTTCATTGGTGAAAATAATGTCTAACATGTGAGCTTAATTACTTGTAGCTCAGAAAGGAAACATACGAATCCATGAAGGAAACGTGCCAAGAGCAAAACAAATATATTGGCAGTCAATGAAAGCCAGAGACACACACACACACACATACACACACACACACACACACACACACAGAGGAGGGTGTACTTTCTGGTGGTAGAAATCTTTACTGGGTATGTCACTAAGGAAACCGTGTGTGCAGACAAATCTCAGGCCCCTCAATACATATTGATTGGAACAGGAGCAGGTTTGTGCTCCCAATTAACACTGTACACTTTCATTAAGGTCATATTAGACACAGTCACTGGCCGCTGATTGGTGCCTAAGAATCCAGAAAACTGGGAAATCAATTCCAAGCCAGAGATGTCTTGCTCACTTCGCACCACCATGACCAAGAAATCCAATCAGTCACATGAATAAACACATTTTTCACTCTGGATTAGATGCTTTTCCTGTGGATGTAGTGAACTCTGTAGTTTTCTATTAATTCATATGCACTGGCGAGTGATGGAAGAATTGAGTTTGTTAAAAAAAAAAAAAGGTAAGAAGTTAACCCCAAAATATTTACCTGATAGTAAATTTATATGGTTAGTTATACATTAACACTGTGCATGTTGTATCTAAGGTTGTTTGAAATTTTCATGCCTAAAAATATCGCAACATTAATCGACCATTAAAAAAACATACAAGCCTGTGGTAAAAAATGATAGAAAATGCTGTATTCATTAGGATATTTTTATACAAAAGTCTCTTTGCACATGCTTCTAAATATGTAAAACATTAACCAAAAGGAAACAGAAAGAACAAATTGCTCTAAATAATCTCCTTTCTTCGAAAGATATTTTTGAGAATGAATTTTTCATGTCAGTATTTATCATATTGTTGTTATAAGCAGTGATAGAGAGTGGCTGGGAGAAAACAAAACAAAAAACACGTCTGTGTAAAGTGCTGTATAGCTGAAATAGTTGTTTACTTTTCAATAGTTGTTGAATAGTTGGTAGTTGTTTGGTTTAGTTCTGGTCAGCAGTATCATATTCTTCTGTGTTGTGTATGATAAAGTTATGAACATGCTAGTGAGTGGCAACAGAGGTAGGAATGTAAGTAGCGGATTACACAGCCGAAGGGTTTTCAGTGCCATCCACATTCACTGCACCAAAACGCTGAGGTTGCTGTAGTATGATTTGTGGAAGTCCAGAGGGATAGGGCTGTGAAAATTTTGGAGAGTCCCAAATTAGGGTTGGGAACAAGTGGATTAAGGAACTTCCATGCCGTTTATTATAGACAGGGTTGTGGGGGATCCTGGAGCCTATCCCAGGGAGCTCGAGGCACAAGGCAGGGGACATCCTGGACAGGGTGCCAACCCATCACAGGGCACAATCTGCAAATGCCAATCAACCTACAACGCATGTCTTTGGACCAGGGAGGAAACCCCTGAAGCACGGGGAGAACATGCAAACTCCGTGCACATGGGGCAGCGGCAGGACTCGAAACCCCCAACCCTGGAAGTGCGAGGTAACAGTGCTAACCACTAAGCCATCGTGCCCCCTGGGTTGAGGAACTTGATAGGGTAAATTAAAAACTTTTTTTTTTTTTAATAAATTAACAACAGTCCATTTTAATTGTGGATTTTGACAAAGTCAGCGGAGAGTTAACCATCCAACCATACACCATGAGTCACTGGGAAACCGTGAATAACCATAGTCATATCTTAGTTTTCATAAACTTAAAACTGATAGAAGTAGCTATAATAAAGGGTACTTTAAAATGATTATGTATGGAATGCTAAAAATCTAAACGCATGCATGTAAATGCAACCCTTTTTGCATCATCGGCCTCCAGATGTTATGTTGGCTTGCAGAGATGGAATCAAGCCCAGGGGTTGGGGGATGGGGGGGATTGAAGTCAGCGTTTTTTCTGGCTATACCTATTTGACTTTGTCTCTCTCTCTCTTTCTTTCTGTCTCTCTCTCTGTCTCTCATTTTGGCTCATTTGTCCCATGCGAGTGTATTTCACAGGCCCCTTGCCCATGGCAGGCCTCCAGGGCACCACCTGAATGGTATCTACTTTTTGCAGGAATGCCATGCCCCGCTGCACTCTGGGTGTGGATGGGGTGGGTGGTGGGTGTTTGGGGGAATTGAAAGCAAAACCTCTGTGGCTGGAGATAAGGGCAGGCTGGCAGTGTCATGGTGTACGGAAATGGGTAGAAACTCAGCAGTCTGTAAAACATATCTCTGACTAATGGTGCCTAATTTTCAGAATCTATAGCTTTATATACGGCAGTACTGTGGCATTTCAGTTCAACTTCGTGCCACTAATAAAGCGCCAGGACCCTTTGTTTGGTTGTTTACAGTGGCATGTAAGGGGACACCATCTGTGAAATATTTGGTCATGCTACGGCTTTGGGTATTGTAACTATTTTGAAAGAGCCTTACAATAACAATGTTCTCTTTAAGCCAGATCCACGACATGCTGTTTGTTTTCTGTCGGAGCAGAAGGAAAAAAGACTCGAGCTGGAGCAGCGCCACTAAGCACACCAAGCCACAAAAGCCTTATTTTTTTTAGTTCAATGCCATCAGTTCATTTTTTCAGTTCAATGCCATCTTTTTCTCTGAGTTGTAGCTTGTAATGAGTCTTTGCAGCCCTCAGAATCACAACATATTATGGAAGAAGATCATTCTGTGAGAAATATGGAAAATCACAATAAAACAGAATCGAGTATAGATATAGACCATGTGCTTTGTTATGCACAATTGCAGCTGTCATTAACTATTGGCCTCTCCTTTGGAGTGCCTGTAATGGTTATGGAACATAAAGGCCTGTTTTATTACTCTGATAATGTTGATTTTATAGGAAAAGCAGCATGCTCAGACCGTAATTCAACTTATGGGCATTCCTAGAGGACTAGAGAAGATGTACTGTAGCATTCACCTTCAATGCAAACAATGTTAGCAATGATCAAGGAAGAAGGATGAATGCAGAGGCTCGGTGACTGACGCCAATTATAGGAGGTCAGAGGTCTGACTACGGCGGATGGAGCAAAGGTGAAAGATCAGGACGTGCTTGAAGTGGAAGAAGCATAAAATACCCTGACTGCTACTGCATCACTTAAAAGCAGAGGTGATAAAAAACGAGCAGGATATCTTTGCTAGCTTCCTGAATTGAGCTACAGGGAAATCATAAATTCATTAGCTAAATCCACAGGACAAGTAAAAGCTCCAGTGTGTTGCCCAGTCCCATGTTTTGGTTGGCTCAAACTGACTAGACTGAAAAGTGATCGCTAACATTATATCACATATGGTAAGCTAGTTAGCTGGCTAAGTTCATTAAGTCAGACTAAGGAACATGAAAGAGTATATGATTATGTGGCGTGTCAGTTTCAGCTATGAGACGGGATGTTCTGTCCCTGTAGGACATTTTCGATATTGGCTAGCATATTTATGTTCTTTGGATATGTTTAACCATGAGGTGACTGTGTGTTGTGTTAGCAGGAGAGTTTGCACTGCATTTTTTTCAGAATGACTAGCTCATGCTATATTAGAGGTATGTAGGCGAGTCACCCCACTGTAACATACAGTAGCTACGCGCCAAATGAAACTTGTTTTGCGAAAGTCAATAAGGAGTAGGATTTTTTTTTTCTTGTGCTGGTCATTGAACATACTGGTATGCTGGGAATAAAAACTGAATAGCCCAGACATGAAATGTGCTCATTCTGGGCACATATGCTACTGTATTTTCCACCCTTGTTAGCATGTTTACTAGTACGTTGATGGATTGAAAGCAAGCTGTTGGTCGATGGCTGGAATTAGTGCAGCTGTTCTTTTAGTCACTGTTGCCATTGCTTAAATGCTTAAAGTTAAGACAATCCCTTTTGCTAATCATTTCCTTCACACTGGTGATTCATAAGAGAAATCAGTCTCCTTATGACTTACAGGATATTAAATTGTTTGGTTATGTGGGGAAAAAAGAAAAAAAAAAAGAACAAGTAATTCCCCCCTTGTAGAGCACAGTAAAATCCCAGAGCTGTTTGAGACACACTAGCCGAGTGGGTGGAGGAACCTGACAGTGTATTTCTGACAGGACTAGTGGAGATGGAGGATAGGGTGATGGGATGAACACTTACTACACCTCTCTCTAGAGCCAGCAGCACTGAATACCTCAGGCTAGCTTTAAGGCTAGAGCAGCAAAAGAGCCTCGATGGCACCATGCTGTACTAATAACATAGCTGCATTTGATATGCCATTGGCAAACATGTCAAATATAGGACTATGAGCAACACTGGCAGACATTGGCAACCCTGACCACTCGTTGTACAAGAGAACTTCTTAAAAGCAAAAACCCAGCCCTGGGATGTTTATTGCATTTGCAAACAACATGTGTTGCAAGAAATTGTGATCCTCAGCACGCCATCCACTCGAGCAGAAGATATAAACATCCTCTTCACATGGTGCGCAATTAGTGGCAACAGGAGCGTGGTTGGCGAGAGTGGGCGCTGGCGGGAACTGCAGTGGGCACTTCTTGCTAAACTGCTGTTTGCTCTCAACATAGCACTTCAGAAGAATGGGTATACGTCGGGGGTTCTGAAACCCCTGACAGAACACATGAGGTGCAAGTTGATATCATTTATAGGCTACTTGTTTTTGAGTTATAGAGGTTTGGACAATTCAATTCATTCCCATTCAATTCAAGTGACCAGACAAACAGGCTAATAACTATAAGAGCTCAATAATAATTATAATAACTTTGATAATGGTGGGCTGTAATTTTCACCACTGTAACTAATATGAAAAATTGTCGAGCCCCTAGCTATGCTTCACAGATCCCTGGGGTCCCTGAACCCCACTTTGACAACCTTTGGTGAATATACAGTGAATACAGTGAGGGTGCTGGGTTTGTGTGGGTCTACGGGCAAAGACATACAAAAGAAACTATTTCACTATGTTCACACTAGCAAGTGCACATGCAAGACAGAGTGGTTTCACCGGGCAAGCTTTAAAGAGTTTCTGTGCAAATAGGTATCATGCAAACCCAGATGTTTGGCTTGAACAATTCCTAGAACCAGTCTTATGGTGCATGTGGTCCGTAGTTTCTTCAGTTCCCCACTCACAACTTTAATACCTACCTACAATTAGTTCTAATTTATGCGAAAAAACATTGAAGAAAAACATGTAGCCATAGTTTCATCATATCCTGTCATACATGACCTCTCATTAAATTTCTCAGAGATCATTGATGAAAGCTGGTGAGTGTAGCTTTGCTAATCTACCAATGAAGCTAGTACGAATCCTAGCATGTAACGTAAATCAAACAACCAGTAAATCAAACAACCAGTTTTCACACCCATTAGTGCATTTTTTACTTTGGGTTTAACTACTTAGCGTTAGAATATACCGTATAGCTACTACTGTTTCTTATCAAAACAAACAAAAAAGCGCTGGACAGTGCATTCACATGAACAACAACATTAGCAGTCGCTACACAGCCGCAAGAGAAAAACTATAAGCGACACGAGCAGCTAGTGTGAACATAGGTTCAGGAAAAAGCCTGTTTAATAGCTGTTTATTGAGGTCAGATTAATGTTTCATTATGGGATGTTTCCTGTTTATGAGAGTCCCACGTTGTCACTGATGACATATTTTTATGACAAAGCGTGTTACTGGAAATGGCTGCGGCTGCAATTTTTGATGAATGCCTCCATAACGTGCAATAGATACATTGTTATCAGGCGGAGCAGCCAAAATTGCAGTAATTAGGTTGCGAAATTCCCTACTGTTAGGGGAAGAGTAAAAGAGCATATATTTGCCTATTAAACGTTATAAAAATGTTTTATGAAATCTCAAGGCAACACTGTTGGAACTGTGATTATTTATACAGTTCTGTCTGCACTCCCTTTCGTTTTAACGACGCCGGCGCTAATTACAGGAGCCGACAGCTGAATGTATGTCATTGTGTCGGGCAGATTTTATAGTCCTTGTATATGATAGATCTGGATGTGCGCCACGGCTCTCCCGACTAGTGCCTGCGAGCGGCTTTCAAGGGGTTCCAAAGCAGCTCTATCAGTGCAGTTAAATGTCGGATTGAAGACAATTGAATTTGCACTGAGCCTCTCTGCGAGGAATCAGTATATGGTTTTATTTCTAACATTTCTTCATTGGCATTGATGGGAGATTCCTCTGTCATCGTATTTAACTGTTTGCAAACATTAAGTTTATGCAGCACTATGCGGTATGAAAAAATGTTTTTTTTTTCTTATCTTATATAAAAATACTTAGACATCTTGGATCTATGTTCTGACCTCTTTTGCTTGGCGTCCGTCCAAATTCTCTGCTGCATATCAATTACCGTTGCCTGCTGGATGCTTCCAGAAAAAAGATGAGGTCGCTACAGGAAAGGAAATCTCCTTGGTATCAGCTTTTTTGCCCCACAACAGTGATTCAGTAAAGGAATTCAGTTTCCTCTTGACTTCCTTGTGTGATAAGCCAACCTCATTTGCAGTTCGTGCTTGTTTATGCACTCAGAGACAAAGAATAAAAAAAATAAAAAAAAACTACCGGAGTACTCAATATATATGAATTTTGTGCTTTTGAAAGAAAATAGGAGCCCAGAAGAGAACATGTGAAACAATGCTTTCAAAGCCTGGGCCTTCAAAGGCACGTAACAGGCTGTCACACTTATTGGAACTGTTAAAAAAAAAAAAAAAAACACTGTTTATTTGTTTAGATTTCCAGAACACAAGCGATGTACGTGCTTAATTAGCTGCACGGTGTATCTTGCCATGATAATGAGAAGGTTTAAAGATGAGCCAAATGGATAAGAACACGGGTTTGCACAGTTACAACACGTCCCACCACTAGGGCTGCACGATATTGAAGAAAAATGCGATATGCGATAACTTGTTAAATAATGCGATATGCGATATACGGTACGATATTGCTATAAGCGTGTAAATATATATATTTAAAAACTGAAAATGACATAACCAATATACACGTGTCATGTTCTTTTGAGGAAAAGAAAGCATTCTCTGCTATCTGCGTCGCTCTAAAACTTTATCTTAAGTTATCGTAAGCCCTTGCGATATGCATATCGCGATATTTACATTTGTGATATTTCAATAATTTGATATATTGTGCAGCCCTACCCACCACCATATAATTATTAGATGATTCAATTAGATTAGGTTATAATTATATAATTATATGCTATTCCTCTGAGGCAAGTAGCATTAAAACAAGAAAAAAAAACATATGATTGTTAGGAGACTATATAGAAGAGATGAAACAAGACATTTATTTTATTTATATATGCAATATACATATATACATTTACACATATACATAAAAATTTTTATGGTAGATGGAGAGTAATTCCAGAGTATGGAGCGGAGTATGGAGCAGGTGAACTGATGACGTGACTAGGAAGATAATCTTGCTGTGAGCCTGTTATAACCCTTTAAAGTCCAAGTGAATGGCTAGGATTGAATTATCTGGACCAATACTGGTGTTAGGTATTAGTCTACTAACGTGTTTGTACTCGAAAAAATACTCTGATACCGACATCCGATACTACATGATGCTATATGATGTAAGCCTAGTGCATGTAGTCTCACTAATGAACAGCGATCTGGAGCGTGAAACTGTCGCACGTGAGAGCACTTCAGTTCAGCGAGCACTGAGCACTGAGACACGAGTGGGTCTACACTTCTTGCTCATAACTGCACCTTACACTCATTTTTTTTAAGACCAAGCTCACACTTTCTCTTAAAGATACTGTTTTAAACGGCATAACATCTTAAACATAAAACTCAGGAAATTGCTAGCAGCACACAGCAGGAACCATAACATAAACAGAGCAAAAAAAAATTGTTCCATGATGACCATGATGAGTGATTAATACCAAGTTACTCATTTCAGCATCAGGTAGTGATATCAGTGAGTACCAAAAAACGTGTACTCATACTCATACATATATATATATATATATATATATATATATATATATATATATATATATAGATATATATATATATATATATATATATATTTCTCTAGATGCATCCACTGATGATCACAGATTTGTACATTCCCAGTATTCCCAGTATTCCCATTCATGAATCAAGTGACTGGAAATGAACAAGCGTCTTTGTTCTGAGGATTTATTGGTTCATTTTACTTTGTTTGCCTTTAAAAGCCCTCTCTCCAAACCAGAAGTCATCCCCTTTTGCTCTCCAGACAGAGGATCATGAGTACTGCTCACCCCTGCGCCACACATCTCCTCTCGTCTCCTCCCCTTTCTTTTTTCCTCGGCATTGACCCTGGCCGGGGCTGTCCAGGTGTTTCTAGCAGCTGTGGATCAGGCTGTGTGACTCTTTCCTCCCCCTTCCTCAGCCACAGCTGGGTGTACGATGGTCAGCCATGGGCTATAAATAGGACACAACAGAGCATGTCTAGGAACATGGAGCTCGGGGAGTGTGGGCTTTTTGCACATGTAGGTATTTTAGATTGAATGGTGGGCCGCTACTGAGGCATTGCTCTCAGTTAGTGTGGTGTGGAAACAGATGTTTGGTCGAGCCAGCCTAAATAGTCTGGAATAGAAATGGATAGATCTGCTCTTAACCTTTCATGCTAGACAGGCTACTATCAGCTGAAGTTTTAGTTTGTGAGACTTAATATATTTGTTCAGATCTATATATTGCGATATTCAGACCTCTGAATTAATTACAGACTTTAAGCGCTACTCAGAGAAGGATATGAAGCTAGTGGGTGCAAGTGTTGAGGATGCAGAAGATAGGGATAGGTGGAGAGTGATGATTCGCTGTGGCGACCCCTGAAGGGAAAAGCCGAAAGAAGAAGAAGAAGAAGCGCTACTCAGAGAATACTTAACCCTTTCATGCACACTTATCGACAATCAATTTAAGGCTCTTTTTTATGTTTTAGGAAAATATAAAATGTAAATCACCTTCAAATCATCAAGAGCTTTAATGTAAATTACCATAACCTTCTGTAGCTCTCCAGAATATTTGTCTTTCTCAGACTTTACTAACTTTCTACATAAAATAAAAAAATAAATGTAACAAATTTAAGTAAAAACTGTTTTGTGCCAGACTCCACTGAACGCCTATGATATTTTAAAAATACTGGGGTTTTTTTTTACTAGTTTTTGTTTGTTTTTTGGGAAGATGGATATTTTTACCTCGTTGGATTTGATATTAAAAAAATACCTGACCTATAAAATATTAAATATGTTTTGTATAAAATAGTAAAATATTTTAAGTAGGTTAGTTATTATTTCGTTTTTTTTTTTTTAATAAATCAAAATCCTAAAGCCGTGACCTCAGGAGAAAAGTATTACTTGGTTGAGAAAACCCCTTTGGAAAACTGCGTTAGGGTCCAGAAAGCCTGTTTGTGTTTACATGGCTATCCTGTCAGTCAATTTATAGACACTCCCACACACCGCCCTTCAGTCCGCATCCTGCTAACATGCTAATACAGCAGCTTAGCGCTATAGTGTCATGAAAGTGATGTCATGACAATACTTGCTAATGCTAACTCTAGTTAACATGCTAACTCTAGTTGAACCACCGCTTTGTGTTCATGGGTGGGAAAAGGGGGCAGGCTCAAAGAGTTTAAAAAAAATCATTCAAATCTTATTCAGCTCCAACTACGTAACCGAGAAAGACCTAATCTTGACAAATTGTAAGAAATCTTACCTAGTGCACCTTTAATTGAGCAGCGGAAAATGTCACCTTGATGACTCTGTGTGACTCGTTGTGATCATTTGGCTCTTACTATGTCTGGGGGAACGAGGCCCAGCTGGAGATCTGGTGAACTAGTGTTGTGAGCATGAGGGGCAGCCATTTTGCTCCCAGATTCCCCAAATCACAATCACAGATTACTTTGCAGCACATTACGCCCACATACAAGTCACAACATTCTTGGATTAAGCCCAAAATCTCATTTCTTTTTCCCTTCAGGGTTCACATTGTTCTTGCGATTCAACACTAAATCAGGCCTTTTAGGGTTTTTTTTTGTTTTTTTCCCTGCCAGAAATGTTCAACACTTGAATGCTCAATTCTGATTGGCCATAAATTGTTGTCTAATTTTCTACAACAGCAGTTTGAAGAGTAGTTCCAGCTGTACAGTTTATATTCATGCACTCATTCGAAAGTCTTCAGGACAGATTAATTTCCTGCTTTCTGGTTTCTCAGTGCTTTTTTTTTTTTAATCTTATTAACTTATAGAGAGAGAAAAAAGAGACACTGGTGAGGAAACAACTGTTTAATGTTGTTATAACACAATTATAGAAGTGATAATAGAAACTAGCTTGTTTTGTGGACATTCCACAACATTAAATATAACTATAAATGGATAAAAAGTAAGCTATTTTGCTTTTTAATAAATAAAAAATTGTACACATTGTCAAATTGCTGTAGTATAAGAGCAACAAAACACTTGGGACGTGTTTTATTCTTTACATAATTTATATTATAGTTAAATATTTATATGATTATTCAAAAAGGTCAGTGTAATTGTGGTCATAGTAAAATAACCTTTAGTTAAATATATTAGCATTCTATAAAAGCTCAAGCACAACAAAAATCCATCAAGGTATAGCTCTTCGTTCTAGTGTCTTCATGTCCTTACTTGACAATTCATTATAAAATGGTCAACCTGTGCTCCAGAGGTTTGAGGCCTAGTGTGTATATATGTGAGTCTTTGAGAGGAGGTGAACTATACAGGTCTCCACTCTGGCATATATCCTCATTAGCCGCTCTAGAGACAGTCTTTGTAGCGCGTGACCTCTGACCTTTGGGCCCGGTGACGGATGCTGCGGTGCTGCTGGTTGTCAGCTGGCTGGCATTGTGTCTGCTCTGGTCTGCCCACTCTGCTCTTCACACACATCCATTTTCTCCTCAGTATGCACTGCACTGCAATAATAACTCCACACTGCACTGAGCCACTCACATCACACCTGAGACACATATACACACACACACACACACACTCAGATGAAGCTGGGCAGGCATACATGTCTACAGATTTTGAGTCAGGAGTTTGTTAAAAACAATAGATAGAGGTCACAAAAGTGATTGCAGATATTTGTAAATGTATTTTTATATTGAAACTATATTTTTATTTATACAAATTAAGCTTTCTCTAATTAAATATGCATTCATTTGCATATTAAGTATATCTAGTCTTTTCATGTTAATTGCATTAAGTTTGTCACTATGAAGAAACTCACAGAAGAAAGAGACAGACTTTGTAATAGTTTAGAATACATTTTTAGATTTTTAGAATAAAAAAAATACCATGCACTCTTGTGAAAATCACATAGCAGTCAACATTTCGGGAAATTCCTCTGTTGTATGCTTCTAATTAGGGATAGGAATGAGAATGTAGTATTTCAGGAATGCAGATCATCTAGAAATATTCAGATTTGGTGAGTCCAAAAGTTACATCAATATTTACGTGAGGAAAGTTACTCGTATTCAGAGCTGGGCTAAGCGCCTGCTTGTCAGTTTTCTGGCTGCGCCATTCTGATTATGCAAATAACTTGCATGTAGTAGTGGCACTGTACTTAATACTGCTCCTGTTACTGAAGAAAAATGGACTTAGGTCTAAGGTCAGAATCTCACCTAACTGAGAAAATGCCTCTGTTTTACTCACAGAACTTCTAAATAGAGCTTAAGTCCATAGTTACATCTGAAATCTGAATACTGATTTGGTATTATTATTTGGTAATTTTGGTATTAACTCATTGTTACGTACACTTAACTCATCTCTGAATTGCGGCTCATTGCTTTTTGGTTTAGAATATAGAAATAACTGATATAAAGAAAAAACATTGTATTTTAAAAATACAAATTACCTTAATATGTTTCCACTCTAGTTAGTAGCGTTCAAAAGGATTATAAAGAAAGTTGCATCTATATCATATCATAAATTGACATATTTATCAGGAGCTAAGCTTTTCAGGGATATATGACATGATGTGAAAAGTGGGTGGAGCATAAGCTTTCTTCAGAGTAGCTAAGTTTCAAATAATGTGGTGGTCACAGGTAGGACTGGGCAATATGACTAGTTAATAGAAAATCATTATCGTGATAGTACACTTTTCTGAGATATCGCAGATATTTTTTTTTATTTTTTTTAATAAAAATGACAAATTCTGATTGGAAGTTGATTTTGTTGTATATATTTTGGAGTTTTTGCTGCTCATGCTGCATCATGGAGCAGTCTAACTTGGATTTACTCGTAGGAAAGCGCTGTCCGCCCTCTTCTGCATACATGAGCTCAGAGAAGCCCATGATTGGCTAGTGTCACTGTGATTGACACTGGAGAGAAACTATGTCATCCCTCTCACCCAGACAGTATATCCTATTTTGCTCTCTTAACTCGTCAGAATTCGATGATAGCTAATTTTATGTTACAATTTTGTGCTGAATTTTTTTAAATATAAATACAATTTTGTTATATAATAGTTGAACTTTTTCTGTATTATTTTTCCCTTTTCAAAAGTCATTTATTTTTGTAGACATTAAATAAAAAGTATATATATATATATAAATATAATTTTTTTTAAAGGTATAGTTTTAGGTAGAGTTTTATTTTTTTTAATTGTTTCCGTTTGAGAGGTACAGGTAATTGTAATTTACCCACAAAAACAAAAGACTTTTACTTCTGCAGGCTACAGGTGTGATTGGTAAAATGAAACAAGATGCAGCAAATACAGCTGTACATATGATAAATCTACTTTGCTGATATTTGCTGTAGTGTCAGGACTAATTTATACACTCAGAGATAGATGCGATTGTGTTTGTTGGCTTGGGTTTACATTCAAGAAGGCATCGACTATATAATTCAACAGAAATATATGATTCTGGAAAGGAAAGCATGTCAGCGCTGCTTGCTCATCCATCAGGATTTCCAGTACTGAACCAGACGGAATTTTCTGGAAGTCATCCCAGGTAAAAAGTATTTGGAGAAGGAAGAAGGAATGCTTGCAATGCTTGTCTTCCCCCTTTTTTTTCAGGAACAGCTCAAGATTTGAAAGGTTCTGTTCAAGTCAACATACAAGGCTGTATTTTCGTTTCAGGCGCAGCCCCCTTTCTTTCAGGTTCTCTCAGGCTAATGCTTTAGAAAAAAAAATCCTCTTTTACAGCTCGTGCTTAATGTGAAACACATTTGGAGGGAACACAGTTGGTGTCGGAGTCGACTTTGCTAGATATGATTATCAGATCTAAATGGGTTTATGCGCTTTATTGGCAGCCCTCTCAGTGTTAATACACACAGATTATTTTCAGCGGAGCCTTAGTTCAGCCAGTTCATACTGCATTTTCTCATTCGCATTGTGAATTAGATTATAGGAGCATGAACATAGTGTTACACTCAATAATCTCTATGGATCACTGGGGTTTCGGACGGAATGAAACACTTTCCTTTTTCTGGAAACGTACCGATCTTATTTAATTACCACCGTGCTGTCAGATAGGAAAGACTAGATGACCTGTGTAATTGTTTTTAGAGCCGGGTAATATGATGATATAACATCGATATTGTGATAAATTATGTCACAATACACTTTGCTTTTTTTATTTTCTTTTATTTTATATATTTATTTTAATTACAAGTTCTGATTGAAAGCAGATTCTAAATATTAAAATAAAAGTAATGTTACAAATCTCAAAAAATGAAAATAAAAAAATATTCATGTGTTTATTCATGTATTTATTTATTTTTAATGTTTTTGTATTTGTCGACTTTACAAAATCAACTTTTCACTTTTTTTCTATGTAATATCGCTGTTTTTGTTGCCAATATGTTAGCAATTCCTATATATGGTGATATCTTTTATTTATTTATTTATTTTATTGTTTTTGTTGTATTGTCTACCCCTAATTTTTCTTTTCTTTTTTTTTTTTAGTAGATTTTTTAAATAAACCCAAGGTAGGGCTGGGTGATACGATGATATTTAAGCAGTACTACCTGAGCAAGAGTGCTGTTATACTGAAGATCAGCACGGCTGTGATTATTCTGATATTCAGCAAAACAACACCGTTGCGAGTGTGATAGTGCTTTTATACAAGAGTCCTATAAACAAGAAATTAACATGAAGTAGCTAACATTTGAGACACGAAATGGCGGAATATTTTGTTTATTTTTGCTCCGTCAGTGAGAATAGTTCCCAAAGAAGCCACAGCGTTGCGTGTTGACAGTGAAACTAGTGAAATGTACCAGGAAATATCAGCACTCTTGGAACGCTGCTTGTCCAATCAAATTAGTGGATCGGAAATAACTGTTGTATAAAATATTGATATCGCGATCGTTTATGTCACAATATGATTTTCTGAGATATTATGGATTAATTTTTTTTTTAATCCTTTTTTTTTTTTTTAATATTTCCTTTTTTAAATTATAAACTAATTGGAAGAAGCTGATGTGATGTGAAAATTCTGTCAATGCAAATTCTGTCAAAATGTTCTTTCAGTACAATCTGTAAATTGTATAATTTACAGGATTACGATATCCTGTCTCGTAGAAATGCTGCTGAGAATCATACGATATGATATTTTTGTCATATCGCTCAGCCCTAGCCCCGGGCAGTTGTTCAGTTTGTGAAAACACTCGAGACTGTGTGACCCGTATAAATCATTCCCTTCCTTCATATCTTGCATAGGAACCCAAGTCTTTTTTTTTTTTTCAGTTTGTGTAATTATTGTCGTATGTCTTGCATATTTTGTGGTAGGACATCAGGAATAAAGGATTCTTGGAGTATCAGGAAAAAAAAAAAAGGGAAATTGAATATTTAAATATAGTGATGTTTTTTTTTTTTTTATTTAAGATTTTTTAAAACTCTTTTATTGTTTAAACACATGCTCAAACAGTGTTGTTGCATGTCGGCATTTATATGTCGTAAATCAAAACGGCGTCGCATGTTGGAGAATCATCAGCATGCTCTGACTGATGGCTTTAACCCTCAAACTGCTGCCATGGATGTAATTGGCTTTGGCTTTGTGCTCTCTCGCTCTCTCCCTCTCTCTCTCTGTCTCTCTTTCTCACCCCCCCCCCACCCCAACCCCCCAATTCAGCGCCATGTCTGGGCCCGGAGCCCGTTGCCATGGCAACCCCGGGAAGAGTTAATGTAGCAAGAGCCAGAAATTGTATTATCTTTTCTCTCCATCTCTTTTTTTTCAATTTTATTTTTATTTTATTTATTTTTTTATTTTTTTTGAAAACAGGCAAGCGTCTGCGAATTCTCGTTCACGTTAGCATGCTAATGCACACTATAGGGTGGTCGAGCTGAGATGAGGATTTTTAAAAAATGTTATTTTCTGAGAATATGTAAATCTGCTAGTGACAGACTGTAATTTCTGCAGCATTTATTGCTGAATGAATAATTCAAGAATGGTAATGGAACTCTATCTCTGTGTGTGTGTGTGTGTGTGTGTGTGTGTGTGTGTTGGAGGGGGTTGGGGGGGGGTCAGTATCAGTTCAAGGACCGTCTTGACTCTTTGACCTAGAATTAGACTTTGTTTGTGTGTTTATTTGGCACCAGATAAGCGCACACATCTGTTTGAGGAGCTTTATCAAGTCGCACAGGAGTATCAGCCGTTTTGCTGAAATGAAGTGACTGTGTGTGAAATGCAAACATAGTTTTTTGTGTCCAAGCTTATTAGCGTGTGCTGGTTTCCTAGATTGCATCTGCTTAAAGTGCGCTCAGGCCATCAGCCTCTAAACACTCCGGCTCTCTCGAGTTTTTGTTTGCTCTGCTTCCAGCCTCACCCTCCCTCGACAGCCACACACCAAGTGCACCAGATTTCCAGAAAATCCCCATTAGCCACTTTGTAATCCCTCCATCCTCTGGTGATAAACAAGCTGGATGGTGTGAGCTTTAACTGGAGGAAAATTAATAGGGTGCCATTAGGGCATGAAAGCAGTCCAGACAAAAGAGTAGAGGGAATCCTGTTTAAGAAAGAAATCCCACACCATATTTCAGTGAATGTTTTGCCTTGGGAATTAATGATTTTTTTGTGATCATGATTGTTTATACCGGGGCTGTTTAATGTGAACTCTGTAGCCTTTTGTGATCATTTTTTCATGTTGTGGTAACATTCTCCAGTCAGCTATTACTGCTTGATTTTGAACTTTTGATTTTACTTCTTTGATATATAAAATAAACTGATTATGTTTCATGTTTTAATTTCTAAAACTTAATCAGTGTAGATATTAATAAGTAAAATTAGCTAAAGGGTTAATGATGGAGACGAGTTTTGAGTGACTTAAAATCGTAATATCTCCATTGATGTTTGAACTGGTTATTTGTTTGAAATACATATTAATTAATTAATTAATTAATTAATTGGTTAATTAATTAATTTAGTAGTTGAGTTTAAAGTAGTTGAGTTGAGATAGATAGATAGATAGATAGATAGATAGATAGATAGATAGATAGATAGATAGATAGATAGATAGATGTGAAATATAAACACAGCTAGACAGTAAAAAGTAAATAAATAAATGATACAACCAAATAAACAGGTCAAGAATATCAAGCAAAATCTGAAAAAACAAACAAACAAACAACAATCAACTAAACATAAATAAATGTGACATACAAACTTTTTACATTTACTTATGTTTAGTTGATTGTTGATTGTTTTTTATTTCAGATCTTGCTTGATATTGCTGACCTGTTTATTTGGTTGCATCATTTATTTATTTACTTTATATTGTCTAGTTGTGATTTTATTTATTTATTTGTTTGTTTGTTTGTTGCCTTCCAATTGTGTTTCATATGTAAAAGATGACAACTCAATGTCACACAGGTGCATCTTGTTTTGATTCAGAGCCTTACTGTATATATTTGAAGGAATAATGTGAATGTGAGCGATTGTTTTTTTAATAGGATAAAGCACATTAATACTGTTTTGTTATGAAGTTGACCGAATTGTGGTAATAAACAATCCTGATTTCAATGCTGAGAGAAATAACTGTGGTGATCATTTTAGACATTATTGCTCAGCACCGTGCAGGTTTTTTTTTATTATTATTATTATTAGTGCGAATATATCCATGACTTCATTTTTTTCTCCGAGCAAATTCATGATGTACTTGTGGTGAAAGCTGGACTGGCCCTGCTCTCTGCATGCCTGCGAGAAACCATCCAGCACCTGCTGGCATCCTTCAGCAGCAAATCAAGGCAGGAATGAATGCTGGGCCCTGGCCTCTGTCTTATGGCGCTGGGTAATTAATTTGTGAGTGCTCGCCAGCAAGGAGAGTGGCGGAGGGCCACATGTGCCTGAACACATTCACACACACACAAACGCACACATACATACACACACACACACACACACACACACTCTTACACACCATGACTTTTGTTGTGGCTGCTTTGTGGTGGATTTATCAGTTCCTGTGCAGTTGAAGGCGGTGGCCCTTGCTCATAATTCTAATCTGTTTTTTGTCTTCGCTCCCTCCCCTGATAAAGCGTCTGTCCATCGTTATTCTTCCTTATCAGGAATCAGCGGCTGCTCTCGCTCTCTCTGCCTCTCTCTGCCTCTCTCTCTCTGCTCCATGTGTGTACATGAATTTGGATTGTTATTGGTTCGTTATGGAATTGTTACGCCTATAAACACATCATTTTCTTGGCATCTCGTAGCATGAGAATTTATTTATTTATTTATTTTTTGCTATATGAGGCTCACACTACTTGCGCTAATTGACTAAAATGTCATTCACAGTAGGAGTCAACTGTAATGAAATGAAACGGCCCCCAAAAAAGGAGGATATTCTTTTCATTAATGCGACAAATGCGATTCATTAAATCAATTACATTAATTACTCAAGAAGAATCATTTCCCTGGCTCGGGAAAATATTGGAATAAAACCATTCGCTATCGCTTTGCATTCTCGTTTGCCGTGATTAGCGTGGAAAATGAAGGAAAAATAATAAAACCAGCATGCTAAATGTCATGAATAATGCACTTGAGTGTGTGTGATGGGTTTGGTGTTTGCCTGCTCTCTCACTTTTGTGCACCCAGATTCATTGTCTTCGCCAAAACGAGTGTGTGTGTGTGTGTGTGTGTGTGTGTGTGTGTGTGTGCTAATGAATCCAAAACGTGCTAGCTGCCAAACGATTCCAATGTGCCGCCGGCAATTGCGAAGCTCGTTTGGCTCAAACGGTGGAGTTTAAACTCCCAACAGTGACACACACTTTCCTTCCCTGGCTGCTTTTTTTTTAACCCCATGTGGTGGACATTACCCACCAGAATGACAACTCTAGTTTCCTGCAAATGTGATGCCAGATGACTGTTATTAGCAGCCCTTTACTCCCCAAACTCAGAAATTTCACAAAAGGTCAGGAAAAAATTAGACAGAAAGAAAGAAAGACAAAGGGTGAAAGAAACGAGCTCTGGCTGCTAACAGGGCATGTGCTAGCAGCACAATAAAACAATACTATAAAGAGACCCCTGATATATATGTATATATATATATATATATATATATATATATATATAAAAGTGCAGCTCTGTGTTTTTATTCGCTAAAGCTCCTGGGTAATAAACCAGCTAACATTCAGCACTGCTAGTATGATTGAGCCACAAGTGGGAAAAAAGTCCTTTATTATGAGGGGAACAAGGCAAGAGAGCATGGACCTGCTAAAACAATTATCATAAAAGACAGTTCTCTGAAATTTTATGTATGAACAAGCTGGACTAACGGTGTGGTCTGTTTAACAGTCTTAGCACATGTGCTAAAAGATTACAACTCAATCGACATGTCTTTATTTATGAAGTTGTCCATTAACTGTTGCTTTTTACAGCAAAGATCAAAGTCAAAGTTAACAACAAATGAACAAATGATAAATATATTAGCTAAGCTCTAATATTCTGACCAGTTCAAGTTTTAGCTGCCTGGAAACCTAGCAGGCTACAAAATGGCAGCTAACGTAATGTAATAAAGCTAGTTAGCTAGTTAGCCAGTTGAGCACAAGTGTGACAAACAAGTATATGAATTCCTGAGTAGGGGTCATTATCCTTTTCTTTTCTAACTCTTCACATTAGAGTCTAGCTAGCATCTTTTTTTTTTTCTCAATGAGGTGACTGTGTATTGTGCTAGCAAGAGTGACAGCTTTGTTGCTATACTTTATTTTGTTCGGTTTTGTCATGTTTCCAAATACCTGTGTGTTCCTGGTGTCATCTCTGCACGCTAATGAATCTGACTAGTAAAAGCACTAAGCTCTAATGTTCTGCCAAATTCATGGTTTAGTTGCTTGGAAACCTAGCAGGCTACAAAATGGCAGCTAACATAATGTAATAAAGCTAGTTAGCTAGTTAGCTAGTTGAGCACAAGCAAGACAAACAAGTATATGAATTCCTCCGTAGGGGTCATTATCCTTTTCTAAGAAAGTGTCTGAGGTAAAAACATTTGGCTATGAACTCTGTACATTGTGCATAAAAGATATTTTAGAGTCTGGCTAGAATATTTGTCTTTTTCTCAGTGAGATGACTGTGTATTGTGCTAGCAGGAGTGACAGCTTTTGGTATACTTTATATTTGTCAATGTTTCCACATTAAATTTTTTTTTGGGGGGGGGTCGAGGGGTTAATACAGAGTAGGTTTTTTTTTTCTTTGGTTGGTGAGTTCGAAAAGAAAAAACTTCTAGTCTACTTAGCCTACTTGTTCAGCAGGCAAATATGAATAAAAAGTAATATCCCCGACATGTTCAAAAGTAGTATCCCCACTACTGATTTGTTCAGTAAAAAGTAAATAACAAAAAACCCCATTGTTTCTCTCAATCACAGTCCAGAAGGTGAAATCTTTCTCCATTGCACTGACACAGTCACACAAAACATTGTTGACCCTTTTGTTGTTATCCGCTACACTGGCTGGTGGAATCATTATCCGAAGATTAGTGCCATTGCCAGGTTTGACACATCGAGCCCTCGGGGTCAGAGGATCTTAGGAGGACCTGCCCCACTCCAGAACCCAACATGGGGCTGTGGAGTAGAGAAGCTTCATCATCTGTCCACTCCAGCATTATCTACTGCAGCCCATCTGATCCAGCAGTCTCATGCCAGCAATCTCCTCCCTTCCCCTCTCGCCAATATTTCTGTCCATTAACCATAAAAAAATCAAAATGAGCATTCTTCAGCACTCCGCATTACACTAAGTATAAAGATCGCAGTATAGTAGTATGAGATATTCCACATCACTTCCACAGGATGTCAGAGGAAATGAAGCATTTGCTTAGCACTTCTATTGGAATTTCCTCATTAATCTTATTCTTCAGGGATGGTGATTTTTTATAAATATTATTTCACAATACTTTTTCATGAAACATTTTCGTTATATAAATTAGGTAGTGTTAATATTTTGTTTTATTAACAAACTCCTAGAAAAACAGAGCACTGCTTAAGGAGTGCTACTAATGGGATAAAACATGATGGGGTGTGCAATTACAGGAAAATAATCAATGAGACCAACCAGAGTTGTCCAAAAACAGCACGTCCTGAAATGTTTTATTCCTCTTATACCACAGCAATCTGTCAACGATTACAATTCTTTTTCATTAAAGAACGACATTTCATAGTTTTATCCATTTAAAATCACATCCTTCATCCTTAGACTTTCCTGTGGAGGAAAACCTAAAAGAACAGCTTTACCTCTGACTGTTCCAAAGTGTTGACACTTCCATAAATGTGAAATAAACATCTTCTTACGGAGAACTTCACCGTATCAAAGATTTTAGTTTTCTTTCTTAAAAACAGCACACTTTTAATCTGTTTATTATGAAACTTAAATGACAATTTTAAATGAAAAGTAAAGTTGTACATTTTAGAAAGTCAGTTAAAGTTGAGCACCCGCCATACAAATCTCTGTGAATGAGCGGTTACTATAGAAACGATAACATATTAGAAAGTGAGCATTAATACAAAGCTGTCTTACAGCCAGAACTACTTTTAGAGCCTTCAGACCAATCAGATTCGAGAATTCGACAGCTCTGTGATATATTTGTTTATGGAAAAGGAGGAAAAAGTAAACAATGCGTAAAAAAAAAAAAGTGTCTAACCCACTACTTGCTACTGCCACTGTAAATAAAATGGAGCAGATTAGCAGTATAAAAGTACTAATGGCCTTGATCCACAGTAAAAGTGTGTTGTAATGTCATGTATCACAATCTATATCACATTATCATCTCACACAGCTGTAGACATTTTCTTCTCAATGTAATATAGACTCGCGGTGCTATATTCTGCACTAACACAGCCTTGCCGTTTTTCCTTTTCCATTGCACACTTAATAATATTTAAAGGTTAGCAAGAAAACTGAATAGAACGTTTGGAAGGTATAAAACTGAATCTGGAAAAAGTATTGAAAAAAATTTTTTCCAATGAAAAGGGCAATAAATCTTTTGGTAAGGAATGTTTTTTAAAACATCTGGTAAGTTTTTGTAGTTAGCAAAGCTGTATGGTTAGCAGGCTTCCATGTGTTAGTAATGTCCTATGATACTCTATAGTGTCATGTGACTTCCTATTCCCAAAATCCACGTGTGAGGATATCTCCCAAACACAATTAGCGAGTTAGGTGCCTTCCGCTAGCCTTAATGTTATTAATTATGTCATTAGATCAATACAGCGAGTTCCTGCTTAGCCAGAGACTCCTATTATTTCATAGGAGTCTTTTTAAATAATAAGATTGATCTTTACTCTCAGTTTTTGGTGTGCGATATCCAGCCCGAGCAGCACAATCTCGAGGGAACAGTACATCAGACTGAACTGGATTACTGCTAGCTGGTGGGAATGTGTGCGAGTGCTTCCTTCACTCTGCTCCAGGCTCTTGTTATATTGCTGATTCACATCCACGTTCTGTTGCTTTGACCTCCAAAGACAGGAATCGTTTGTCTCCCATTGCCAGGCAGAGACTTGTGCAGCTATTTCAAAGCCTTGCACTTATCTGTCTGTTAATTAATGCAGGATTAAAAAATCAAATCTTTTAATTAAGTGTTAATTCCTTTTTTTCGACTTAAGTGATTAAAGATTTTGGTGCTTAAAAGGTCTTTTTATGGTTTGTTTCTTTTTCTGTTTTTTTTTTCCTGTCTTTGTTAAACCACACGTATTTGCTGCTGATTTAAACGGGATGGTTAAAAGATCCGACAGTGTATTCAAGGCTTTAATGTGGAAGGCATGGAGGACCGAGCCGTCTGCGAGCATAGGATTGCGGATTTCCTTGTTTGCTGTGGTGAGAGCTTCAGGATCAAGAGGCCTCTTGTTTTCTGGAGTGAAAGCCAGCTCCTAGTCAAACAAGATCAATTTGTTTCTGCAAGGAATTTGGATATAATAATGGGGCTTTGTATGGCCAACCCACATGGTATCAATTGAGACGTCGTCTTTAAGAGGCAGCGACGGCCAGTGCAGAGGAGGAAAAGCTTGGCTCCAACAGGTGGAAAAAAATTGTTCTAAGACAGCACTGCTTGTGATGCTGAACACAATAATCCGATGGTATTAGCACTAAGAAGCAGGGTGAGGACACATTTAAAGTGCAGTTGTCAGTTTAAGTAGCTGCCCTTGTGAAAAATGAGCTCAATTTCTCTTCAAGCTTATAAGCATTTGTTATTAGCTACTTAACCTGATGAAATATATAATTTATGTGTTAGACTGCAGTGTATCCGAATGAGTGATGAGAAGATTTGTCCTGCCATGTGAGTAATAGAGAGTCCAAATAAAATAGGGCTATATAATACATCACTAGTTAATCAGTATTGCATTATTGGTATTATCACAGCTGGCTGCAATATGTTAACGGTCTCTGTTATGAGTCTGTAAATTTGTTTATTGCATGCATGATTGTCCTTTGATTGTCCTGATTGTTTTGATGCTTCAAACATATGAAAACGACATTCAAATTAGAACCACGTTACAAAATAAACTTCACCGAAGTGTTTTTGATACATTGCATGTTTCAATATTTAGCTGTAAAATTGCAATCGAGTGTTTTGTCCGTGTCCTGCAGCTCATGAAATTCACAAGTGAATGCTGGGCATTGACTTAGCGGAAAAGTGTGCACAGCGTCGTCTCCTAAGCGCTGATTGAAGCTGACGGCACTAAACCTTTACAGCCGGGTTTACAACACCGCCTCAGCTTTTCTTTTCATTAATAACCTTTTTGTTTTCTCTGTTATTAGAGAAAGTCGATAAGTTTTTCCACCCCGAACAAAAGGCCTGAGTTTATGGGACAATATGGCTCTCACTTTGCAGATGAGGATGTCATTTTGGCTCATATGTAAACAAGTGTTATGGTGTAGGAATAATAAAAAAAAAAAAATTCAAATTTACTGACCATCTGTTTAAAGACATTCACGAGGTTCTGGCAGCCAGGCTTGATCTGTTTAATGTCTCTCACTGCTGTTAGCCAAAGGCCCTTGTTACAGAGATGAGCTGCATTTATTAAGCTGACATCTATTGCATGGACGCCCATTACATGAGTGTTTGATGTCCTTTAGAGCGAACAGGGTGACTGTGTCTTTGTCGCATTGATCTTAACCATGCTGGTTTCATAAGCTGACTCTACATGAACCTACACTTGCTCTTGGGCATTCTGAACAATAAAAGAAGCAAGCTTTTGACATATAAAAGTACTTAAATCACTTGTCAATATTTTATATTGAGAATGTAAATGAATCATTTATTACCTGGAGACGTGTACAGACTGTAATGACTAAAATGCGTGTATGATGACTACTTTTAGAACCGAATATGAATGCATTAGTCGGAATGAACAGATAATGTTTTCTAAATGGATACAAATACAGACATGAATAGAGGATGCACTATTTGTTTCTATTAAAGCGTGTCAGAATGGTTCACAAGGCATGAGGTTGAGACTGGAGGTATGCATCAGGACCAGGATTCCATGGGACGCAACGAAAAGTCACACTCTCGGGAGGTTTTTACTTTCCTGCAGGCATGAACAAGATCTCAGATATGAAGCTTTCAGGACAAAGAAAAGCCTTGTTCATTTTTTTATTACTATTATTTCTTACTTGTGCAAATAACCTGGAAGATATGTAAAACATAATAAAAAAAAACAATGTGTTTGTAAAAGACCTTTGTAAAAGTCTATTAAATCGCTGAGAAAACCCATTTGGAAAACTGACTTCTGGTGCATATGTTTGGATGCGTCTCCTGTCAGTAATTTTATAGGCACTCTACTCTACGGGACACCGTAGATCCTGGGGGCAGAGATTCGTGAACATGGGCATAAAAATGTTCAACCCACCTAACATTTTGAGACCTAATCTTTAAAAAAAAAAAAAAAATCTTACCTAACGCACATTTAACATTAATGTGGAGATGACACATGATGTATTTCCAGCATTCTTACCAACTATCTGCTGGTCAGGTTTAAAACCTACTAGTTTGTTTATATTTTGGAAAATACAACTAAATCTGTTAGAAAATATCGTAGGTACATAAAAAAAACAGCTGATTTGTGGCTTTGAAAACAGTCTCGCAAACGCACCTCTAGTTAAGACCAAAGACCAATTATGAACTCGAGTGATGTAGCTAAGGTTGAAGAACTGTGATGACACTGCTGACATTTCTATCTCTGAGAGGTTAAGAAAATACTTCTGATTGAGGCCACACCCACTTCAGATTTAAATCCAGATACAGATACGGATATTTGGAGGACCGATACAGATACACAGAGTGTGTCATTGCATTGCCCCACTATTTTAGACATTATTTACACTTTTCCGTTCAACAGTCCACTCGGCACTTCTTCTGACTATGTAAAGGTTTCATGGTGGATCAGACCCTGTTCAGGTCAGCTTTGAATTTTGTAAGGATAAACAGTCACTAGCTTGTGACATTCCACTGTACTACTTACAGTCTTATGGAAGAAGATGACACACTTATAGTTAATATTTGGTGAGCCCTCTTTTGGAGATAATGACAATTTTTAACAGGTATACAATTCTGAAATTTCTTATTACAGCCCCATTTATGCTTGATGGTATCAGTTACCTGATGTATGCCGGCCAACAACTGCCTGTCTGTATTGTGTCTAAAAAATCTCTTTGTTTTTTTTTTCCATCCATCCATTCATTTTCTGTACCACTTATCCTATGCAGGGTTGCAGGTGGTTTTGTTTGTGTTTATTAAAAATCCTTTTATGGGGTTTTAGTTTTAGTTTGTCTTGTGGAAAATATACCATTTTGTGTAATGTGTACAATTTATTTTATTTTACATTGTGTTTTTTTTTAATTTACATTCTTCCCCATTTTGGTGAAGGGTGCCAATAGTTCTAGAGCTGACTGTCTTTTTAATTCAGTCACCTGATATTACAAGTGTGTCATGCATATATGTTAAATGCACATTTGTGGGTTTTGGAGAGCAGTAGATTTCCTAAACAAAGTTAGCGGTGAGCCATGTGTAAGCCGAGTCCTTGTGTTGGCCTTGGACACATGGAAGCGGCTGTGTGGTAAGACAGTGATTGATGCCCTCATGTTCATGCTGCATGGAGAAATGTGTGTGTGTGGCAAGAGGGGTATTAGAGCAGGTAGTTGAGGTCTTTGGGAAAAAAAAAAAAAAAAAAACCTCTTCCACTCTGCCTGTCATCACAAGGCAGCCTACCTCCTCCCATCCATATTATTGAAATAAACCCAACGGAGAGCATTAGTGCACTCCCTGCATGTCCTGCTCTGAGTCATTGTCCATAAGATTGAATCTTCCGGGGATCCCTATGACTATTTAAGACGGTCGATTTGAAGCTGGGCGTTCAGGTCAGCATTTGATTTAATAAAGCAGCATTTTATGGTTGTTGATTTTTCAAAAATGGCTAAATTGCATGCTCAAGTGGTATTACAGCTTAATACAACTGCCACTCCACAATAGTACTCTATTAGTGATGAGTGTCCTGTAATTATTGAAATGTGAGGATCTCACTTTTTTCCAATGCAAAAGTAAACACAGGCTGAACTGCCCTTCATAATCAGAGCCCTTGAGGTCCATTACTGCTAATTTGACAAATAAAGCGCGCCTCATTTAGTTATGCATTCGGCAGAATTGCGTGCTTTCTGAGCCCTGCCATGACGTGCCAGCCTTGTAATCTGTGTGATTTTGCTCATGGTGGGCTCCATGCTGACACTGAAAGTGAAAAATGGCTGGAGCTTCTCAGCATATTTATGTGAGGCGAATAGAAGGCTGGAGACTAATAAGAGAGAGGCAATGGCCCCCGCTGATGGAGAGGCAATATCCTCCTGTGGTGCTTGGCCCGTCTCAGGGGACGTCTCTTTAAAAGGATGGAGGGGAAAAAAAGGAAGGTTGCGGGGGGAGGGAAAAAAAAGCGACTGGCTCGCTGCCCTCAGAAGCCCTAGCGCTATCTTCTCCTCAAAGCCACTGATTACTCGGTTCTCCCTTTTAATGTAAATGTTCTCACTCGCAGCCGGCTCGGGGAAAATTATGCGGTTCGGTGTCGGTGTGTGTGTGTGTGTGTATATATATGTGTGTGTGTGTGTGTGTTGGGGGGTGTTTTTGATAAGATGTTTTTGATAACATTACAGAGCATGTTCGGTGGAGAACAGCCAAAATCTTGCCAGTGTTAGAACTTTATTGTGTGATTGTGTGTGGGAGAAATCATACACTTGGGGGCATGCTGTTATAGGAAAATAATCAACAGCAACGTGGGGGGGATGCGGTCCAACACAAACTGGAGCTACCCCCACTGACGTTGATGATTTTCCAATAACAGCACAGTTTATTCCTTTTACACCACACAACTGTTTTTTTTTAATATATTAAAGAATGTCATCCTTTTTTTATCAGTGAATACTCCATGAAACAAATTAGTTCCTGTTATCGCTGACATTATGACAGCTTCCCTCACCAGCTTTTTCTTTTTCGCCTGAAGTTCATAAGACAAAAAAAACACAGCCTGTCACGCTACCAATAAATCAGAAAGTTCAACATCCTCTGTCCTGGTGATTTTCCCAAGGCAGAAAACATACTGACTGTTTCAAAGTGCTGACACTGGAGACTCCTTCCATAAATATTAAACAGATTTCTCCATGCAGAAAGCTCCACCATATCAATTATATCATTTACTTTATATATATCATTTACTCTGAATAGCAACATGTTTATTATTATCTCTAGATTGTGTGGAACGTCTGCTTTACAAGTCCCTGTGATTGAGTTGTTACTAGAGAAACAACAACAAATTAGAACAAAGCATTAATATAAACCTTGAAGATATAAAGATACTTGAGAATTCAAAGGCACTGTGGTATTATTAATAAATAATTACGGAATTCCGGTGTATTTGATTTAATTTCAGTATGTCAGTATACAATCCAGAAATAATGGCAGTGATATGGTGAGAAATGGTGCCCTGTGTGAGGTTTCTTTCTTTCTTTCTTTCTTTCTTTCTTTCTTTCTTTCTTTCTGTCTTTCTTTCTTTCTGTGTGTGTGTGTTTGTCCCTTATTTCAGCCCTGGCAGTCTCTGATTGATGGGCCAGTTGCAGTATCACCTTGCTGAGGGTCAGACAAGACCTGTGTCTCATTTTACAGGGCCTTTTTTTTCATTAATGGTGTCATGACTTTATACCTGTTTATGTCCTCTGACACCACTACAAATGTAAGAGAAGAAAGCGCATCATAGGTGCGAATTTAGAAACGTCTCGGTTTACAAATTCGACAAAATCTGGAGACAACTTCTTATTTTATGCTTAACATGGTAAAGCCTTTGCACTCCAAAATGGATACATTTTAGTTCAACTAAAAAAAAAATCTCTGGAAGGATAACAGTAAAAAAAAATTTTGCTCAATAAAGAACAATAATTCCATGTCACAGATCCTTGAAAATGACATGCTGTATTTCTGAAGATGAGTCTGCCGTTAATGTTAGAAAATCAGAGGGGAAAAAAAAAACAGGATCTACTGTATAACTGTTTATATAATATTTAGTTGATGATATAAATCTTTATGAAGTAGTTTTGTGTGACGCTGCTTTCCTTTAAAACAGCATATCTTAGCAGATTAAACACTGTCGATATTACTTCCTCATTATTGCATTGTTAAATTGATCTATGATTGGTGTGCAGAGCTCTTCTGAAAACAAGACAATAGACAATTTACTGCTTAATAAATAAAGTCATTAAACCATGAGGTGCTGTATGCTGGTGAACTACATCTCAGCCCTGCGTGCATGGAGTTTGCATATTCTCCCTGTGCTTCGGGGGTTTCCTCTGGGTACTCCGGTTTCCTCCCCCAGTCCAAACCCATGCTGTAGACTGATTAGCATTTCCAAATTGTCCGTGGTGTGTGCGATTGTGCCCTGCAATGGGGTTGGCACCCTGTCCAGGGTGTCCCCCAACTTGTGCCCAGAGTTCCCTGGGATAGGTTCCAGGCTCCACCGTGACCCTGTGTGGGATAAGCGGTACAGAAAATGAATGGATGGACGGAAGAAGGTGGGGCGTGCTGATACAGGAAAATAATCAATGACAGGGTGGTGCGACCTGGCGCAAAGTGGAGTTACTCTTACTGATCCTGATGTTGACTATTTTCCTATAACAGCATGTGTTTTATTCTGCTTATACCTCAGCACTTTGCCAATGCTAACAATTCTTTGTTATTAAAGAATGACACATTGTACTTTTATCCATTTTTAGTTAATATTATGGAATGCCTACAAAATCTATGTTATAGCTGCTATGAACATTACCTCCCTTACCAGCCTTTCTTGAAATTAATAAAACAAAAAACTTAGCTTGTTACCAAGAAACCGATGTATTGGAAAATGTAAAGTAACAGCTTTATCTCTGATTGGTACAAAGCGCTGACACTGGAGATTCGTTCCAGAAATGTTCCAAAAACTAAACGTCTCCTCAGAGAAAACGTTTCATATCAACAGTTTGTTAAAAAATCGTTTATGCGGAGCTTCCACCATACACGTTCCTGTGTAATTTGTTACTATAGAAACAATAATGCATTAGAACAAGCACATTAATATAAACCTTGCAGCCAGAACCACTGTACTGTCAGAGCTGCAGTTATAGAAAACACCTTCTGATCAATTGGATTCAAAAAATAAACAGGGGTGTGGTATAATATGTTGTAATATCTATAATAATTATTACCGTACATTTAAGTGAGTTATGTAAAATGTGGTACATATTAAGTTTTTGACAAAAAATGTGATTGTCTAACCAGTATTATTTTACATATCAGTTAGATTGCTCCATGCTGGTCACCCTCTACATATAATTGTAATGTCTATAGACATTACGGTCTAACTTGTGTTCATTAAATAATTGGATCAATATTGTAAAATGAAGTTTCACTTCAAAGCAAGTCTATATGATGATTAAATATTCTTCTTCATGCCAAGCCAAGGCAGAAATTGAATTACACATGCTTGATGATGATCCCTGAAGTTCATCTTATTAGGTGCACTTACATTTGTGCATTTTACTTTTGGCTATGTGACAGAAAATTGAAGAGAAGGATCTGCGTTTTTATTTCTGTAGGCTAGACCGCAGAATTAGAGATCAAAGAAGAGTGTTGTATTCAACTCAAACAACCCTGACCGCCATTTTACACACTGCTTTCCACTACATTCTTCACTAAGGGCAAGTAATAGAGTCCACTTACTTAAGGTGTCATTGTGGACAGCAGTTGTGTTGTGTTGTAAATAGGCATGTTTTTTTTTTTTTTTTTTTTTTTTTTTTTTTACATGCTCACCTAACGGTTAGATTACACAATCATACCCTAAAAATAGATGGAGATGTAGCATGAGGTTCATCAGTATAATCAGATGGTGCTATTTTATTTTGTTCTATTTTTCCATCCATTTCCCAAACTGCTTATCATACACGGGGTCATGAGGGAGCCTGGAGCCTATCCCAGGGAGCTCGGGGCTCGAGGCAGGGGACACCCTGGATGGGGTGCTAACCCATCACAGGGCACAATCGCACACACTCACACAGCACGGACAATTTGGAAATGCCAGTCAGCCTACAACACGTCTTTGCCCCTGTTAGGAAGTCAGCTCACGTGTTCTTTGCAGGTGTTATCAAGTTGCACGTGTTTTTACACCCACAAAGCTTTAGTAAATCAGGGCCTCAGTGTCTGATGCGTTAGCGTGTGTGAAATGTAGCGTAGGTCCGGCAGACGTGTGGAGGAGTGCGGCTTATGAGGTCATCGCAGTTGTCTAGACGTGAGTAAAACCGCACTTGTTTTCAGCTGCTCTGTCAGTTTATTTACATCTGGGTCTGCCAGCGTTCGTGTCAGGTTAATGGGGGTGAACGCCACGTCCCGCACCATAGACAACTGCATAGTTAGCGAAGGCACACAGTGCCAGGAATAAGTCATACTAGATTTCTCACTGTGGTATATATTACACACACACACACACACACACACATATATATATATATACACACACACAGTTGTCAGTCCATCTGTTTTGTCAGGCTGTCAGTGTTGTTAGTGTATACTCTAGAGCCATTGGCAAAAGATTGTTATTTAGAAGATTAAGATGAGTGGAAATAGCACATTTAATAAGTGACAGTGAGCCAGGGAGAATAAAAACCTCCTGTAAATAGCAAATAGGAAGTTAATCAGCTTGTGTTCACTATCACATGCTAGGCACATAACGTTCAGCCATGTAAAGCACTTGTGTTTGTGCTGTTATAGGAAAATAATCAATGTTGGGGTGGTGTGATGGGTCCTGGCGCAAAGCAGAGTTACTGTTACTACTATGACGTTGATTATTTTTGTCCTGAAATATTTTATTTCTCAGCAATTTGTCAACGATTACACTTTATTATTAATTAAAGAATGAAGCATTGTACTTTTTATCCTTTTATAGTAACATGTAATGTTGTGGAACGTCTGCGAGACAAGTTAGTTCCTGTTATCACTTATGCCCTAAAAAACATGCAGCTTTTCATGTTACTAAGGAACCGGAAAGTCCGCCGTACCGAAGACTTTCCTGTGGCAGAAAACGTATTCAACTTGACAAATCTCTGACATTGGAGACTCTTTCCATAACTGTTAAATAAAAATAAACATTTTTAATCGGTTTTAATTATTAGTCTTGGTTTATATTGAGCGTTTGCTTTACAAGTGTTTTGCATTAGAGCTGGAACTTTTGTCAGAGCTGCTGTTATAGAAAGCTAATCAACACATTCTGACTTATCAGATTCGAGAGTTCAACAGTGCTGAAGTATAAGTCATTATTATGTGATATTAATACATGTGAATGGATGGACTGGCTCCTTTTTAACCATCACTTGACAGCTGACAGGTATACACTGGTAACACAGTGACTAAAGATTCATATTTGCTTTGACATTCTACAGGATTGTTCTAAAAATGAAAGATGTCCTGGACATTCATGCATTTTGCAGTCTATCAGGGACATTTTATTTTACTGCTATTCAAACTCGAACAGCGTGTGATTAAAGAAAAGCCGGTTATAATTAACCAGGGTCCTGTTCCAGCTGCGCTACTTTGAAATCGTTGGCCAGTTAAAAGCTTTTCGAGCTGAGAATAAGGACGAGCTGCTTTTGTTCGAGGCTCGGACGTCACTGGAACAAGCAACAGGAACATCACAGTCAATGCCAAAAAACCTGCTGATGAGAAATGTGGTGTCAAAACAGTTCAAAGAATTGAACATGAAAGTATTATTAATTATGCTTTTTTCCATGGTTTCATTAAGGCCAGTGTATTGATTGGGGCTCAGTATTAAACACATTAAATTAAATCCTGTAATTCAGTATTAAAGTCTGTACTGCATTGATTTCAGGTCTTTACTGTTTAGATGAATGATTTTTGTGGAATATTGTATAGACTTTCAGCAGGCTGTGAAGTGGTGCGAAAATGCAAATTAAAAAAAAGAAAAAAAGAAAAAAGCTCATCAGACACACTGGAATAAAGATGTCACATGTGGAGGTAGTCACTGAACTGCCAACTTCGTCTTCCTTCCACATCATCAACCCCTCTCTCTCTCTCTCTCTCTCTCTCTCTCTCTCTCTCTCTCCCTCTCTCCTTCTCTCTCTGTCATGCTGTCCTCCACCACAACCAAGAACTGCCTTGGCATAATTAGAGGGTAGAGGTTAAAGGCTTTCTGACAGATGATTTGCGTTGTAGAAGAGGCCTAGTGTGAATGGGATTTGATTGAACAGATGTTTTTTGAATTTAGAACGGAGGTTTGCGTAACACTTTATTTTACAATACAGTAAGTACCGGGTGTTTAACGTCTGTAGGTGAGTAGTGATTACAAGTTGTAAGCGATAAATACACTTACAAGTGGTACATCATTTGCATATTGGATTTTAGAGTTCTTGGTGTTTGAAATGTATCAGTTTTGTATCGAAGTACTTGGTACCACAATGCAATTATTTTCATTCATACATTCACCTAGACGCAATTTAGAATAGCCAGTCCACCTACCCGCATGTTTTTTGGGAGGTGGGCGGAAACCAAAGAACCTAGAGGAAACCCACACAGTCACTCAGACAACAGCCTGAGCTCAGGATCAACAACAGTGCAATTATGATATGTTAAGTGGCTGTTCAAGACTAGATTCTGAGGTGGTTTGTTAAGGCTGGGGTGTAGTCATCCCTAGGAGGTGAGGTTACGTTCAAATTTGGTATATTTGCCACTGTGTCCTATTCTGTAAGTAGATTTCCCTTGATTACAGGGTTACTTCAAAAACTAGGCTGACATCAGCCAATCAGATTTCAGCAGGCATTTCACATGATTAGCACTGAGCTTCTGTCACAAAACTTGATAAGTATTTTCATCTATGGTTTCTTGTTTGTTCTTAGCAAGAACTGGCCACTAGGGGCGGTATTTGCGAAGGGTGCTAGGGCCCCGCAGATTGCTGCTTGCGACTATATTTTACTTAGTATTTATTAGATAATGATATAGAATTTGGAAATTACATTTGATGCTCTTGAACAAAAATTGCTCTTGAACATAATATGGTGTAATCATCATGTATATATCAGTATACATATACAGTATATATAAAGTTTAAATCTATGTATATACTTAATGCTAAGTAACTTAATAGTGGCAATACAACTACAAGTGCATTTAACAATGCTGTGTTCAAAATATGGATAATCACATAAAGCAGAGGCGCCAACATCTATAATTTAACTGTAGCATTTGGGATTTTTTTTTTACTCTTTGCTCTTTTTTCATCTGTGTCCCATGGCTTTTTCCTTACATAAACATGAACTTGTCAGGAAACCACTACATATGGGATGTTATGTGATAGTCGTTATAGAGCTTTCTAAATTTAAAACTGAAATTCAAGACAAACAGAAATTGCATTTCGACTTCGGCTGCAGATCTGCAATTAAACCATAATTGAGGTAAATTCCTCTCAATGCGAATGTGAAATGTGGCAAACAAAAAAGATATTAATTTGAACACAGTGGCCATTAAGGCTTAATCGGCGCGCAGCTGCAGAAATATCCGTTTCTGATTATGCCGAATGCCGAGCTTAGGTCATTTTCTGATGTCATAAGAAAAATTTCCTTCATCTGTTTGGCTCGTGACCAACCAGAGAGTTTGGCTATTAGATCCCTGCGTGTCTCTGGTGTAAAATCCCTGCATTGTCAGACAGAGATTTTGCCATGTGCAGACAGTGAGATGATGTCCCGCAGCATGGGGAGGTCTGTTTACTAAATTGGGTCAAAATCTGGAAACGCGCCTGAGCTCCCTCCTGCAATATTCATGGGATGACATTTCAGATATAGTGCAGACTCCAGACACGGTCTCTAATTGGCCCGTGTAGTTAATCACAGAGCGCTTGCATTGTTAGTCAGAAGGACTGTGGAGATAGACAAGAGCAATTTTGATGTAATGCAGTGCAACTATTTTTTTTACTGCAATGAGAATTCTTTAGAAATATGTTGGTACAATATAGAGATATATTAGTGATAATTAATATTATAGTTCCATGATGAGCTCTAATGTTCTTGTAATTACTGATCAGTTTTATACCACAGCGCTGTTGAATTCTCAAATCAGAAAGTTTTGTTTAATTTTCTACAACAGCAGTTCTGACAGTAGTTACGGCTGTGACATAAATGATAGATTTATAGTAATACGCTCATTCTAATACGCTGTCATTTCTATAGCAACAACTCATTAACAGGGACTTGTATGTTGGTTGCTTCACATAATCTAAGCCGAAAAATAAATGGATTAAGAAAATGTGTTGTTATTTGTCAGAATTTGCTGTTTCCAGGTTCTCAGGAACATTACAAAATGATTCTTTATAGCTGCTATAATGTGAGAACAGGAACAGGAACTAAGATGTGTCATGGATGTTCCATAACATACAACGTAACTATAAATGTTTTAAAAATTGTAATATATGGCAAATTGCTGTGGTATAAGAGGAATAAAACATTCGGGAACTGCTGTTATAGGAAAATAATCCTATCACACCATGCCGATCTGTGCATTTCAGTCAGAGAACAGGTAGTGGGATGAAAGACGGTGAAATACCGAAACTTCCTTTGTGTTTCAGCGATGCAGTCGAGCCTCTGTGAGCTAAAACAAAGGCTTCCTTGAGGAGATGGAGAGGATCCCGGTGGGAGAAGTGGTGTCAGTGGTCAGGGTGGTAACCTGGCACCTGGCAATTACTGCCAGCGGCACTCATTAATCTCACCGAGAGCCGCTCTGCCCTCTGACAAGACTCTCCTGCCACTTCCTCTCTCTCCTGGAGACAAAACCCAGGCTAATTCGGCCATTTATATTACATGCAGGTCCACCTATTTGCCAAGTACCTTGGAGGAAGGCTGGCATTTTGAAATGCTGCTTATTTCCATGTGGGCAATTACATTTTCAGCAAGTAGACAGCAGCGAACGTTGGTTTGCGTAACAAGGGATATGAATTCTGTTAATATCAGAGTGTAGCATTCCCATATATATTTTTTTTTTTGTCTCACACAAGCCATTCTACCTCTGTAAAATGATCACCTTGGCTGTTTGAATCCCATTTTCCATTTAAGGACACCAGTGATGACAGAGACAGTAGTGGCTTCTCACACAAAGAACTGAAAGAAGATGAAAACAGAAAGAAGAAAGAAAGAGCTAGCTTCCGCAGTGCTGAGATTTTTCCCCCTCAGGCGACGTAGTCACCCCACTCATGCAGACTGGCACCTTCCCGATGAAGGGCCCCTATCATTCCCTGCAATCAATCCCATCCCATCCCAGAGCTTCCAAATCAAGAAATGCAGGCGGATCTCCACCTCTGCTGTCTCGGCTTAATGGGGACGATAAGCAAGTCCATATAATTACAATCCAGCGAAATAATTGTAACAAGAGGCTAAACGATTAGCTGTACTTTTAATTAGCCAGTTCTTCAAATTAATAAGTGCTGCTTAAATCTGAAATCAGACCCACTGTTGTGGCGTTCTAATAATGGAAGCACTCGCTTGCCACTTATTACATTTTTCTATGGGAAGCCTTCCCGGTGGGTGGGTGTTGTGGGGCGTTTAGGTTGGGGGTTGAACAAGAAAGTGAGGGAGTGTATAAGAAAGAGAGAGAGATTGTCTGTTTGGTTATCATCCAAATGCAGTGGAGCTCAGCTAAGATTAAATTTATTCAGTTTACCGTGGATATCACTGTTCAGTTTTTCCTCTTTCTATCTTGCTTCAGAAAAAGGTGGGGAAGGAGTTTTGGGGAGGGGGGAGGAGGTTGTGGTGGCAGAGACGAGGACATATTCCACAACACCATCATCAAGCCTGCCGTCATGCCCCATTATAAAATAAGCTCTTCCGATGCTGATTAAGCTGAAGACTCAGTTTATTTTAGAAATCTGCTTTTGCAACATATGGATAAGGGAAGAAAAATCCTCATCCTCATTAAACGTCCATCCCTCGAGGCTTTGCTCAGCTGCCGACTGATCACGCTTTACACATAGTCTGCCTTAGGGTTATCAGGAATCCCTTGCTTTTTACTCATTTATTGTTGTTGTACTTGTTTTTTATATACATTATCTGTTCTGTTCGTGACTGAGCAATAGATGTCTTTTCACCCAGGCCAGAAATATGCATAATATATATCTGAAAATCAATAATTAGCACTTTATTACCTATTATTAACTATTAATTCTTTATAAGAATTAATAGTTAATAATATAAAAGCTATAAAAGCTATTTACATGTTGATGGGAATGTAAATAAAGGATGGAGCGAATGGGACAGTGGTTTTAAACAGAATTGTGTTTTGTGTACAAAGATCAGTCATTTTTTTAAAATTAAAATAAAATATTAAATAAAATAGAACAAACAAACAAATGAATCAATGAATCAATCAATCAATAAAAATAATTAAAAAAAAATAAATAATGATAAAAATAAAATAGTCTTTCAAACCAAACTGGGTCGAGTTTAAATATTAAGATTAAAAGAGAGAGAGCGTTCAGTGCGATGCTCGCTCTACCATTTAATCGTGCTTTTTGTGCTGCAGTGCTTTTACAGATCTCAACCCTGAACATTAAGGGTTAACTAGCAGCATGCCACCACTCTTTTCCATCCTGCTTTACATTAACTGGATAATATAGTGTCGAGGGACTGCATTCTTCTCGAGATAACGCCTTTGACAGCTATAAACGTGATCTATCAGCACGTCAAAATTATCCGTCAGGTGAGCTGACATAAACATAACTGACATCTTGCTGTCATGGCAGCCAGGGACCCGGTGTCAATCTCCTCCTGTCTCTCTCCCTCTCTCTCTCTCTCTCTCCCTCTCCACTGTTTTTATTCCTTCTTTTATGTCGCTTATTTTTCCTCGACCCTCAGAAGAAGTGGCTGTCACCTCCGGGCTTGCTCTCGTTTTTCTCGGCCAGCTCCATCCCACACCCTTTCTGGAATAATTTGATGATGGATTAGACGCGGCGTAAAAGCCAGGCGAACCCGAGGAGTGGCTCAGGGAATAGCTAGGGTGGATTGAGAACAAACTTATTCCAGCTCTTCGTCTCTTGGACCTATCCATCACTCTCAGAGGCTCGTGTGCTTCGCTCTTAGAGGCTGGGGCGCTTTCTGAAGAATCAGAAATGCTGTTCACTAAAACATTTGATAACTAACGAAGGAGTATTACATTTAATGTAGGCAAATATCTGATGGTACTATATATGCAACGTAAACATGTCAGCCAATTTTATTGCTACTATAGGAAAATCAATTTATATAACCTGAGCTCCTAAGAAATTTGAGTGAGTATGGGCAATGTGCTTGGGCTTAGTTCGATCTCATAAAAATGTAGTTTGTAAGGAAAGGTGTAAACTCGGACCACAACATTAACCTTATTTTGTTGCATCTTTTCAGATGATTTGAATTGTTACATGTGAATTGCTACATGCTATGGATCTGGTGGATCCTGAGCTTATCCCAGGAACACTGGGAGCAAGGCAGGAATACATCTACACCTAGATCATCTACACCTAGGGTCAATTTAGAGTAGCCAGTTTTACCTATCTAGTGACATGTTTTTGGGAGATGAGAGGAAACTGGAGAACATGGGTGAGGGGTGGACCCATGCAGACACGGGGAGAACATGTGAAAGTCCACACAGACAGTAACCCGAGCTTAGACTTGAACCGCAAACACTGGAGATGCCCATATTGCTGTGCCATGCTGTGTTGCTTTCTAATATGCAAAATGCCGAAAGCTTCGATGGCCGCATCGGCACATCCACATTTCTTAGGTTGATCGCAGATCCTCATGTGTAGGCAGACACTAATGCTAAAGCTACCAGGTCCTGGGGGATGTCTGTGTTAATCTAGGGCCACAGCGCTGTCTCTGCTGCCGGAATGTAGGCCATTATGCTAATGCTATGGTAATGTCACGTTTACCCTGGGGTACTGAACCAAGCACAGTCACCTCCACTTGTGTTTCTTGTTGTTGGTGTCTAATTTAGTGCACTACTTACATGCTTTCTGTCATCAAGCAGTTTGGTCTGCGTGAAAAGGAAAGGACGAAAGGAAAATAGGTTGGGTTTTTTTTCCACAGTGTTGGATCAGTTTGATCTTTTATCACTCTCTACTTTGACGGTATGGACTTGAGGTGCACTCAGGGGCAGCTGCCACTAGTTAAAATGAGCTTCCTGTAAGAGTCGCTGTGTTGATTGCCTTCTGAGGACCTTTAAATTGAGAGTAACTCTCCCTGAGGCCTGATACCCTCTCACTGTCGATTCCTGCCAGACTGCTGTCCTTTCCTAAGCTTCAATCCGTCTACTTTACCGTGCTCCTTCCGTCTGCTTCACATCAGCTCAGGCACAGATAAGGGCTTCTCTTGCATCTCGTAAAAGCAGCGGCTTTTTGCCGTTGATTTCTTGCATGCCAACTCAAATCATACTTACCGTCTCTCTCTCTCTCTCTCTCTCTCTCCCTCTCTCTCTCTCACTCACCCTCTCGCTCTCTCTCTCTCTCTCTCACACACACACTCTCTCTCTCTGTCTCTCTCTCTCCCCACAGCCATTATGAGCAGGACCGTTCAGCACTGAAGAAGAAGGAATGGGAGCGTCGCACACAGGAAGTGCAGCAGGATGAAGATTTGTTCTCCACCGGCTTCAATCTATTCGGTGAGCCGTACAAGGTAAGAGTTCACCCAGGGGTCCAATCAGCGACTGTGCACTTTCATTTCACACTGCAGCTCTGCCCCAGCTAAAAAAAAAAAAAAAAGAATCTGGAGTGGTTTAATATGATGGTGCATGCCACTTTATTTGCTGCTTCGTGCTCCTTTGCTTTTTACTTTCATCCCAGTATTCACATCAATGAGGGAGTCAGAGTAGTCAAAATAGGAATGTTTGCTGGACCCAGCAATCCAGCGTTATTTTCTGTCATATTTCATGTAAATGTGGAAGAACAGCAGCGATATATAAGATTTCAGTGTCAGCTTAGGAAAATTTGTTCAACAATACAGGAAACTCAATTTTTTAAAAAAAATTTGAATTCAAATAAAAAAAAAAAACTGCCACAATTTTTTATACAATCCACAGCTATACCAAGGCTTTTAAACATTGTTTTAAGTGTGGTTATTTCTGAATCTTAGTTTTTGCAAGTGGAAGTAGAGTTTTGAAGGGGAGTAGAAGGGCAGGGCTATATGACGATATTATATCAATATTGTGACATAACTTATCACAGTTATCATTCTATAGCAACAATCCCACTGAAACCGTTATTAGTGTTAGTGACATCATCAGCGTACATGAATATAACTTCAGACTTATAATATGAAAGCTCATCAGATGAAGATGAAAAAGAAGAAGGGAAGCCAGTTTCAAAGCACCTTTAATGGGAACGTACAAATCCTTGTTAGCTAGCCAGCTAGTTGACGGGCTATCAGTGAGTGTGGCTTCTTTACGATCTATTTCTGTTTGCGGAGCAGAAATAAACAAATGATTTGGCCATATTGCGTCCAAAATGTCAGTTACTCGATATTAATTCCTTATTTATAAAACTGTTGTATAAATTCAATCTCGCAATCATGCAGTTATACTGAACATCGGCACAGCTGCGATTACATGCGGAACTCGGCCTGTGGCCTCGTGTCTTCGGCTGAATTACAGCCGCTCTGATGGTCAGTTTAACCGCACTGTTGCTCATGCAATATTGCTTAAATATGGTTTTCTGAGATATTGCAGGTATTGTGATATTTATATATTTAAATAAAAATAATATTTTTATATGTATTAAATAAAAATGGCTAATTCTGATTAGGAGAGGGTGATTTGATGTTTTCTAATGAATCTTTAAAAATTTGAAATGTAAATCTTTATAGTTTTTTTTTCTCATTTTCAGTTTTAAGTAATTTCTTTTTGTAGTCATTAAATAAAAGTGATTTTTTTTTTCAAAGAAAAATTACAAACTCAAACAAGCAGCTGATTTGATGTTAAAATTTGGTACTGATTTTTTAGTTTGTTTGTTTGTTGTTTTGTTTTTACTGTTTTGCTGTCAAACCTACATAATATGATACTGTATTTCCTCAAGTAATATTTATTATATTGCCCATCCCAATGAGAGGTATTTATTTAGGTACCAGTGGATGGGTGTTCACAAAACAGGCCTTAAATCCATGTATTGTATATTAAATGCATTCTCTCAGCTGTGCACACACACTTTTACTGCTGTGTGAGATTTGGCCCTTCAGACTGAACAAAACGCTTCAAAACTACACTCCATTAAATTCAAAACACTCTTGATTAAAGTCGAATGTTTATAAAAAGGAGTTAATTACTCCATTCAGGGATAATTCACACCCAGGAACAATTCCTCATAAATAATTACATGTTAAGTTCTTTCCAGTAAACTCATGAGCATACATTAGGCTGTAAAATGTTGTGTTTTGGTGTTGCAGAATAGTTTGCAATAGACAGGTTAAGAATGATTCATGATTATAACTGACTTTTGAGGTGTTTTGATCGTTAAGCGCCATCCTATTGGAACTGGAGGCTGTGAGAATCATTGCACTACTGTTCAAATGTCTTAGGCGCCCTAATTCTTAATTAGATTTTGTCTTAGATGTTTGTATTCTGCATTAGGGCATCAGTAGCAAATTGTAGACTTCTAACCATTCATTTTCCAGCTCCAGTGGATCTGAAGCCTATCCTAGGAACACTTGAAGTGAAATGGGAATGAAGCCTGGATGGATTCTGGTACATCTCAGAAAAAAAAAATCTAATGTTACAGGCAATTTTTAATGTTACTAAAGAAAGTAGCATGTTGCCCTGCATCACAGGGCAGTGTAACACACTCAAAGGAAAGCGCTATCTGCCCTCTTCCGCATACATGAGCTCACAGACGCCGATGACTGGCTAGGGTTGCTGTCATTGACAGAGTATGCCATCCCTCCCATCCAGACGGCCATGGCAGGGTTTGAACTCTTGGGATTCGCCCTATGACATTATCTATATCACTGTATATAGGTATGTCAGTATGATTATAGGTGTGTTAGGAATTTTAATTCGGTAAGGATTGTGTGCAAAATCTTACCTTGATTTTATATGTATATATTCTGCTGTTTGAGTGTACACAGTTTTTAGGAGAAAATCTGTACCGTTTTATTCACAAGACCACAGGCATATTCTCAATCCTGCTGTACTGATGGTGAGTGAATCAACAGGAGTGATGACTATGGTGACAGACTATTTAGTTGTTTTTGGAAAAAAATGGAAAAAGTCTGTTAAGAAATGCCACATATTGTGTAATTAGTGCATTTAACTATAGCTTTCTATGTAATATTGCAAACAGACACTGTTGTCTGATTGCCAGGAACCCATATTTCATCACATAGGTCTGTGTTTATCATACTGCGACTGTGGCATTATTAGCAGGTGGTGTTATTAACAGCTAACAACGATCAGAGCGCAACCCACTGTTTAGCATGTGTTAATGCTCCAGACTCCATTAATTAAGTGCCACTCAAGCTGATGGAGATTTGCTACCTAGCATAGATGTGAATATGCAGGGTTTCTTCATTACCCTGGCATCGACTGTTGGTTTCTTTTTTGTTTTGTTTTTTTTTGCAAGATTAGTTTATTAGGTTATTGTAAATAAAGAAGGAGGGAAACTTGATATTTAAAAATTTTGCATTTACAGTAGCATCCAAATATTACTGTTTTTGAATTACAACTTACTGATTTTGTATCTCGGTATATTTTCATCCAGATACAGGCAACTCCAGAATCACTGGCACCTTTCATGAAAATGAGCAAAAATGAATGTATATGCTATAATAAATTAATTAATATTTACAGTCACCAGCCACTTTAATAGAACATCTATACACCTGCTAATTCATGCCAATCATGTGGCAGCAACTCAATGCATAAAATCATGCACGTACAGATGAAGAGATTTAATTAATGTTCACATCAAACAATGTGATCTCTGTGACTGTGGCATGGTTGTTTGGTGCCAGGCAGGCTGGTTTGAGTATTTCAGAAACTGCTGATTTTCATGTAAAACAGACCCTCGAGTTTACACAGAATGGTGTGAAAAAAAAAAACCATCCATCAAGCGACTGTTCTGCGGCAAAGGCCCTGATGATGAGAGAGGTCAGGAGAATGGCCAGACTGGTTTGAGCTAACATCAAGGCTACAGTAACTCAAATAACCATATTTTATAACCGTGGTGAGCAGAAAAGCGTCTCAGAATGCACAGCACATTGAACTTTTAGGTGGTTAGACTACAATAGTAGAATGCCACATTTGGTTCCACTCCTGTCAGCCAAGAACAGGAAGCTGAGGCTACAGTGAGCACAGGTTCACCGAAACAGGAAAGTTGGACTGGAAAAAAAACTTTGCTTGGTCTTTTTCCTAAATTTCAACTGTCCAATGATATAAACATTTCCATAAATAGTGCTATTTTGTTCTGCAAAATACCAGTTTCCAAATTTATCCACATTCCAGCTTTTAATACCTGGTAAAGCCTCTCCTAGAGAGAACAGCTTTGAGAATCTTCCTGTAATGTCTCACATTGCTGAGGACACTAATATAAGGATCTTGGACCTCCTTTGAGCACTTTTGTTTCCTGGCAAATTTCCGCCACTTCAAACTTTTGTTGATTATTACTCTGATTTTGCTTAATAGCATTTTAGCTGCTGGTATATATTTTTTTATCCACTACCTGATTTTTTCAGGTCAACAGCCATATGTCTCCTTTCTGTTGAAAGCTCTTTCATTTCTTATGGTGATGAATGAGGAAATATTTATATCCCAGGGAAACAAGACGTTGCCAAAGAGACTTAGAGAAATTATTTGAATGTGACAAATTTCTAGTTGCTTTTATTACAAAAAAACAACAGAACAATAGAAAAAAAACTTAGTGATTTTAATAATATAGCACAGTGTGTTTTTGAGAATAATATTATCATTAAGGAAAATTTAAATGAATTAGATTAATTATTTTATAATAATAATAATAATAATAATAATAATAATAATAAACGTGTAATCATTTTTGTTTAATTTTATGAAGGGTGCCAATAATTCTGGGGTCATGTGTATATCCTCACACATCTAGCTTAGTATTATGACCAATAAGGTCAGAGACCTGACCTTTTTTTTAAAAAAAAAAAAATCAAAAAATGTATTTTTTTAAAGGAAATATGCTTCACAGCAGACAGCTATGAAGCCTGGGCAGTCTGGAGGGAAGTATTTTTTATCTTATGGTTATGCACACTGTAAAAACCTCAGCAAAATGTTAATTTCACACACTTATTCCCCCTACACTCTAAATGACTTTCATTCCGCCGGGAAGCTGCATCGAGTTCAGGCGCCACTTTCTTTCCCTCTTTTTCTCCGTTCTTTGATTTGTGTCCTAAGCCATCTGTTAGCAGGTGACAAGACTGATTTTTCCACAGAAAGTGTGTGAAAGGGGAGTCAGAGTGCTGTCAATATAGCGGCACAGAAGACCTCAGGGGTTCAGAATTCAGGATCAATGCTGCTGCTTGCTTCTCTGCGCTCCCCAGGCAGTCGATAAAAAAACTACCTCTCGCCCAGAAGTGGCATCACGTTTCCAGGCTTTTTTCTGACGTGCCATTTTAAGTGCCTTTAGTTACTCTTTCCATGATTGTTTTGTCTGTGAAGGTCTTCTCGTGTTATATGACCCTTGATGTAACATACAGTATAATGTGCTGTGATGGAGTATGACAACAGACTTTGTAGCAGAAACAGGCTTTCCTGACCTGAAATGTGTTTCACATTTGTGTATATCTGAAAATGTCTAGAATTTTATAGTCTGGTTATGGCCAAAACTGAAAAAAGGGAGAAAACTGGTCTTAGAAATAAGACCTTGGACCAACTATAATGATCTTAATAGCAGCCTTTATTTTTAGACTGTTGACTGACAGACTTTTCAAGTCCCCAGGCATTTTATGTTTAATAATAATATCCCTTATTTTATAAAGGAAACCCTTTATAGATGATTACAAATCATTATTATTATAATACCATAAACTATTTTGAGTCCTTAATAACTCTGATTTCATCTGACAAACTGATGTCAGGGATAATATCAGGCTATGGCATGCTAACATCCTGCCTGCCTCTGTATTTATATCTACTTATGGGAAAACAAAATTACAGCCAAAAATCTTAAAGAATTATGTTTACAATGAGAAATGAGTTCTCGCTTTGATTATCAGCATCATCCACATCAATTTCTGTCTCATCAACTGAGGTAAAATTTGCGATATGTAAACACGAGCCTCATTGTCGGTTCTCACTGAGTCATTCTGTTATCTCTGTTCTGTTGACTAAATGTCTTGTTTTTAGTCATCATTTAAACATTGTCCACTGTTGTCTGTACAGAGTGCGTACGCGCTCTTCTCTGTTTTGATGATGACAGCTGGTAACTTATAACACACTGAACGGATTAGGCTTATGTCCCTATGGCCAACGCTATGGTGTGTAACTTGATCAAACTGCGAGAAAATCACACTTAGCTATCAAGGTTTTTGACGTGTTTAGTCAGACTGACAGTATATATCACTGTGTTTGTTAAACTGGCTCCTTACACAGCAGAAAGTAGACTAAATTAAAAGTTGCACATTGTTTTGGTAGAAAAATATCTTTATGTTTTCTTAAAGTAGAGGTGTTGAGGAATATTATTGGTAGAAGTATGCATAATCTTTGGCTGTTTTCTGGAATTCAGACACATCGACATCCAACAGGTTTTCCCAGACTGCCAAATAGACACACACACACACACACACACACAATCTGTTTTATAAAAGCTGCTAAAGGTGCCATTAATTATGAGACAGTGAAGA
>CM075009.1:5654648-5728068 GCA_037576675.1 Pangasius sanitwongsei | reverse complement strand
CACACACACACACACACACATATATATATATATATATATATATATATATATATATATATATATATATATATATATATCAGAGTAGTTTTACAGATAATAGCCATATGGAACACACATGATTTGATTGAGATTTAGGAGACAGGATAATCACATCATGACATATGACTACATGTGTGTTCTCAGGGCCTGTCAAACAATCCAGTGTAACTGATCCAGACAAGAAACAAAATTTATGTTCTTGTACGAGCGGCGATGCCACTTTTGATTCATTCGCCAAGCTACAGTATATGTGTGTAAATGGTAACTTTAAAGCCTGCGTTTGAAGGGAAGAGGGATTGGAATTGCCGCTACCCACAGTCCAGTCATCTCATAATGTTACAGTGATACTTTTCTTTGAAGACTAATTACAGTCATCTCAAGGCAAGGCACACTTTATCCCTCAGTTCTAGTCTAGTCCTTTCTCTCTCTCTCTCTCTCTCTCTCTCTCTCTCTCTCTCTCTCTTGTCAGCCCCATATGTCATTTATCTGAGCACACACTCTTCCTTTTAGCCTCTGAAATTAGTTTCACCATCAGAGTGCTCCACTTGGAACCTCTATGCATGCGCTCGTCACCGCTAAAACTGGGTCACTACTGATATCTACCACACTGTGCTACTAGAATGTGGGTATTGTTTAAAAAATGTCCTCTCTTTTATTTTTTTTCGTTTTTTTCATTTTTATTTTTCATGGAGTGTTTGGACAAGGGATGTGCTGCAGAAAATATCTTAGCAAGTAAAAAAAACATATTGAGTATAGGTGAATTAATCTAATATTTTGCAGTGTGAGACTGTTGTATTGTTGTATTGTCAATGGATAATTTAGCTTGTATCGTAATAAGCAAGAAATGAAACCCTCAAAGGCATGCTGAAATAAAAAATAATCAACGATGGGGTTGGGTAATGCATCTCGAAGTGGAGTTACTGTTACCACCCTGAAGATTATTTTCTATATCACAGCACGTTCCAAAGTGCTTTATTCATTGTCTATTGCAGCAATTTGCCATTGACTTTTACTTATTAATGAATGATGTACTTTTAACCATTTATTATTACATTCAAGCGAGTGTATACTTGTTACTATAGAAAGGATAATGTATTAGACCAAGCACATTAATATAAACCTGTGGTTTGAATTGCAACCAGCATGGTTGTCAGATTATATAGAATCAATCAACATGTTCTGACCAATCAGAATTGAGAATTCAGGTTGTTTTTTTTTTGTTCTGTTTTTTTTTTTTTTTTTTTGCAGTGTTTTTTTAATCATACGTTGCTGTCCTACCTCTATGCTATAAGAATTTGCTGTCCTTGCATTCCACCGAGCAGCTGTGGATTTGCGTCACCGTCCTGAAACACACATTCAGCTTTGAACCCTCACCACTCAGCAAGCCATGCTGTCAAAATAACAAGAGGGATTTGGACAGGAAAGAGCTTTGCTGAGCCATAGCGATGTAATGATGCCACACTCGGCCTTTGTGTGAGCAAGCACTGAAGAGGTACCAGCGCTGATGAAAGATGTGAATACAAGCCGTGCTCGCGGTGATTCAGTGTTTACGATCCACTCTCTGGATTTGTAGTTAAGACAGATTTGCAGTTAATAATGTCGCGGAGAGATTTCTCTTAAAAGACAGCAGGAAGTGAGCATTTTGGTTCTTATTCCCCTGTCAACTACTTTTCCCCATAACACCCCCCTCCCCACACACACACACACACACACACACACACACACATTTATCTAAGGCTGGTATTAGCTAATCTCTTTAAATCCTGTTTAATGGAACTGTGCTGTTAACAGCTATTTGGTACTAATTTAGTGGTTGCCGGACCGCCTGGCACCTTCAAAGCTGCCCTGGTGCTGCCATCCCAAAGAAAAAAAATGCCTCCCTCAGGGTGAGAGTCAGTCCCCGAGGTCCAGATCTTGCCGTGCTCTGTGTCCGAGGTGGCTTTAAAGGTCTTTCAGGCTGCCAAGGTCAGCACTCTGGAGCCGGTGCAATACTACTGTGCTGCTCCAGGCAGTGTGTGTGTGTGTGTGTGTATTTTTTCTCTCGTTTTCACCCCAAAGGTATATATTCCCAAATTAGCCACTACTGTAACTTGCTGAGTCAAGAACCCTGGAGTAAATGATGAATTCCCACACAATGCCTTGGTTTTGTCTGTCTTCTGTCACATATTCTGGCATTTTTTTTCTTCACCCTGGTTATGTTTTATGCATGCGTGTATACCCAGAGCCAGTCAGTGGGTTGAGCTTAATTTATTCAGTCCAACATTTGGTCTCTGGAGAGTTGTGAATGTGTGCTTGAGTGCGGTGTCTCCACATTTAGCCACGCTTAATAGTGACTGCTGTCATGGTTGTCAAATTCTATCAACAGGTTCACTCAGTGACGGTTATTCATCCAAAATTATGGAAACAGGGTAGCTCGTGCTGGGCCGTATGAATATATAATATACGGTAATATATTCACAAAGCACCAGCGTATTTTCATTTACAGTTATTTATTTGGTAGATGCATTTGTCCGAAGCAATGTATAATTAACACACAAAGAGCTTATTTAAAAAAAAAAAAACAGTCCAGTATTCAAATCTCTGTTGACAACATTTTTAATGTATGTGTGATTGTTGAAGAATTTTCACATTTTCACAAAGAACGAAAAATCAGTTTAGTTCAAAACTCAAAAATTTAAAGTTATGATTGATAGAACAAATAAAAAAACAAATAAATTAATATTTAAAAAAACTTGCAATTGCTTTTAGAATAATTGAATGATAAATATTATATAGGTTTGTCTATATTTAGGATATTTATACTTTTAGTAAAAAAAAACATTTAAAATAAATAAATACATGTAAAATTAGCTGCACATTACATGCACATAATAAATATTATATGCTGGTCTATATTCAGGATCTTTATGCTTTTCAGTGTTTTTTTTAAATTAATTAATTAATTAAATTAATAACTAGCTGAATAAATTTGTAAATTCAAAGAATAAATAAATAAATAATCCATTCATTCATTCATTCATTCATTCCTTTAATTGATTAATAAAATATATTTAAAGAAAATATCTAATAAATATATGAAATGAAATCAATTCAAACTACAACTGTTACACTCTGAGAGTATAGAGTGACATGAGAAAATGTCTTATTGTTTCATCCAACTTTAAAACAATAGAAATACAGTAAAAAATCAATTCCTTTTACATTTTTCCTGATGGTTTTAATGTGTGTATATATATATATATATATATATATATATATATATACACACACATTATAGTAATCACATCTATGCTAGAGATAGAAATTAGCTTGAAAGATTCATGAGTATTCCTTTAATGAGCTATTATCATACATTTTAATTTGTATTCAAGTCTCAATTAGAGTATATTGTTTGTTATATGCATTAAAGATGCACATGTAGACATAATTAAACACTCTAAGCACTGGAGAGGGTTATTGAAATAATTTGAAAAGCGTGTCATTTTTGTTTTTGTTTTTTTTTTCAATACACACACCCATTAAAGACAATTGTTGATGACCTTACAGGCACTTCATCCCGTGCATAATCTTTTCTACTCTCCCTAGCTGTAACCAGCTCACCATTGATTTGCGATGATGTGCGGTTGGAGTTTGCTCATTTAAGCCAATATCGATCCCTCATCTGGAAGCATTAATGGTTGAGTAGAGCGCTGCTGTTTTCTGTTCCTCCCTCTTTATGTGATCTGAACACAGGAGTCCAAAGGCAAAAATATTGAACCTTTGCCAAGGCACTTTTTCAACATATCCTGGCTTCACTAAAGAGCATTTGCTGTGTGTGTTTTGGTGTTGAAATAGTGTGAAGTTTCACTGCTTTCTGATGCAGATCTAAGAGCACTGGTACCTTCATTACCATTTCAGTTGTTGGCCTTTGGGCTTGAGGGCAAAACCCCAAGAGCCTGTGGCGGAGCAACACAAGGCTCTTTTGTAAACACTGCCAATGTCTTGTCAGGAAGAGAGAGAGAAGCCGAACACTTCACAGAAACACACAGGAGCACATCCATATCCACACACATAGGCAGCCATCCATCATTCTTGCAGGCTTAGCTCAGGATATTGCCATCTGTGCAAATTCCTAAGAAACAAGCCCAATTTTATAGCTAGAAAATGATATAGCTTTAAAAGCAAATATGAACTACAGTGAATCAGCTCATTGCTCAAACACTGCCACTGACTAGGACATGGGAAATAACTCCGAAAGCTGATGTTTCAATCTCTACTCATAAACCTCGTCTTATGAAATGGGGTGTTGTTGCTGCAATTTCTCTTCTGAAATCTGAATTATAGAGACGAGATATTCCAGTTCATGACAGCCACCGTAGAGACCCTTATCACTGATTTAATATCTTACAGGTGGGAGCAATACAGGGTTGTGCCTGCATAAAAAATGATGTATAGTCCATGAATGCTGAGCTTTTGGTTCTGCATATAAACAGGCAATTTGTTTTGACCAATAATAGTCAGGCGGGCCGTGGAAGAGGCGGTGGCGTGAATGCTGGAAGTGCTGAGATGGAGAAAGAAAACAAAGAGAAGCATTGAGAGTTTGTTAGGCTGTACAGAGTGGTAGCTCCCGAGCGCCCTGACCCTGTACATCCCTTAGTACCACAGTGCACTGATTCTCTTCAATAATATGCCCATTAAAATGTTTTATGCAGGCCAAGTACTGCTTCAGCAAACACTTACATACTTTCGTTTTGCACCTTAATGCATTTCATATTTGCATTGCAAAATAATTGATCTGATGTGTTGTACACAGGGTACTCCCACACAGATTCCTTATTTCCTGCTAGCTTTACATATTTTAAAGACTCATAGGATCTGGTCCTCACTTTGTAGTGATTAAAAGAACCAAAATTAAGAATCTTAATTACCATCAAGTGGGTGACCTCTGCTAGACCAGAAGTACAGATAGCCACAGGAGGAATGAGGAGCCTTTACATTCTGCAGAGGAGCCTATTACTGAATGACTAACTAGCGGCTACTGAATGATACTTTGACCATAGGCTATAGAAACCAGTCACACTTGATATCAGTAGGGATGCATATTGACACTGGTATCCAGGAGGTACTATAGCATCTTCGTACAGTAAAAGTAACCCGCTAAAACATCTTAAACATAAACTTAGGACTAGGAGCTCATTACTAGCTGCACATGGCAAACAAACAAAAATGTCTACAGACAATGCTAGGTGAAGTCACAGCTCTTACTCAGTATGTTGTTCTTGACGATTAGCCACTCTCTGTTATTGACAATGAGGAAGTCAGATGCAATGTAAACAAACGTATTTTAGACAGATGTGTTTTCCCAAAGTGAAACAAACCCGGTCTTCTCCATTGCAACCCTGCTTTATCCAAGTTATAATGAACTTATTATTCTTCTTACTCATCCTTCTTCTAATTTTTCTTAGCAAGCATCAATCTTAGAAATACCAAAGTTGGTGTCAAGGTATGATATACACATCACTACATACTACAAACAAATGATCGGACCTGCACCAGCCTGATGTTGGTGCAGAAGGAGTTTTTTTTTTCTTTGCCCCTTATCCCCTGAACTGTGAGGAATACAGTATAATTTTCCCTCAGATTCTATCACAAAAAATGAAAACCAATTATTTACCATTTGTAAAACATCGAGATACTTGTGGCGGCGAGCAAAACCTTTGCCCTCTGCATTCCTCCGTTCTTACGCTTAGGCTTACATAATTATGGTCTCACTCCTGAGACTAAATTTTCATTCTTTTCCTCCATCTCCAACTTTTCTAATGAGTGGCCAGTGATGTTATGGGAAGCAAGCAGTCCCTCACTGCAAGTTAGCATCTAGAACTGACACAACGTTTATTTTGGCATGCTTACTTTTTACAAGCCAGTCAAATTCCGATGAATAAAACCAAAGTCCTGCCTCCCCAAATATGTCGTTTCACTCAGAACTATACAGTGTTGTGGAAGAAAACCACATATGAATCTCTGTTTCACTGTATCTTTAAAGTTGGAGTAGAAAATTAAACATTTAATAGATTCAGTCATTTGTATTTGTCATTTCAGCATGAGATGGAGACACATAAGATGGAGAAAATCTCTTTCTTGTCACTTTACTTGTTTCCTCTCAGTTTTACAGTTTCCTCACACCTTCCAAAACATGCTGGCAGGTTTACTGCAGACTCTAAATTGTCCCTAGGTGTGAATGAGTGTGCGATGGGCTGGCGTCCTGTCCAGGATGCATTCATGTTTTGCAGAATAGCTCCGGATCCACTGTGAGCCTGACCAGGATAAAGTGGCTACTTAAGATCAATGAATGAATTAACTTTTGCTAGCTAGTTTGAAAGTAGGGTTACATAATTTTGATTATTTTTTCATTAGCTGAATCAGGTTTTAGAGCAGAGAATATAAAATTGTACATCACAAGGACACTTCTGATAAAGGGCAAGAACTGCTATTTAGACGAATATAAGAATTTTGTGTAGAAACCCCCAGTTCGATGCTGTCATGTTTAGCATGTTGCTTGAGGTGTAGCTGTAGTGCAGTACTGTCATTTAATCGATACTGATGAGTAATGTCACACTAATAATTTTACAAAGGAAAAAATGCCATTTAATCAGAATGTCTTTTCTTTTGAATAACCTCATTATTCATTTAGATGAGACCAATAAATGTTCTTAGGAAAAGTAGCTGCTTGGGGATAAAAAAAAACAAACAAAACATTTAAGCATTTAGTCTCAGGGCTAAATAAGACATTAGCGGTCCCCAAAATTTTGTACTCTTCCACCATTAAGTATGCGATTAATCATCCATGAAGGGCTTTTTTTAAACAAGTCATTCCTTTAAAATAATGTGTCAGCAATTAATGCCTCAAGCACCAGGATTCCTGCAGTTTTCACCTTGCCCAGGCTGTAGAATGCAGAGCTTGGCATGAATCCTGCCTTCCCCTGTGTGAGTCAGGCAGTTGGAGTTCACACAAGAGGCCTTTGTGTGCCGTCCAGATGGGCTTACGTGTCTGGGAACTTCACCCAGTGCTCACTTTTCCCCTCAAGACTTCCCCTTTCCGTGAGGTCTCTTGCAATGAAAGTGTTGGAGCAAAGCCAGGGTGAGGCGTGTAGCCATTCCAACTCAGGGGTTATGTCAGCCATGGCAAATACTGTACACGGTTGATGCTTTGTTCATGTTTTCATGTTTATTATTGTACAACTATGCAGCTTGCTATGAGACAAACACAGTGAATGCTGCATTGCATTTTAATGTCCAGAGCCATCTTACAAGTTAGTCTTTATCATTTTCAATTACCAGATTTTGATGCACGCAATAAAACATCCTTTATACTGAGTCCAATTGTAGTAAATCTCTGAATGACAGCCACACTGTCGTAACGAGTTTACGACCTGCATTAACTCAGCAGCTTTGGAGGTTCATAGGTTATGCTGGGTGCTAATCCAAGTGGATCTGGTCTCGCTGTCCTCCTTTGTGTGTAGGGTCAAATGTTAACTGCCCACCAGATAATTTGTTTCCCACAATAATGGTCCAGCACGCTCTCTCCTGCTCGTGGATCATTTACCATTATTTGTTTATTGACTTTTTACGTTGTCAGAAGCCACGACGCGCACATTTGCATCACTGAGTTAGGGGCTCCATTATTAATGTGGCAATTACACGTGAAATGAATGGCGAATGTTAATAGATTTATCTTGATACTTTTCACTGCTTGGGAATAACAGACCTTTTAATTGTATTGCAAACAGAGGGCAACACACACAAGTGCAGTTTGCCCGTCTGTTCCTGGAGTATGCTCGTGCACACACTCTCTACCAAAGCAGTGGTGTTGTGGCCTGAAATAATTGATGTCATGCATGCTGGGTTGAATTGGATTGTTATTGCACAGGTACTTGGAATCGCATGAATAAAAGTGGAGATACAAATGCAGCCAAAAATGAACAAAGTAGGAGAGGGTTTGGGTATTAAGCAGAATGTTGCTTATTATGGAAAGAGTCAGTGGGGGATGCATTTGCATGGCTCTCTGCAGAGGAAAGCTGTATAAACTAATGATGTGCGGTACAGCTAAGGAGAAAGCAATTATGACAAGGAATTCTTGGAACAAACTGAAGCTGAGTGAAAGAGAGCAGAAATTTTTGTGCTGAAAATGTTGCATATTTGTGTTCATAAACAAGGCATCTGACATGCTGGCAGCCTCTGATCAGTGTGTTTCATTTAACCTAAAATTGGAACTATTATATTTGTTGGAAAACAAGACAATAACACTAATTCCCAGTGCTTTAAAGCTGCAGTGAATTGATGTGTTGTTAGGAATGAGAAAAACATGATTATTAATTCAAGGGAGAAAGAAAAATCCTAAAACATGGAGTTCCTGAGCTGCTGTGAGTCTCTCTGATGAGCCTGTAATAGTAATTCACAGTAATTTACAGTCAGAGCTAACGGGTTTGATTTGCCAGGAGTTTCCGGACCATGAAGTCATACACCAGCTCACTTACATCATTATTCCCCTAAAAAGAAGTCAAGCTTCACACAAATCCAGTGGTAGCAAGATAGCCTGAAAACATTAGGTAGTTAGCTAAAAGGCAGTCTAGAGAACTCAATTCAGACTGATTGGCTAAATACTCAGTGAACAGACACCAGGTAATAAAAATACACACACGAGGTCTGCTTGTTTTGTTCAGTCTTTTAGCTAGCTGAATATAGCCAGCTAGCTTGCTGCCTTCAGCCTCAGAGCCACATAAAGCACTACACTGTGAACAAACTGGCACTACGGCACTGCAAGATCCAACAAGAGTTAGCTAGTCACCTAACACTAGCTAAAAGGAGTCTATCTTCACACAGAGCCAGCTGCAGCAAGCTAGTTCTCTAACATTAGTTAGCTAGCTAAAAGACAGAAAAAGTAACACAATTCACAGATGAGATTGACATTTATGGCATTTGTGCTTATCCAGGGTGTCTTACAATTATCTCATTTATACAGCTGAGGTAAGGGCCTTGCTCAAGGGTCCATCAGTGGCAGCTTGGCAGTGCTGGGATTTGAGCTCATGACCTTCCGATCGGACGTCTAACGTCTTAACCTCTGAGCTACCACTTCCTTGTGGATGATGTAATACAGACAAAATAGAGATTGGTTAATAAAACACACACCGGACACAACCAAGTGTGCTTGTTTTGTTCAGTCTTTTAGGTAATTACCGGATTTTGCCAGCTAGCTTGTTACCATCAGCATCAGAGCCACACAAAGCACAAGAGCTTGTGTTTTAACTAGCTAGTCACCTACATTAGCTAAAAGAAGTTCAGCATTACACAAATCAAGTAGCAAACTAGTCTTCTAACATGAGTTAGTTAGCTAACTAAGTAAGATAGGCTAGAGAACACAATTCAATTCAAATCGGAAAACAAAATACACAACGAATGGAGATCAAGTCATTGAAATACATATAAGGGAAGTAACCAGGTGTTTTTTTGGCTTCTCAGGCTTGTAGCTAACTCAGCAAGTTTGGTACCATCAGACCTAGAGGCGCACAGAGCACTGCAGAGAGCAAATAAACTCACACGATGGCCCTGGCTGATTCTTTTTCTTAAAACAAGAGTGTGTGTGTTAGCCAGCTAGCCTGCTAGAAGTAACTAAATCACAAGCTCTTGTTAAAGATGAGCTTTTCCGCACTTTCAGCTATTTGAACTATATAAATGATTGATTTTGTCAGACCCTATGCCAATCTGCTAATATTGTGGTGCTTCTGTAGCAGAAATAGAAACCGACATGTAACCTGTAATTGGTATTACTCTTCAATGTAATAAGAGTGGTAAATTAAGGCGACAAGTGCAGTGCGCTATTTTCTCAATCAGCTAGAATTTTCACACTTGAGCTGATTATTCACTATTTGCACTTAAAAGAAGGATGCATATTGAACTGCACATCTGCACCTATGCAGCATTTGCATATGTACGTTTCCCTTTTGACTTTGACTTTCACCCACACACACAAACACTTACTCATATTTTCCCCCTTATTTTCTCTCTTTCATAACTACAGGCGCACACATGTGCCAACACAAACTGCAGGTGGTGGTCCTTTGGAAATCTAAATGGCAGTGTTATTACTGAAACAAAGTAGACACTATTATCCTAAAGTGTTCTTTGATTTGTCCCTTTGAAACAGAAACTCCTTTGGAAGACTAACAATTTTTAATTAATCAAAAAAAATCCTTAAAGAACCTTGAAGATGAGTCTAGTGTAGCCAGTGGTTAGACTAAAAGAAGGACAATAATTTACGGTCAGATGTCCATGATGGTTTTTTTCTGTCATTACAGACAAACAAAGGTGATGCCCTGGCCAACCGAGTTCAGAACACGTTGGGGAACTATGATGAGATGAAGGAGCTCTTGACCAGCCATTCCAACCAAAGCCATCTGGTGGGCATCCCTAAGAACTCAGTTCCCCAGACCCCAGTGGAGAAAACTGATCAGCCAAACTTTTTCACCGAAGCTCAGCGTGGCAGAGCTGCCTCATCCCAGCCAGCGAACCACACCACCTCCATGCCTCCTCCACCTGCAACCAACATGGCAGGTCCCAGCATCCTCCATGGGCACCAGAGCACCAAAAAGTCTCGTTCCTCTGACTGGTCCCGAGGAGCGCATGGTTCGGGTAGCAGCCAGGCAGCTCAGGCTGCCAGCCGGGGAAAGCAGAGCTCCAGTGGGCACGAACAGGAACAGGGTGACTCGAGCCCTGGCACCTCGTCCACCTCCACACACCCCAGCAGGAGGCATGGGCAGCCAGCCAAGGTGCCAACTGTGGCCAGCTCACCCTGCGAGCAGGACTCGGGGTCACCTGTGGCATCTACTTCTCTGGTGCCCGGTGGTCTGTCCACACCAACATTCCCCCAGGGCCTGCACTGCAAGCCCAGCAGCGGAGGACTGCAGAAACCCACAGCCTATGTCCGGCCCATGGACGGCCAGGACCAGGCGCCCAATGACTCTCCTGAGCTCAAGCCCACTCTGGAAATCACGGATGGATATGGTGGAACGCCATTTACAAGCCTGATGGATGGCAAAGGCAATGCAGTAGGGAGCAAGGGCAAACTTCCCAAGCTGACTCTCCCTCCATCAGGGGAGGTGAGTACTGATTTTTCTACTTGAAACATTTCCTGCAGATGCTAAAGCCATTTGTCGCTCTCGTTTGGATGCCATGGTAGTTAGAAAGGAAATATTGGCAGCTCGGTACTGGCTTTCCCCTGGCTAAATCTGTTTTACATTGATAGCTGGCACAGTGAGGGGTTGACATAAGGGCGTAGTTTGTTAATAATTAGCTAAACAACCTCAGGCTTTCACAGTTTACCACTCGGTAAGCAGGCCTGCCCATCACTTTCCTGTTATTTGAACGCCGAGTTTATGCTTTGATGTTAAGTGAGCATTCTTTGCACAAAACAACTGAATGGAAATTCTGACTAATTACTTTTTGCATCTTTGCGTTTATAAAATATAAGACCTGGTTTATACTAACATTCCTTGTGGTAGAATTTTTGGAATTAGTCATAAAAGTCATAATGCATGGAAGTAAGGGCAGAACATCAGTATTAAGGAACACATTAGACAGACATTAATGATTGTGTGTTTATCTTTCTTTTTTGGAGCCTACCAGTGCTAGCAACAGCACACTTGTTTACTCAAACCGCATTTGAATGTTAGTGCTGAGCAGAATAGTTGCCCTACTGTTTTCCTGTGAGTAGGTGTATACTTGTTAAACATGCTCCAATTAGAGCAAATTTGCAATAAACTTGATTCCATGTGTTTGTCTGTATTTTTTTGGTGTTTAAATCTCCAGGTAGCCTACAATGTGAGCCTTGAGCCTTGTGGAAACAAAAAGACTTTTCAGAAAGTCTTGTCAGTCAGGAATTTGGAACGGTTCCATGTTTTGTATGGAACAGTATATTACAAGTAAGGAATAAAACACAACAGAGTGTGCACAGGATAATAATCAGGGATGTGGTGACGTGATGCCTCCCTGAAGTGAATTATTTTATAATCATTTTTCATTCTAGAGTGTTTTAAACCTATTATAACACAGCAGTTTGCCAATGATTACAATTTATTATTTATTGATGAACTAATATGTAATTTTTAGCCGTTTATAGTTACATTTCATATTGTGGAACATCCAAGAAACAAGTTTCTGTTATCACTTATGTTTTATCAGTTATGAACAGACATTCCTCACCACTTATTGATGTTTATGTGCTGACACTGGACATAAATGTCTGTTCTTTACATAAATGTTAAATGAATGTCTCCTTATAAAAAAAAAAAAACTTTACAAAACCAACAATTATGCAGTATGTTTTACTTTGAAGTGTCTGTGAATTATCTGTTACTATAGAAACGATAACATATTAGCACAAGTGCATTATTACAAACCTTGTAGTTAGCAGTATTGTCAGAGCTGCTGTTATAGAAAATTAATCAGTTTAAATTAATCAGTAATTAATCTTCTGACCAATCAGTTTACGGGATATGACTTATAATGTATGACATGTGGTTTTCCTGCTGATATGAAATGGTTTAAAGTGTGTGATCAATAATTATGATTTCAGTATTGAGCAAAATGATTATGGTCATCATTGTAGCTATTATTGTGCAACTTTGCTGTAAGTTATAGATAGAAATGCAGATATGTTTGTCAAACCCAGGGCATGTTTTGAGCCACGATACAAGAGATTTAGTTTTTGTATGTAAACAGTAAGCAAACCCTTTTGTAAGTCTTGTCACTGAGTTGTGTATTTGAATGCTGATCTCCATCTAGGGATTTTAAACCTAACCCCTTTAGAACACTTACATTTATTAGAGTACTTTTTTTGTCCCCCAGACTGGAGAGGCCCAGCATACGTTGTGTATTAACCCTGGTGGAGGTGAAAGCTGCAGGGAGCTTTATCACTAGCTCATTTGTGCGCCTGACACTTAGAGAGTGGAGTCGTGCTGACCTGGCTCGGGGCGCGATACCTGAGCCGTGCTGAAAGCTTTTTACAAGCCGTGCCGTGTAGCCCCCTCTCTCTACACCGCTGCCAAAGGGAACATCTGATCCTGTGGTTCCCTGCAGGGAGAAACGAGCCCATTCCATAGGCCAGGATGGCCCTTAAGGACAGGGGAAAGCAGACATGAAAGGTTCGGACAGCAGGAGGGAGGAGGTGAAAGATAACGGTCTGGGGTTGTGTAATAGAGTTGTAATTATCACATTGCTAACGCTCATAAAGGCTTGCAGGGCTGACGCTCATGAATCGTTCCACTTTGATGGTGTATTTTACTCATCAGCAGAGACATTTTCTCAATGTGGATTGCTTAAAGCTGGAATTTTTGCTCACTCTAAAGTTTCTCAGCTTGCGGCTGTGTGCGTTCGAAGTAAGTAAACCAAATACAGAGATAAGCCGAGGTAAACAAGGATGGCATATGATTGAACAGGTTGACTCGGCGCCATCCAGCCACGGAGAGGCAGCCAGCTGTTCGCTCTCTTTGTTCTGCTGTGAATTTGAAGGCCATCGGGCTTAAAATTGCACCAAATCCCATCTTGGAGCATATGGCGTGCTCGTATTGTACAGTTAAGCATGTGGCAAGAATGGAAACCTGGGGAATTTTGATTGCTCTCCGAGTGGCCTCGGAGCGGTCGGCTCACAGGAAAATAGAGATGGATGTTGTTGTTGGACCTGCGTACTCTTTCTGTATATTTCTCTCTTATTCTGGCTTTCTCTCTATACCCCTTTTACCCCTCCTCTCATAGATGAGTCACTGCCTCAGTGAACAGAAAGAGGGTTAGAGGGAGATCGTCTGCATGTGTCTGTGTGACAGAAAGAAAGAGAGAATAAGATGCATGAATTAAAAAAAGAGAGCAATAGACAGCCAAGCGAGAGGAAGGTAAGATTGTGAGAGCGAGAGCAAGACTGAAATAGCACTCAGGAGAAAAGGAAACATCTTCAAGGACACTGATTTGATTCCCCCCCAACACACCTCGCCCAGCTTTGCTTTGTTAAAGAGTGGATTCAGTTTTAGTGGCTCCCTCGGGACCCGCCGCCATTCTGTTGTTCTGCCCAATTATTATTCCAGCTCTCTTCAAGTCGCATTTCTCCAGCCTCTTTCCAGTTGAGGTGCGGAAGCTTGAGCTATTGCTGATCGTATATATTCTCAGAGGCTTACCTCCTCTTCCTGTGTTAAACTCTCACCTGAGCAGATGCTGTGTTGTTGCACTTGGGAAGAAGTGCCTGCTTATTAATTGCTTCAAAAATATACCTCTGTAGCTGGGTGCCATTATTTTAACTTGAGTCTAGGGCTGGGCAGTATGTTGATAAATATTGACAATATTGTGATAAATGATGTCAGAGTACACTTTTCACAATGATATCACAATATCATCTTATATTATAACATTTTCATCCTCTCTCTTTTTTTTTTTTTAAAAACGGCAGTTAAAGCAGTCTCTGATTGAAAGCAGCTGTTCAGATGTTTAAATTTTTTAATCTATAAAACTGCGAAATTTAGTTTTACCTTCTTTTGCCAGCAGATTGATAGCAATCCTATTGTGTATCCTAGAAATGTGTTTACACATTGTGATAGGATATTTTTTCCATATTGTATACCCTAATGTATATAGCATGTTTATAGCTTTAATTCTTTTTCCATAAAAAAGTCAGAGCCTTATCGTTCCAAAGTCTCGATATTGTGATACATATTATGTATCATGAACATATCTTAGAGTATCAGGATATGATATTTTTTGCTATATCGCAGAGTCTTATTTCTGTGTCCTCAAACTCCTGCAGCATGCTTAGATAAAGAGAAGTGTCTGAAGCACCCAGGCCTTTGGGTTGTGAAAGGCGTGAAATGTTGCTGTTGTCCCCCAACGCTGCCCCGCTACAAAATATTTTGACAGGTTGAGAGCTCGGCACAGTGATAAGGCATCGCTAAATGGCTTTGGAAGTGTTCCGTTATCATCTGCTGTATTGATTAGTGGCAAGTGTTTTGGTGCTTACTGTGAAAAGCTGGTTAAGTTTTTATTTTTATTTATTTATTTATTTTTGTATGGGTGTGTGAGGCATCGACAGAAAGATAAGACCATTGATCTTTCCAAAAAACAGTTATTTCACCCAGCATTACTCAGGCTTTATGTGCCTGATAGCTTTAGCGCCAGAGTAGATTTGACAAGACAGTAGCTAGTGGAGATATTCGTCCTGCTACATAATGGCCAAGGGATTTAGGATACAGGAGTAAATTTGGTGACTTTTGACTTGTAGGTTAAAGAATAGGTCTATGATGATGTCGGATAGTGGATACTGTAATTGAAATGCTTCTATATAGATTTATATATATTTTAGTGCAAACTTTGTTATAGATTTTTATTTTATGACTTCTACATTATTAATTCAGTACAAAAACCTATTAGATTTCCAAACATTAGTTTTCCAGCACAAAATTAAATTTTACAGAAAAATGTTTGTATGTCAGTAAAGAAAGCAGCGTATTACATAAGAGACCACTTTAAAATCAAAAACATAATGAAGGCTGCTGGGTTTTGCTGCAAAAATAAGAAGCGAGTCGACAGTCAAAGTCTCCAGAAGAACTGTGTCTGGTTCTGCAAGATGCTCAGTAACACTTACAGCTCATTTCCTTATAAAACTGCACACACTGTACCTGAGACTACTGTTTTTTTTTTTTAAAGTGAAGGATCGTCACACCGAATATTGACTTTGTTTCATTTATTACTGTTTACTGCTCTTTATAATTTTTTTAATACAGGAACATTTAATTTCATTATTCTTGAAGGCATCTTTGCTCTTCAGCATTTCAATGTATGTGCGTAAGACCTAAGAAGTATATTGATTGATTGATTGATTGGTTAAAAATCAAGGCATTGATTTTTTTTTTTTTATAACAGGCTCTCTGACAGTAATTCACTTCTTCTACTAAGTTATCATTTTTATAGTAACAATTCATTCACATGGCCTTGTATGGCGAACACACCACATAATCCAAGGGTAATAATAAACACATTTTAAAATGGTGTTTTTATGTAGCAAAGAAATACGTACAAACATCGATATGGTGAAGCTTTCTCAAAGGAGACTATTTAACATTTTTGGAAGGAGTCTCCAATGTCAGTGCTTTTTAAGCAGTCAGAAAGTTTACAGGACACAGAACTTTTTTTTCTGCATTTTCCTATGTTTTGGTAACATGACAAGCTGCATTTTTTTTTCTTTGCTCTATTACCTTAAAGAAACAGAAAACAAGAGGCTGTTGAGTAAACAACTGTTTATAGCTGCTATAACATAAGCCATAACAGGAAATAACTTGTCTTACAGATGTTCCTCATTGTAACATTGTAACTACATGTAAATAACTACACCTGGTTAAAATTATATTGTCTCGTTCTTTTTTTTTTGTTTTTTTTTAAAATAAATTAAACATAGTAATGATTATCAAACTCAATGTGGTACAAGAGGAATAAAACACATTGGGATGTGCTGTTTTGGAAAATAATCAACATTATTCATTATTATAGAATAATAAGCATTGTATAATAATCATTTTTCTCAGTCAAAGGCTTTACACCGTACTAAAATAGCATATTATATTTATTCATATTTCATTAACAATATTTTTTGCGATATATTAAAACATATTGGTCAACCTGTGATGCATTAAAGTAGCCCAGTTTTATTTTTCTGTATTAAACCAGAAAAGGTATGTAAGGTATGTAACAGTTTGTAACTTTGTGGTATATAGTGTAGTTGTAATTTAGTCTTGCTAAAACGTTGTAGACGACAACATTTAGAATATTTGTGCGTAGTACCTTATTTATTTACATAGTTGATGCTCTGGTAGGTTGTTTTATTGCCCCATGACTTTTGGTAATAGGTTTTGTAAATTTAACTGTTGTTTATTGTGTCTTTGCAATCTTTTTCTGGGCCAAAAAGGCAAACAGAATTATGAAATAGCTGTGTGCACATTATTACACTAATGTTAAGCCTTCTTAACCAGGTCACTTTTTTGGGTTTTAGAAATGCTAATGTTAGTCACGCTGGCCCTCGTTAGGGTTTTCTCTCAACTTTATAATGACAGCAAGCCTAAATACTTAATCCTAGCAGTTTTCCAATGAGCTCATTCAATGAATCATAATAAGCAAGCAGCTGTGAGCTTCTCTCATAAATATCCTTAGTAGAAAACCAAGCACTGATGAGACCTGACTGTTCGCTGACCTCATTTCTCTGCATCACAGCAGTGATGATGTAATAGCGAGAGCTCAGACCTCTCTCTGTTGGCTCTGTATGATCAGATAGAGCTGTTTGAACGGCATCTACATCATGCCAGTGCTCTCGCCTTCCTCATCCACACTGCACATAACATCGGCAGTACCAAGGGAGAAACACCAGGGTGAAAAACAGAGTGATTAGCACTAGCTTTTACTGCAAAAACCACAAGTTACCCATTTAATAAGGGTTAATACAGTTTATACCGAAGCACTGTTGAATTCTCAATTCTGATTGGCCAGAAGATGTTAATTAACTTTCTATAAAATTACACAGGGACTTTTATGTTGGACGCTCCACATTTAAAAAATGTGCAATCGTTGATATGAAGAAGTTTTCTATGAGGAGATGTTTATTCATTATTTTTGGAAGGAGTCTCCAGCGTCAGCCCTTTGTAACAGTCAGAGCTAAAGCTGTAACTTTAAGGGCTTTGCTGTTTCTCTATAAGATAGAAAGCTGCTTTTTTTGTCTTGTTAACAGAAAAAAGAGAGGCTGGTGACTAAACAAAGGTATAAAGCTGCAAGTGATAACAGGAACTTGTTTCAAAGATGTTCCACAACATTAAATGTAACTACACATGTAAAAAAAGTATATGTTGTTCTTTAATTAATGAAAAATGTAATCTTTGGGAAATTGCTGTGGTCTAAGAGGAATAAAACACACCACAGTGTGGTGTTATTGGAAAATAATCAACTTCACACCACTCCACTCCTCTGTCATGTTCTATTCCTTACATAAAGCCCGTCTTGGATTTAACACAGATTCTCACATTTCTTGAATGAGATGTTTCAAGAAAACAGCACATACGGTTAAACAGAAGAGTGACAGCCATTTATCACGTGAAACTTTCTATTTGTGAGGTGTAAGGCTCAGAATAAATGACCACTTATTGTTGAATTAAACAAGCTGTGGTTTTTAAATGCTTAAAATTGATTTAACTTTTATAAGTGTAACAATAATAATTATAACTCTAACTATACCTATAACTATAACTATAGCTATCACTATAACTGCAACTATAATAATTATAACTTTAACTATAGCTATGATTATAACTATACAGTAATGACAACAATAAATACTATAACTATAACAAAAGCTATAACTGTAACTATAGTAACTATAACTATACAGTAACAATAACTATAACAATAGCTAGAACTATAAAAATAATTATACCTATAACTGTAATTATAACTATATCAATAACTCTAACTATAACAATACGTATACAGTAACTATAACAATATCTATAGCTATAATTATAACAATAACTATAACTGTAACAATACACAATAACTATAACAATAACTACAGCAATACCTATAACTATATTATCTAATGTCTGTAACTACACCCTTATTCTAAAATGTCTCAAGAGTCGAGGTCAGTTTTCTAAAGACAGCCCAGGCTAATATGATAATTTTAAAATATCAGTTCTATAAATTTTAAAATTTAAAAGTTACAATATGTGTAGTCAAAGCATGTAAAGTTAGCTCCAAGTTTTGTGCTTACTTTGACAATATTATTTTAACTTTTTTTTTTTTTTTCAGCTTCAAACTAGTATGCCGCCCTACTTTGTTATTCCAAAATCACAGGGTGCACTTTTTTAAGCAGTTACAACCCGGCACATTTGAAATGAACTGATCCGTAACAACTGGTCAACCATTCCTGACTGCAGCCCAGAGCATAATACGGCATTGTACCTCACCACAGTCTCCTATAGCACTCCATCACAGACAGCCTGGGTTATTAAAACAGCTTTTGGCATCGGAGGCAGAGAAATCTTTATCTCGCACGGAGCCCAGCTCCCCGTCGCTGGACAGGAAGCCATTTCCAGGAACATTTGATTAGACCGCACTGCCAAGACTCACAAAGCGAGACGCCACTTCCCTGTAGTAAGCATCCTCACTTGCACTGAGTCATCTGCTGCCTGGCTCTGCTGGCCTATCACAAACGACACCATGTGTGGGGAAAGAGGGGCTTGTACTGCACCACAGTGCATTAGAGTGATTCATGCTAATGGGATTATGTTGGGTAAATACCCGCTGAAGTGTGGTTTTTGGAGACAAGACTATTTTACTTGCTCTGGGTTGCATATGGGAAATGGTCCATTTGAAATATGCATGTGCTAATACGATAGAATTTCTAATGGATACGCTTTTACCACCAATGTGGCCGTGCAGCAGGGGTTTACAGGATTCGTGTCTTCTTTCTTTGTCTTTTTTTTTTTTTTTTAAAGATCTATGCATCATATTCAGAGTTGGCGATTTACATAGAAATGTTACATCATTATTTACACAGAGAAAGTTCCTCGTATTCAGAGTCGAGTTACGCACATGAATTAGTTTTTCTGAGCTGCCTGTTCAGACTATGTAACATAAATCACTATAGTTATTTATAATAATCATGGCAGATTAATCTGAATGCACCGTAATTACTCTTTTATTTGCCCTTGCTCTTTTTAAGCTTTTTTTTTTTGCATAACATATAAAGTAATTTCTCCAATAGTTTCACATTTTTGTTCACAAAAGATGTGAAAAATGATTGCTCCTCAAATGTATTTATTTATTTATTTGGCTTTGTTTTGCTTTACAGACTGAAGAAGGAAATATTTTTTCCCGTTACTGTCAAATACAATAAGATAAAACACGAGATAATTTTTTTAAAAGATTTTTTAAAACACTAATATGATTGTATATAAAAGAGAGAAAGATGGCAAATATTGAGTTAAACATCTAATATGAGCTGCAAATTTGTTTTCATTTAACAATATGGCTACCAACCACATTATTCGCCAGCTTGAAAAAAATAGCACTTGACCCAGCTCATCCTATTCTTCTGCAGTTTATTGAGATGAACCAGGGTCTCAGATTAAGAGACTGCTGTCTCGCCTCATGTCCTCAGTGGGAAAAAGACTTTCCATGGACTTTAGTGTCATATTTGTGTATTTAATATTAGTCCCAAAAGGCATTTTATTGATTTTATGTATTTATACTTACCCAAACTGATATCGTGCTCATAATGTCTTTAAGTATTAAGATAAATCTTTAAGCTTTTATTAAAATATATATATATATTATTTTTATTATATAAATATATAATATTTTTAAGATAAGATAAGATTTTTAAGATATCAAAAGATATATATATAGCGTGTTCATCCAATGTTTGAGTGTGAGTCGACATTTATTGTTTATTGTAGCATCTTGATAACGGCATCATAAAATGGCTGACTTGCATACTATGGGACGATTATAAACCCTTATTTTGATAAGCTCTGGGCCCAGACGTGTTTGTTGAGACCGTGAATGGGACGTTTGGGACTTTTCTCTTGGACGAAAGCCAGCGCCTGTTTTGCCTCTGCGGTATTCACACATTGTGTGAATGTATACCACTGCACTAGGATTACTATAGCACACTAGTGCTGTACGCTGAGATTACAGCCACACTGTCCTTCACATCAGCTAACAAGCGGCTATGGACATTTCTGGAAGTTTCTGTATACTTAAAAAAAGTGCATAGGAGCGTAAATAATATTGTTACACGAATCAATAAAAAGCTGCATTTCAGTTTCCTACCCAAATAGGCTTACATGCTGTTGCTCTATTAATACCACTTGAGCTGCTTTGCTCGTTTCCCATTATGTTGAACATGTTCAGAGTCAGAGAGCTTTACTGAACCACTCAATACAAGAGAATACAGATTAGAGACATAAGGCTGCTTATGTTATACAGCGATAGAGACCGAGCCTGAGTCAAGTCTCAGAAACAGCCTTGATGTATTTGACTTTACATCCTTAAAGCTGCAGCTCAGCTTTTTACACACATTCATTTAGAGGCTTTCAGCTAATGATGGCATTAGCAAAGGCACTTAGATCTGAGATCTGAAAAACGGAAATACATTTTCATGCAGTAATTTATAATGTTTAGATGAAATGGGTGTGTATGTCAAGGAAATTGACAGGGCTCAGTTGGCACTCTGAATTAGGTCACACCGGCTTACCCACATATCTCTCTCTCTCTCTCTCTGCTTCTCTCTCTCTCTCTCTCTCTCTCTCTCTCTGTCTTTCTCTCTCTGTGCTTCTCTCTCTCTCTTTCACACACACACACATCTTTTTCACCTAGTCATGCTTGATGGGCTGTTCTCATCAGCTTTTGTTTAATATCTCTGCAGAATTAATTTGGCCTCATTAAGGCGCCTCCTTTCTGCAAATGTGCCGATATAGTCCGTAATGTGGCTAATAAACATAAAAGGATGTGCTCCAGAGCTCCCTCTCAGCAGACGCCTCCCAAACACCAGCAGAGGGAACGGCAGAGGAGAGATAGCATGGAAGGAATGATAATGCTGCAGTTTTGAGAAAGGATTTTGCAATCTTCATTTACTAAACGCCACTCAATCAGTCAATGCAAAACTATTGTGATTTATAATAATCGTGGCAGATTAATCTGGATGCACTGTAATTACTTAAGCTTTATTTTGCACAGATATTGGTTTGTGTGTAACTGTTATACAGCATAATTAACATAACATAATTTCTCCAAGAGTTTCACATTTTTGTTCATATGCACAAAAATATCACTCTTCAATATATCTTCATATTCTCTTCTATTTTGTTTTATTTCAATGATTTGTCTCATTTTATTTTGTTTTGTTTCATTTTGTTTTATTTATTTATTTATTTATTTATTTATTTATTTATTTATGTTTTGTCTCATTTTATTTGGTTTAATTTTTGTTTTATTATATTTATATATATTTATATCTGTTTTATTATTTTTTGTTTACTTTTATTTTGTTTAATTTTTGCCTCATTCTGTTTTAATTGATTTTCTGTTTTGTTTCATTTTGTTTTATATTATCTTGTTATCTTTTGTTTTGTTTTGTTTCTTTTTTTTTTTTTTTTTCTCCCCAGGCAGTGTTTCTTGTAAAAATGACTCTCGGCTTGTCACAGTTCCAGAAACCTGCGCTACGGGCTCTCATATTTATTCATAGTTATTCTGCAAAATGAAATACCTCGCAAAAAACGATTTGAAAAGAAGGTGAAACTTTGGATGTGCCTGTGATTTGTATGCTGAGGCCAGACCTGTATGATGATGTGCAGTCTCCTGCCGTGAGTCGGCTTCATTCGGCTCCTCGCTTTGACCTTGAGGAACCTGTTCACGTGCTGGTAGCTGCTGCATAAAGGCCAGAGAGAGTGTCTGTGTGTGAATGGGAGTTAATGAGCTCAGTTCTGCTCTAGATACACAGCCGAGCTTCATCACAAGCCCGACCGGGAGCAGCGAGGACACCGAAGTACGCTAATCAGACCACCGCTGCTGCTCACAGATGTCTGACCCTCACAACTGAGTGGATTAACAGGCAGATGTGCCAGAAAGAACGTAAGAAAGAAGGAAAGAGACTAGGTTAGGGAGGCAAGATGGAAATCGAGAGAGAAAATTATTAGGAGTCTTTTCCATTGGAAGTAACAGCTGGTATCATTTGCATAATACCCATCAAAAGTCATTTTCTCGGGCTGCTTGTCAAAGCATGATGAAAAAAAAGCTTAATACAAAATACTGTTCATTAGAGCTTCCGTGCTCCTCTAAAAGCTTTACAATTAGTGCAGTTTGTATGCTGGGGTTGAAAAAAAAACAGCCGCAATGTCTGTACGCTAACATATGAAGCTATCTGTAGTGCTGTTTTGGACTTTAAGTATTTGAAATTTTTATGTTTAAAAAATTTGCATTTTGCTCTTAAATGAGTAACAGGATTAAAAGTCACAAAGTCAGTTTGTTTTTAATAGTATTTAAGATATTAGCATAAATAAATAGCAAATACACAAACTGTGGAACACTAACCTCCATGCTCTTCCATGTGGACATGAAGGATATTCTGATGATTAACTTTAATTTAATTAATAATTTACTTTCAATCTATAAGCGGCCTCATCATTCAATAGCAAAGCATCATGCAATAACTTACTTTTCTCTTCACATGATCTTCAGGAAATGTGGATGATGCACATTCCTGTTGCACATTCATGGAATATTCCAAATATTTTTTCAGAATAGTTTACATAAGTTACTGATTAATAAACTTTAAAATATTCATATTTTTATTTACGTTTGCCAATCCGCCAACCAGCAGGTTAACAAAATACTCTCTGATATGAATTAGTGATTGCGTATGGCAAAGAAAAGTTGTAGGCTATATTATAAAGATAATTTTGAGCCATTTAGGAAGTACAAAATTTTATTGTTCTAAAAACTAAAGGTTTCTTGTTTAACTTTTTGCTGATGAAAATATAGCCAAAATATATAATATTATATAATAAACATTTTATAAAACTTTTTTTTCCATTCTTTATTGCTTTAATTATGAGTATTATATTTTTTTACAAAATTTATTTATTTATTTGTTTGTTTGTTTATGTTTATTTATGTTTATTTGTTGCTATTTTTAGGGTTAAGGCCATATTTAATTGTCAGGATTTAATAGTGCTTCCTGATCCCACTAGCTGTACTATTTATTTCTTTATAGATGGTACTAAGCTCCCCAAAGCCCACTATTAGCCCTTGTGGTGTTTCTGTTATGTTACATCTGATAACCTGTAACACATTTTTAGCCACTCATCAGTCCTTGACTCCGCCACATGGTTTCAGTTTCTGTTGGTCATAAATACGAGTGCATGAGGTACCTGCCCATTTACAGTTCAGATTTACTGTGGCAGAGGACCATGGTAAAAATGTAAAGACTTTCCCATGGATCATGCCTGCTCCTCTCCTCCCACAGCCGTGCGTAAGGTCACGGCTGCGTTATCTCGGCTCCATTTGTCTCTGTCGTGGTACAGCACCAGCTACAAAACCTTCCTGATGAATGGCCTACCTCACAGACTCGCATACATTTACTGCCGTGCGCACATCTTAAAAAAAAAAAGCCCAGGCGTCTCTGATTTGGGTGTCTCCGCACTTCAACACTGATTTAAATGTCAGTTAGCATTGCTTCGTCTTTGTCTCTGTGCTCTGAATTTTGCATTAAGCTATTTGCGCCCTGGACTGGATCCATTTAATAGCACCAAAAAAAATATTGTGAAACTTTGACAGCCCTTTCAGTCGAGTCTGTTTTCTTGTGAAAAAGAGGTGCTCTGGGCGTTACAAGACAATATGCAACACAGCCTCCTGGTTAGGTCTTTAGTCTTTTTAATTTATTTTGGATGCTCTGTGCCGTTGTCGGATATCTGTGGCGCTTTGTAATGAAATACCCGCTGTGCAGATTTGCAAGTGTGTCAAGTGGAGCATGACCAGATATGCAAATGTAATACAGAAGCGGCAAAGTGGAATTTTGAAATCTTTTTTTTTTTTTTTTTGGTTTTGGAATCAATGCATATATAATAGGTGGTGACCAAGCCAGGGAGCAATCCCTATTTACCGGCTGTGTAAACACTGTCAAGTCATTTAAATTGTCTACAGCTAAGAGATGGAGGCAGTCCGTGTGTCTCACATACGTTCTCCATATGATTCCCTCCATCCCTAATCATGTCCAACAGTAATACCCACTCTACACTGATTACAACCTCCATCCCATGTGCTGCCCATGAAATCTTGAGCTAATAACCAAATTTATGTCAAGAATCCAAAAGGTGGAAGTCTTAAACCCGTTATTTGGCGTATAATCCTACAGACGCAAGCCTAAACGAGCGGCACTTCAAAGCTCAGCTCTGGGATTTAGCATAAGGAATGCGACGAGAACCCAGTGTATAGCTATACGTACATCATCGTCTTGACAAGGAGCGGGCGTCATTAGAAAGTGCAGGAGCAGGTGCTGATGAGTCAAGTAAACAGGACTGCGCTTCTCTCAGGCCCAGAGCTCAGGCGTGATTGATGACACTAATTAGCGTGTCACTGTTCACTTCAGAGCTGCGCTCTCTCGACATGGCACCCTGGCACATCTGCTGTAAACACACACACGCACACACACACACACGCATACACATACACACCTTTAGCTGTGACTCAGGTCACCTCTGTGTCTGCTGCACCACATGCTCGGATCTCTCCTAGCTTTTTTGTTTTTCCAGCCTTTTTCTCCAAACACTAAGCGGTAATTATTTTAGCAGAGCTCGAGGTATTAGGAAGATTTTACAAGCTTATTCATGAAGCGTCTGAAAATGAAGATGTGTGAATGTGTGAAATGTCTTGAAGTCTCCTTGACTTAGTTCTGTTATACACTGTTATCCCTGCCCACCACTTAGGTCTCCCCTATCATACAACAGCTACCAACCAGGGACGCTTAAGGCTATCACATGCTTTCTCCGAGATGTGTGAAACCAGCCAGCCTCATCTTTTGGAACTGCTGCTCATGCTGCATCACAGGGAGGTGTAACACACTCAGAGGAATGTGCTATCTTCCCTCTTCCTCATGGATGAGCTCAGAGATGCTTACGATTGGCTAGCGTCGGTTTGATTGACAGGGGAGAGAGAGTATGCCCCTCCAATCCAGAGAGCACAGCCAAAATATTGATTGTGTATCGATATCAGCTGATACTTAGGGTTTAAGTATCAGCATCGGCACCGGAAACGAAAATGTGGTATCATGCCATCTCTATTTTTAGATATTTGGCGTATATTGGGCATGTGTTATTTAAGGAACGTAAGGAAAAGTGATCGCCTAGATGATTCATTTAGTAGCCACTTTCTCTGAAATTATTACTATTGTTCATCTGAGTCATTATATAAGGAATAAAACACATGTTGTTACATGTAACGTGTTGTTATAGGAAAATAATCAGCAGTGTGCTGGTGTGGTATAGCTCTACATGAATAGCCCCACATCACTAAGTGTTTTACTCCTCTTATTCCACAGCAATTTGCTGATGATTTTTTTAATTAAAGAGTGACACATGATACTTTTATCCATTTATAGTTATGATTTATGTTGTGGAACATCTGCAAAACAAGTTAGTTCCTCTGCTCTGAGTTTATGGAACAGCTTACCCAATTTTTAATAAAGGCATCCCCCATGGTAGACATCTTTGAAACCAAATTAAAATCGTATTTATTCGCTTAGAGTCATTTTACGGTCTAACGTCTCGAGGCTTCTGTTTTGTCCTGGTGCCTTTTCATCTGTGGTTTTGTCTTTTAATGTGTTTCATTGTTTTATTTCTATTAAATTTCATTGTTCAGATTTACGTGATGTTCTTGTGTAGCACTTGGGCTGACACTTGATTTCTGAGTGTGCTATATATATATATATAAAAGATGATGTGACAGTCATTCACTGCTATATATATGAAGGTGAAGTGTCAACAGTCATTCCCTGACCAGACCTTCCTTTTGTCTCTGCCTTTTTTAATAATGCCTTATTGAATGCAGATTGTTTTGTTACAGAGAACGTGGAAAGCAGTGAAGTCCTAAATACTTTCCCGTGTCAAAAAATGAAATGAAAATGTTTCAGCTTTAGTTTTGACTGTTACAAAACAATGACACTGGAGTGTAAATAACCAAATTTATGTCCAAAGGAAATTTATAACCAAAAATTTATAACCAAAGGATGGTGTTCGGGGGCAGTCGTGGCCTAATGGTTCGAGAGTCGGACTTGTAACCCGAAGGTGAACCCAAAGGTCATGGGTTCAAGTCTCGGGTCCGGGAGGGATTGTAGGTGGGGGGAGTGAATGACCAGCGCTCTCTGTCACCCACAATACCATGACTAAGCTAAAAAAGGCTGCCCACTGCTCCGGGTGTGTGTGTGTTCGCTACTGTGTGTGTGCACTTGGGTTAAATGCAGAGCACAAATTCCGAGTATGGGTCACCATACTTGGCCACAAGTCACTTCACTTCACTAAATCAGGACACAATTGTACCAAGAACTACAAGCGAGCTTCTTAAGAATGTTGTAGCGGTTTCTTGAATGAAATCATTTTATTCTTGCTTCGAAGCTGTACGTTTCGTCTTCTTTGAAAATGCCAAGTTGTAAGCAGATACCATGTTATACCGAAAACCATGCTATCAGGTTGTACGGTTATCATGACATGAATTTTTCATACCGTTCCACCGCTAATAGCTGCTCTGAGCTCAGGGGTTCAGGAGCGAGAGGGCTCTCATGGATCTCCGTGTCACTGAAAGGTCACAACCTTGTCAGCAGTGTGTCTTTTTGCTTAAGGCGTGTGGATGTCTGACCCTTTTCACCCTCTCCTCCCTGTAGTCCAATATGTCTGCAGCAACACGGTGGAAAGGATGGTGTGAAATACCAGCCGGCCTGTCTGTGCACTCTCTCTCACACACACACACACACACACGGTGAACACAGCATCAGGTTGTGGCGTGGAACAGGGGTCCACGCTGTGATGTGCTGACACCAGGCCTCGGCTCTGTGTCCTGAGGGGAAGCCTTTGTCCAGCGCCATCTCCGTGCATGCTAAGCTGCTGAGAGGAACAAATCGTACGCACTGTCTCTGTCTGTGCGTCCGCTGTTACTGAAGCTTCTGATAGAAATGTGAAATAAGCCTAAACCCAGTTACGATGATTATAAATGTGCTTATCACTGTGATTAAAATAAGTGTAAGATTCTTGAACAATGTAGCTTTTATTAATGTCAGGCTTCATTTATCAAGCAGAATATGGACAGATTTATTCTTATATTGTGAGTAAGAGCATTTACACAAGAAATTTGGTTTTCCTGAAAATCTGTACGTTTGAAAGAACGTTCTTATTCTACTCATGCTTCTGAGTGTGTGTAAATTTACACATTAGAAGACTGACTAATGTAAACCTTGACTGATTGGCTTCAAATGATTTAATTTTTGTTTTTATGGCGTTTTTATATATCGATTACACTATCCATTTTATATTTATATATATATATATATATATATATATATATATATATATATATATATATATATATATAATTGTTTGCCAATTCCTTTGGGCACTTTATTGTGTGCTGTTATACTTTCGACTCAAACTGGGCTGTTGGTGATTATTTTCCTCTAACAGCACACCCCAAAGTGTTTATTCCTTACTCATTTGAATCCAGTCCAATGCTGAACACCTTTCTTTCAGTTACTTATTGCTTGTTTTTCTTAAGTTTTCCGTGTTCACCTCGATATAAAATCCCTGACTGGGCAACTTTGTCCTAAAAATGACAGAATGTAACTTTGTGTATTCTGTTACATGGTCTATTTGAGTGTATGTGTGTTTGGGGGGGGAGTTGTCTGGATTGGTGTTTTTTCTGGCCGTATTTGTGGAGTCCTGTGGTAATGTAAGGCAGTGCACAGCTCTTTAATGATGGCAGGAATGTAAAATGACAAACCCATCCATTAGTCCCGGCATGTGGCTTCGTCTCCACTCGCCGAATGCTGATTAGCCCTGCACATCCTGGCCCTGAGATAACACTCGCATTAAAAGCCACACGGAAATGGCATCGTCTAATCAGAAATACAGCACGAACACTTGCTTGGCACAATAATTTTTTTCAAGGTTACACCATTTTTCTTAGCCAGGGACGTCAATGTCATTCGTGTACATTAACGGATGGTTGTTTACCAGTTACTCCAGCTAATTAATGATAAAGGATTTGGATGTAAATCTACAGGAAGAGGAAAGAGGACATCAGGAGGGTTTGTGTGTCTGTGTGTGTGTGTGAGAGAGAGACAGAGTGAGAGAGAGAAGCAGGCACTGTTGGCATGGTGTTGTAAAACGTAGGACCTCACAAAGGGAGCTGTTTGTGCCAGAAGGTCGGGTCATGTGCTTCAGATCGCAGTGGAAAATGACAGCCCTGACAGCGGCGTCCCACTGCAACCGCTCTACTGCGCGCAGAAAACGCACATAAGAGTGATTTCCTCAGCAAACAAATCACGCACGCTTATTTTACACTCAGTGACATCAGGAATATAAGCATCCATCATCTCAGGTCTGGACGTGTCTCAATCACAATATCACAGTTCTGCTAAAATGCCTCATGTACATCCATCCATAGAATCCATAGAAACAGTGACAGATTGCAAAGTCTGACAGGTGAAGTGATTCGCATCCGTCCACATGGAGCTGTCTGGCTCCCCCAGGCAAGGTGATAGGTGTGTGTGCATGTGTGTGTGTGCATGTGTGTGTGTGGAGAGAGTGAAAAAAAGGGTTTTGTTACCGCCTGGACTTGTGCTTGTGGCTGCAGATTATCAACAGGAAGGAGCACGAGCCAAAGTCCAGCTCGCCACAGCTTCAGTTACAGAGTCTTGGCAGAGCCGTATAGAACCACAACACAGTACCAGAACCATGCAACAAAGTCGGTTTTGTGGTGCGACGACTGATCCAAATGGCATTATGAAGAACCGAAATAGCAGACCAGTTATAATGTTTCAGATTCCTCTTATAGAAGATGGTTTTCCCTGATATACTAGCACGTTATGTCTCATAAACTTCTTTTAATGAAGCATCGATTCAATCCTGAGCTCCTTTGGAGTTTTACATGTTCTCTTTGTGTCCACATGGGTTTCCTCCAGGTTCTCTGGTTTCCTCCCACCTCCCAAAAATAAATAGTGTAACTAAGTGTGTGATGGTGTCCTGTAATCTAATGGCGTCCCATAAACATAATAAACTGTTTCTGTTAAAGTTTCTTAAACATTTTCAGTTTTTTTTTTTTTCCGTCAAAAGCAGCAGAGTCCCTGGCAACTGGAATAAAATTTTAAGTCACGCTTTGCATTTATTTTAAACATTTATAGGGGTGTCAATATATTGTACTACAATATTTGCAAGAAATTCCTTTTTTAAGTATTTTTTTAAAAGTTTCTCAAATTGTTTAAATGGAAATTATTACTGAGTGTACTGTTGATTTTGTACAGGTTTACTTATTTAACATTACTGAGTGTAATGTTGATTCTGTAGGGGATTTTTTCCTCGTACTTTTGAAAGGTGCCAATGATTACAGAGTTGACTAGGTCTGTAATTAGTCATGATATTTTTGTTTATGACAGCGCCTACAACTTCACTCTGATACTAAATCCAGCTAAACACAGGGCTATAAACTCCAGCGACTCAAATATCTGCGCCTTCGCTTCCCTCCTAAAATTCACAGTCGTCTGTGAGATATTGTGTAACCTGAAGAGCATGAGTGTGGAAGAATGGCGGTGGTAAAGACCTCCTGACTCCTGAACCACAATTCCTGGCTTTTCTGTTCCCAGCAAAGAGGATTAAGCAACAGGTTAGACACAGAGCTGCCAGGTCAGAGTGCCAGGCACAGTGAGGAAACAGAGCCAGTAATGTGCCTCTTTTAAACCTGAGCTCCTTATGCACTATCACACGCTGATCTCATGCACACACTCACACACACACAAACACACACGCACGCACATACAGCCTACTGGGAATATTTACACTCCAGTGAAATTGGTGTACTCTTTAATGGAAGGAAGCGAACAGTGCAATACTTTGAAAACTACCACAAACTTGAATCCTAATGCCAAAAATAAATGCCACATTTAGGGCAAAATCTCCCATTTCTTTAGATTTTTATAGAAATGAAGCTTAAAAATTTTGAGATTTTGAAATTGATATATCTTAGTTATTAGCAATGCAAACAATATATGTTTAGACACAGGAGAAACACATCAGATATCAATGTGGATAAATTCTGGAAAAGCAACAATGATGAAAAATAAGGTTTTGACCAAAATAGATTTTTTTCTGCTTATAGCATATTTTTGACAACTCAAAATTCACAAGCTATTAAAAAAATTCTTTAAGCGAAGGCTAACGCGTATGTCCTGTGAGACGCATGAAGCCAACCAACCTCATGTTTTTGAGCTGCTGTGTCACAGGGCTGCATAATACACACAGAGGAGCGCACTACCTGCCCTTTTCCACATGCATGAGCTCAAAGAGGCCCACGATTGGCTAGTATCACTGTGACTGACAGGAGAGAGAGAGAGAGTATGCCATCCCTCCCTCCCAGAGAGCATGGCCATTTTTTGCTGTCTTGGCTCCTGGTCATGGATGGCTGAGGCATCATCGGGATTCGAACTCACGATCTCCAGATGATTGGGTGAACGCTTTGTGTTGCGCCACTTGGGAGCTCTTTATTTGTCTTTTTTTAATCATGCTTTGACAGTGTTCCTGCAAAAATCACAAAAACTAGGCTAGCTAAGTGTGATCTTTTCACGCTATATAGCCAAAAGTATATGTACACCTGACTACGACACCCTGACTATGTGTTGTTGAATATCTTATTATAAAGACATTAATAAGCAGTTGGTCCCCCTTTGCTGTGATAATAACCTCTACTTTTCTGAGAAGGCTTTCCACTAGATTTTGGAGCGTGGCTGTGGGAATTTGTGCTCATTCAGCCTCAAGAGCATTAGTGAGGTCAGGCACTGATGTCGGGCGAGGAGGTCTGGTGTGCAGTCAGCGTTCCAGTTCATCCCAAAGGTGTTCAGTGGGGTTGAGGTCAGGGCTCTGTGCACAGTAAGTTTGTCAAAGTTTGGGTTTTTCCACACAGTTATAAAACCAGACCCAATAAGCTTGCTTGGAAATCCTCCTGGTGGCAGGTGGTAAATAAGAAATGTAGAAGATACGATAAAAGAAACGATACAATCATCTTTTTTTTGTCTGATTTTTTAAGAAGAGCGGCCATTTTAAAATGTGATTTTTCTTCTTTGAGAAAAGGACCAAACACACAAAGTTTCCTGTCAGAAAAAAAAAAAAAACGTAGTGTTGTCCTCCTTGTAGTTAAAATTTCGTATTGGTAGTTTGTATCCAAACAGTTTCAGTCTCCAGCTAGCATCTTAAAACTTTCTTCAGTGTGTCCACGTAGAGGTTTTAGACCGTTTCACTTTTAGCGCTGGTTTCAAGTAGAGCTAGCTGTGCTTCACTATGCAGAGAACGCTTGAGGAACTCTTTTTCTCAGAGTGTGCGTCTCGGGTGTCAGCAGGATGGTCAGGTCACGAACAGTGGATCTAAGCGACTGTGTGAAACACGGACAGCTCCGTACTGTAATATTGATGGAGAGAAACAAGAGCAGACGAGAAGGTGACTTAGCGTTTGATGAGGTGACGCTCGACACCGAAGGCCGGCGGCCCGCTGAACCTCAGTGGGTTTATCCAAACAGATCAATGGCATTTAATCTTGGCAAGGCCAGGCAGCGCTTCGGTTCTGACAGCTGCAGATGGTGTCAATTACGACACGAAAAAGAAAAAAAAAACAAAAACAAAACAGAAGCCCAGGTCTTCAGACAAGGAGGAAGAAGAGAGGCAGAGAGGCAGAATCAGTGACAGCCATGATGGGAAGCTTCTCGAAGCTCCTGTCAGTCACACTTTATTCTCTGCCTTGTTTCTAGAGGAAGCAATTCAACAGCAATTAATTACTGTTGTGTATTCTCTATTGTGATGCTGGAGCTGATATCTGATGCAAATTTCCGCCTCCACAATTACACCCACTGCTAACTATTGACATTTACGAGGGTGCTTATTTGAATTATCGTTGACACTAATAATTCAGGGCTCGAGTGAGTTCTGATTTGCGCTGAAGACACGAAGGAAACGAGGAAGTCAAAGTCACACTTGGTCACATGCAAATACAGCACTGATGCTGATGGTGGTGTTGGAGATAAGTATTGTGATTTTTTTTGTTGAAGGACATGGTCATTTGCCTGTTCGTGCACACACACACACACACACACACACACATGATATGACAATATAAAATTGATATTGTTATAAATTGTCACAATATACTTTTTTCATGAAAAAATATTGATATATTTTATACATTTTTAGTTTATTTTTTAGATAATTACAAACCGATTTGATGTTAAAATTGTTTATTATTTTTATAGATAGCAATACTATTTTTAAATTTTGTAAACATTAAATAAAAAAGTTATTATTTATTTATTTATTGTTTATTTGTTCGTTCGTTCGTTCGTTTGTTTCTTTGTTTGCTTGTTTGTTTATTTATTTATTTACTTTTATTTATTTATTTACTTTTTTTTACTGCCACATTGCTTGGAAGTTGTTGCAAACCTATATATCGTGATTCATGTCATGTATTGTAGAAATGGTTTCAAAAATATCATGATTTAATAGTTTTGTCACATCACCCACCCCTAACACACACACACACACACACATTGACACCTCTGACTGATCCAAAAATCCCTCTGAGCCTTTGTGCACACATCCCAGGGTTTTATTAACCTATTGTACCTGTCAGAGTATGAGGGAAAGAGACCCTAACACACACACACACACACAGATACTGTACACTGATCTCAAGAGACAGAGAGGGAGAGGTTTGAAGGAGACTGAAAGCCAAGGTCAGCATTTTTAATATGGGAGCGATTCCAGTCCTGCACCGAACAGATGGTATTATTCATGCAGTTAAACATGACACATGCATTTATATCATTTTCAGTTTTTCAGAGAGTGAAGGACAAGAAGAAGTGCCGTTATTCTAACACACACTCTGCTCTTAACTTTTAACCTGTGTGTTGTTTTTTTGTGGTTGTTGTTGCTGTTGTTGTTGTTGTTGTTGTTTTCTCTTTTAACATGGAATTAACATTTCCATGGTGAATGTGTCTGGTATAAATTTGCTCCCTTATCTTTCAAAGATAAAAAGACATGAATATAAGGTTATATTTTAGTGTCCACGTCCACTTATATGCTGTTAACAATGGCTACATTTACATGCACATCAATATTCCGATATCAATCGGAATTTGGCAATATTCTAATTAGTACCGAGTCATGTAAATGCCGCGGTCCGATTACCCGATTCAGAGTAAGACAATATTCTGATTCCCACCCTCATTCCCACCCCTGGAATATGCCTGTTTTAATCGGAGAATTTGTTGCATGTAAGCACCTTATTCACAAAATCCACGGAAAGGAGATATATGCGCATTCTCAGTCTGCAAGGAATTGTGGGTGCTAACAGATGCTTAGCTGTAGGCTAGGTATTTAGGAATGGCAACTCAGGCATACATACAACAACCATTTATACAGAAATATTCTGATGCCTGTACGCATATAAACATCGTATTCGGAATTATGGCTGCAACCTGAACATCAACCTTCAACAGAATTTGATGTGCATGTAAACGTAGCCAGTGTCTTAAGGTGGATTAGTTTGGACATTTTTTTGAATCCAACACAACAGCACCACTGATGGTCGTAAAAAAAATTAAAAAAAATACCCGGTACGTGTATGATGATGTGAAGAAGCGAGACTGGGGCTGATTTCTTTCTAGCCCAAACTGTAGCTTCATGCAGTTGATTTTCAGGTGATTACTGATAAGCAGTGATTGCGAAGGCACACGTGAAATACAGTTGCGGGTGTAATGAATGTAAACGAGGTGGATTATTTACACTGTCATTTTTTTTTTTTCCCTAAAGTGCCTATAGCGGACAAAGTAAAATATAGATAGATTAAGCACACAAAAAGAAATCATGGATGCAGCTGCGTCTCTGTCTTATTATGCCATTGATAAGACTTTGTGATATAGATATTGGTCCAGGTGGTCTAGGTAGGTGGTCTAGGTATTAAAATATTAAATTTGAACCTGACTGGGAATGTTGTATGCTTAAGTGACCTTACTGTAGTTACTGTTTTATTCTCTAGTGTCAGAAAAATGTGCAGCAATTCCCTGTTTGATTCATTAACATTAGTAAAGTACTACAACAGTAGAAATATATCAAACAATAGTAATTTTTTATTTTTTTTTTGCTTAATACTTTCTGAGTGATTCACTCTTTTAAATGGCAAAGAATTTTGAGAACTGTTCTCAATACTCTCACAGCCGCATCATTCAACCCTGGCTTTGTAGCCTCATTTGTGTTCTTATCCAACGCATTTCTGTGATTTTTATTACGCTTTGAGGACCAGTGGCTCTGGAAAAAAAGAAAAACTGATCCGGCTGCCAAGAAAAACACACTTTAATGCTTATTTTCCTCTTCACTCGACAATTAAGGCTGCAAATGTGAGCCTAATCCATTACTCATGTGCGTGATCTTACATGGGCCAGTTCAGTTAGCAGCACCTCTGTACAGCTGAGTGAATGGCACTCCATAGCCTCTTAGATACAGTGGGTAGCGACCCCGAGAATAGTCGTGATGGGAACAAGCAGTGGATGAATCACTCCAATTATCACACCAACCACGGAGAAAATGATGAGGGGAGTAAAAATTGAAGCAAAACTATAGCTTTAATTAACATAATGTCATTATTGAACATTCATAATAATATGAAGTTTTAAAAGAATGAATGAATGAATAAGTAAATATGTAAGTAAATAAGTAAGTAAATAAATAAGTAAATAAATAAATAAACTTAACAATCAAAACACAACTATGGCATTTGGCGAAGTTATAAAGAAAGAAAAAGAAAGAAAGAAAGAAAGAATATATATATATATAGATAGATAGATAGATAGATATATATAGATATAGATATATATAGATATAGATATAGATATAGATATATATAGATATAGATATAGATAGACAGATGGACGGACAGGTATTCAAATAATATGTTTGCTTGTTTGTTTATTTATTTATTTAATGATCCATTGGTCCATAGTGAAAAAAACATTGGTTTAGTAGAAATCAATGCCTAACTATAGATTTTGGCTGCATAGTGTAATGACTGAAAGTTCATAAGGTAATTCACATTAAGATGTTTATGATGGTTAAGGCCACGAGGGCTCGTAGTGATTGTAGCTTACCTTGCTAATTTTTCATTTTATATATATATAATATACATCCTTTACTTGTTAGGACTTTTACATTTGCTTTCTGTAGGGACATTCGTATGAAATCTTATAACAAGGCAATATTATTGTACTGAAAAAAAAACAGAATGAAAATAAAAATGATGAACTTGCACAGATGGCAAAGCACTCTTTTGTGAACACTAAATTCATCAAAAGCATGTTGTTGGCTGGAACGTTGGTGGCCATTTTATGTGCCTGAAGTGGAAAAGCAAGTGAATAAAAGGGTCTCTTAATGGATTCGGTGCAGAGGAGTGTGTGTGTGTCTGTGTGTGTGTGTGTGTGAGGGGGGTTGCATATGAGTGTGTGTATGTGTGTGTGTGTGTTTGGGTTGTATGGGCGGGGGTTCTCTGTCACAGTTCGCACAGAGCTGTCCTTTTTCCCACCAGCCTTTGCCCACCAGCGGAGCCTGGGTCGCCGTGGAAATGCCATGACAGGCATATGCTTTTGGAGGGTTTGCACGACCAATCAGAGCGCTGTCACCCCTGGCGATAAGGGGGTGGGCACCACAGTACCCATTTGAAAAATGAGTCCTGTCAGGCCAAGTTTTTTTTTTAAAACATTTCTCTCAGCGAATGATGGCCGCTGCTCGCTGGGCTTTGAATGGAGTCTCAGAGGTGAAAGAACAGGAGAGCAGTAACATCTGTGATGTTGTTCAGCAGTGAAAAATGGCACATGCCATGTCACACACACACACACACACAGTGTGGTGAAGACATCTGAAATTATTATAATGCCAGTATGGGTAGGGACAACACTACAAATCATTATTTCCAGGTGCACGGCATCATCTGCTACAAGATTTTTAGCCCATGGCAGCTGACAAAAACAGAGATAACATATGTGCTTTAAAGAAATACTAGCCCGTCTGGTGACATGTTATATAAAATGTGAGCTCGTATCGAATCGAGTAATTTTATTGTTATGTCCTGCATGAAGTGTGCAGCATTGCAATGCAGTGCAAAGCAATGCAGTACATGCCAACTCTAAAGACCAGCTAGGTGGTATAATGACTATAAACTGTGAAGTGATTATATAAAATGCAGCATAAAGATATAAATATTCAAGTAAACAATACATCTGTAAGGGCATTAGTGCAGCTCAGAAGATGATACTGTGCTATAAAAGGCAGAGGTGTTGGTGGTGGGGGAGGATTTATCTATAAGGAATTGTTTAGTTTAGATCAGGAGGGTGTTGGAGAGTAGCAGGGTGTTGAGGAGGCTGTTCTCTTAGGGATGACGCTGTTGTAGAGTCTGACAATAGCATAATAATAATAATAATAATAATAATAATAATAATAATAATAATACAGTGAGCAGCAGTTCCACAGGCGGAAGTGCCATGCTGATGAGAGAGGTCAGAGGAGAATGGCTAGACTCATTTGAGATGACAGCAAGTCTACAGTAATGCAAATAACCACTCTTTACTACCGTGGTGAGCAGAAAAGCATCTCAGAACGCACAACACAGCTTCAACATCTTAGGCTGCGGTGGGCACTGTCTATAGCGGCTTTCTAACGCTCAAGCTAGAAACAACAAGCTAGAAATAATGCGTTATTTCTAAAAAAAAATCGGCTAGTGGGAAGAAGAAAGGGAAATGTGTTGGTTCGGGAGAAAATGAGAGAAGGAAGTGCAGTCATGAAAAGTCGCACAAAGAAACGCTTGAATGTCTGTACTTCTTTATTCGTTTTTGCATTTTGTGTTTAAAATATAAAGTAGAATTGCACATGGGCATTTATATGCATCTGCTGTAGGCTCAAGTAACTGAATCAGGTGTGTGAAATAAGACGTGTGTAGATAATTAAGAACTGTCTGGTTATCAACAGAGTATGAAGGAAAGTTTGACTGCATATGTTGGTTATGGGAAACATGGGAAGCAGCAAATATACAAAACATAAACTAAAAAAACAAATGAATGAATGAATGAATGAATGAACAAATAAACAAATATAACTTACCAAATAAATAAATTAATTAATTAATTAATAAACTTCATTAATTATGTAGATAAATAATATAATTAACATAATAATTAACATATATTGACAATATATTACATATACAGTAGAAATTTCTATGATATATAACAATATTTTGTTTAGAAACAAACAAAAACTGTTAACAAATAAATATTTAAAAGAATTTTAAAGAATCAGTACAAATTATTAACTAATCAGTTGCTTCCCATTTACATTTTTGTTTGTTTTATAAAAATATTGAGATACTGGTGATATCTCTGAAAAGTGTTTTGTGACCCAATTTATCCCAATAACAATATTATATCATTTCCTAGCCATGGTTGACAACAGTGTTATTATACTACTGTCATTCCCTGTGAAGTGATGGTATATAAATAACAAAACCTCAAGAATGCGTAATAGCTGCCACAGTATGCTTGTTGCATCTGTTTGTTCGCTGTGTAACTGTACACTGATAAATCTGTCCCATTTTCCCTGCATGAAAAGAGAAAGTCGCAGGCAAGAAGAACAAATAGAAATCCTCCTCCCTCATCTGAAGCATCTTCATGACAGCGCTCCTGATGAGGAAGTCCTGCATTAAAGCATGGGCTAATGTCTCGGCCGGTCGTATTCTATTGCAATTATATGGTTCAGTGGCAGTGATTACGGCTCTTCTTCAATCTCGCTCAGTGAAGTTTTGGTTAGCTGGCTCCCACGTAATTTGCCGCGTGGGCATAATGGCCCAGTCTGGTGGAAAAGGGATGATAAATTGAGCTGGCAGGAGCTCATAGATTTATTAAATTTCTATCAAACCCTGTAACAAAAAAAGTGAAAGAAATTGGTGGAGGCTAGAAGGAGGCTTAGATTTTTTTAATCAAAATTCATGAGTCCTCGATTCGTGCTTGAGCAAGCCTGGGGAAGACTTGAATCGAAGACTGATTAAAGAAAATAAAAGGCTTATTTGAAGTAATTTTTCAATGACGCCTTTTAATTGGGTGTTAAATCAAATTCTTATCTGCCCATGCGCAGATATCAGGCTATACGGTGGAGCGTTAGTGTCACTTCCAGTGTAACGGATACTCCTAGCAGCCGACTTAACACCGGCGCTGATCGCCTGCATGGTAGGAGCGACGTTGCATTGTGGACTTAATAAATGGTACAGTCGCAGAAAATAGGATGCTCAGATTCAAGGAGAGAACTGTGCTGGGAGATGGAAACAAAGTGTATGAATATCAGTTTGTGTACGTATCAGTGTCATCAGTGCATAAAGTGTCCGAGTTTGTCACTGTGTTCACTTCAAATATTTATGTTTAAATACTGGTTAAATATGTAGTATTTACATATTTGATTTGAAAAAAAAAAATCCACAATCAAATGTTTAAAAAACTATTTAAAAAAACTTATTTCACTAAATGCTTGGTCTAGGATATAAATGCATGTCACTATGACATACTTCATTTTTTATTTTTTTATTTAAAATTAGTCTTCTAAAAAAAAAAAAAGGGAAAAGAAGGGAAAAGAAAAAAAATACTTAATATAAAATACTACCCATAAAACTTTCAACAGTGACTGATTATAAAATGGTCTATTGGGCATCTAGGCACTATTTATTTTCTAGAACACCATTCTGTTGTGTTCTATGCTAATATCCAATAAAATGCTCTGATACCAACATCTAATACCATGTGATACTTTAAGATGTAACCTACTGTATGTTCAGGCTAATGAACAGACGTCATGAAATGACAGCAATCTCAATACTTTGAACAATTGATGATTGCAATCAAATCAAAGCAGACTGCAAATTGACCTCTGCAAAAAAAAAAAAAAAAAGTAAAATTAAAAAAAAATACAAATAAAACTTATCTTATGGTGTTTAAACAGAATTTTTAATAGAGAGCATGAAGACAGCCAACCTGCGTGCACAGAGCAGCAAGTGTGTTCATTAAAAATGAGCACGATGTGCCGTGAATTAGGTGCCAGCAATTTGTAGAAGTACAGTGAGCATACAAAGAAACTGTTGCACATGAGACCAGTTCAGTTCAGCGAGCACTGAGCACTGAGACACACATTTCCTTTTGTTTACACTTTGCCGATACTGCTCTGTGTGCTCAGGTCATCGCCCTTGCACTCTCTATTTAAGATACTGTTTAAACACCATAAGATATTAAACATAAAGCTTGACCCAAGCAGCACACTACAGCGACCAACATAAACAAAGCTAAACAAAATGTTTTATGACAGTCCTGATTGTTTCATACTGAGTAGGTTTCTCATTACAGAATCAGTATTGGTACTGGTATCAGTGAGTACCACAAAACTCACAGGAATGGTATTGATGCATCCCTAGTTTCTCTGAGAGCAGTGAGAACAGTGACAAGACAACATTTTATTAGACAAATGTAAAAGATAATAATTATCTGAAAATTCACATTTGTAAATGAAATATGAAATGTCATGGCCCTAGTACACCCACTGTGTTTGTCCATACTATTAAGCACTAATACAGGACACTGAAGTAGTATGGACAAACACAAAGACTCACATACACTCAGTCATCAGACCTTTGGAAGCCCCTTTACAGCAGCTCAGCCCACTCAGCTCACCTCCACACCAAAAGTCATGTAAAATAATTACAGCCGAGCACAAACAGCGGACCACACAAGGGCATGAGAAGTCCCCGGCTGGCACCGCAGATGCACCAACCTCGTGTAGGGCAATAAACCCGCTACAGCAGGGTATGGCCAAATCAGATTCACCGCAGTAATAATATTTACTGTGCACTCTATGGCCACCGGCTTAGTGTCTACTAAATGATGCCTCCACCAAGGAGCTTGTGGACATTTAGAGAGCATTGTTGTTGCGTAAAGTCTGTATTTTTCTCAAATCTTTCTCTCTCTCAGGTTTTATGGCTGATGTTGTGACCCTGCACATCAGTGATATATATCAGTATTGTGCTATGGTTTCAAGTTTATGGCAGTATCCATATAAAAGAGCTAGATTCTTTTAACGAGAGTAAGCGCATTAATGTCCAACACCTTAATAAGGCACTATGCTGTTTTTTCCTTTAAATCGTCACCTGTCACCTGTATATGTCACACGGAACAATGAGGAGAAAAAAAACAGGTGAGTTCACGTGGAAAAAACAACAAATTTAGGTATTTTAATTTATTATTGTGTTTATAATGTATTTGATTTATTTTCTTAACTTAAAAAACAAGGTTGCTTATTTATTGAAGGACAAAAACCAAATTAAAATCTGAGAAAATTTAATTAAGCAGTTCTCCTAAGAAAATGAGAAAAGAGAAAAAGAGACACAAAAAGAAAAGAGACAAAATATTAGCTGTTTTCTTTAACCAGATAACTGCAAAATTCGACATCATCCAATCTTATTTGAAAATGTAAAATTATTAGGAACGGTAATGCAGACTACATAGAGTGCTTAATTAATTATAATAATAATAATATAATAATTAATTCGAGTTAGTAATAGAGTTAAATATGTGGCATCCAAACAATTAAAAAATGAAACAAATGGTATTTTATATGATGAAATAATATTTCACAGACCTTAAAACAATACGGTTTTTGTGTTTTGTTTTGATACTTTTTTTTTTTCCCCATGGTTTGGAATACTGTTAATTCTTAGGATTTTTTTGACGTGTGTCCGTATTGTACTTCCCAAATTACAGTCAGAGCTCGTCTAGTCGTCTTGGCAGTCTGTGCCCGAGGCTGTCGCTGTGTAGGTATAATGCTACGGACCCTCACGCAACATATCCGTCATAGCTGCTAACTTTCCACATCCCTCATCGTGCTCGCTGTCAAATCCACGCAGCCCGCTGTGACTCAGAGTGGCACTTCTGTTCACGCAAGACATGCAGTACGGTCCAAAAGTCTGAATCAGGTTATTATTCCATCAGCTAGAGAAAACACAAGTATCCAAGAATGTATTATTTAAAATAATGTCAGATAGTTGTTTGAGAAACTGTTCTGGTCTCGTGATGTGCTTCCAGATTGTTTGAAGCTTGTGTAATCAGTTTAAATTAACACACAGTGTTAACTGTGGTTAATTAGTACACATTAATACTTAGTAATTGGGCTTCATTTATGGAACTTATTTGTAGATCATTGACAGGAGCATTTACACAAGAAGTGTGATACTAATAAAAAATTCCAGTTAGTTTGGAAAAACTTTTATAGCCTACAAAAGCTCCAGAGTTTGTGTAAAAGAGACTAATTACTGCATTACTACAAGCTTTAGCGCATGGCACACGAGGCACCGTTCATTCATCATTTTGTTGTATACAGCTCTCTGTGAGCTTTGCCTTATATGGAGTTTTGTGGGCGTCGGCAAATGTAAATCTGCCGTGCTTGGTAATGCACTTGGTAATTTGTGGGTGATTGGTATTTATCAACATACACAAAAAGAGTATCATGTTACCAAAACTTTTGTAAACCTGGCCGGAATTTTTAGTTCAGTTTGGCCTATGAAAACAATTACACAAAACTTTGCTAAAAGGTAAGGAGTAACACTCAACAGATTGTGCGGTTAAATGGAAATAATATAAGCCAAAGTCCTCCATTATGCATTGGCCCGTTAGCCCCCATAGTGTTTCATTTTCAAATCAAGAGCAAGGTCCACAAATATGTGCGTTATTCCACTTATACCACAGCGATTGGCCATCGATTACAATGTTTTTTTATTAAGTAATTAAGTTTTTAATTACTTATTTTATTAAGTAATTAAGTTTTTAAAAGTTTATACTTAGATTTAATGGTATAGAATGTCCTTCAGACAAGTTAGTTTGTGTTATCACTTACGTTTTAGCAATGATAGACAGTTGTTCCCTCCGTTTCTCTCTCCCCCTCTCAAAAAAACACAGTTTGTCATTTTACCGGAAAACGCAAAGCGTAACCTCCACTTCCTGAAGAATTTCTTGTGCTGGGAAACTTTACAAAGCACTGTGACTGTTACAAAGCGCTGACACCAGTGACTCCTGCCATAAATGTTAAATAAACATTTCCTAAGAAGAAACTTCACCACATCAACGGTTATACGTTTTTCTTTTTTAAACAACAGCACGATTTTTTTTTTCCAATTATTTGATATTATTATGTCGAACGTCCCTACAAGTCCCTGTGAATGAGCTGTTAGAACAGGAACAATAATAACAGAATGAGTGCATTATTATAAACCTTTCATTCATGTTACAGCTGGAACTACTATGTGAGCCGTGCAGTTATACAAAACTAATGCACACCTTCTGACCAATCAGATTCACGAACCTCGCCGTTTTATTACATTTAAAAAAAAAATTTATCAGCCTGATCTCCTGACAAATTTGTATAAATTCAAACAAATTCAAGTGATGAGGTTAATTTCTGATGCATGTCATAAAAATGAATGTACAGACACTAACCCCGCCCCTAACCTCAGCCTTCATATCTTTTAATTTTAAAGTGAGTCATGGAAATCATTAAAAGTGTACAAGCGAGCCAGTGTTGATTGTATACATCACCCTTAAGCGGAATAGAGTGCTGTAAAACATTGTGATGAGAAATCTCTCATGATGCCATACAGTAAAATGACACACAGTCTTGTGAGAGTTGAGCATAAGGGCTGTAAATTGTCCACATGGATTTGTGTGTTGAGCGGCCATTTGGGACGGTGTTTATCGGTATACAGCTCCGAGACCATCTGTTATTGCAAATGTAAAACTTCCCATTTACATCTTGAGTTCTGTCACATGTTCTCATGTGTGAGTGGCCTGAAAAGTCTGCTCCCTCTTAAATCCATTCCTTGTTAGTGTGCTCTGCATCGAATCTGATATATATTGACATTTGTCTGAACATGCGAGTGATTATCGTACATATGAAAGAGGTTTTCGTGACTGCTTGAGTCATTAGTATTCTCTGAATAACACCTGACAGTGGGAGGTGTTTTGCTTCTCTTCTTCTTTGACTGGTGTAACTCACACCTTTCACTGTCAGTTCGGTGGAGGTTAACACTACAGTGGCATCAGGTATGACTGTCACAGTCCATAGATTAGAATATGAGTGTCAGTGAATGGATTATTCAGTGTTAATTGATTTACTTTGAAATAAGACTTAATCTGTGTATTCAGTTTATAAATACTTGATTTAAAGCAATACTTTAAAATAGAGTTCTCTCAATCAACTGTAACTTTGTATTCTATTTAAGCAGTATCACACGAGCAAGAGTGCGATTATACTGAATATCGGCATGGCTGGGATTTTGCCGCAGGCCGAGTTAGCTAGCTCACGTTGATACGTAAATTCCTGTTAAAGGTGCTTCCGGTGAAACTGGCGTCCCTTCTTGCTTTCCATCTTCATCTGAGGAGCTTTCATATTTTAAGTCAAAAGTTATATTACTGAAAAGTATTGTTTGCCATGTCCGCTGATGATGATGTCACTAACACTACTTTAGTAATGGTTTCGAGCTGGGAAGTGGAATTTTACGTGGCGAACACAGACGAGTGGAGTGATACACACAGTGATACGTTATAATAATTATATTATAAGCACTCTTGGAACGCCGCTTGGCCGATCAAGTTCGTGGACTGTGTGGACTATAAAAAACGTATAAAAAACAACACTTCCTAATTCTGCTGAATTCCCACAATAGTGTAGCTAACAATAATTCATATATCTGTCAGCAGAACAGAATGTTCCACAGCGACTCCATTTTTCTATTTCTACAACATTGTGAAAGTCTGAACATGTTTAAGGTTAAAATGAGCCAAAGGTCAAGTGCTGACCAGTCAAGTCCCATAAGGCTGTGTCTTTTCGTTCTGATTTACGACGAGCTGACATTGTTTTGTGGTAAAGTTTGTTGTTCGAGTCATAGCTTTCCTGTCCACTGGGGCTTATCTTGGCCTCACGTCCTGTCGCACTGCCCGATAAAACATATTTATTTGGCTCACACTGTTGCTTTTACACTGCGAGTGGACGATTCTGGGTAAGTGACTAGTATAAGAGCAGTTCAGTGGAACATGACAAGGGGTAGATGGATGAAATCAGCAGTCAGAATTGTTGAGCTGTTTTGAGTTGCAAATTGATTTTGGATGAATTTTAATATAGTGGAATGACTGATCATGGGGAGCAGATGTAATCTATAGATAATATTATATGAAGTGGTGCAGTCCAATCAGAAATAGTGAGCCTTCAAACTCAGTGTGTGTGTGTGTGTGTGTGTGTGTGTCAATGTTACGAACATGGTCAACTGGTGAGTTTTTGTTTTGTGTTTTTTTGTAATTTTTTTCCAAAAAAAGTTTTTTTTTTTAAGAAAAAAATTATAAGTAATGTCCAGTCCATTGACACAATACCATTTTTAGAAGATGGACAGCTCAGATGTTTAATCATAACTGGGAAAATGGATACTAAATCTATTTATTTTTATTTATTTATTTGTTTGTTTGTTTGCTTGTTTATTTAAAAATAATGTATTCAGTGTGGGCGATATGACAGAAATATCATATCACAGACATGAAGACATTTCTACAATATATAATATCTAGTATGACTTGTAGCAAAACTGTAGTATTGTCTTAAAAGAAATTGTGGAATAATAATATCTAATGTCTACAAAAATAAAATTACCACTGAAAACAATGGAAAAATACTTTAAACGATTCAGACTCATATTCAGATCAGTTTGTAATTATAAATAAATATATATATATATCAATAGTTATAGTTATCACAATATCCACGACATCTCAAAAGTGTATTATTATATCATCATATTGTCCATAATTCATTAAATCATAATCATAATTAATCATATTTCATTACAAAAATCATTTTTATGTTCATGTTGGTGTTTAACTGAGAACTTGTCGCACCTCTGTGTACATACACTTCCACTGAAACCACAAACTACACTTTCCCTGATCTCCCATCCAGCCATTGTGATTGGTCACATGATCAATCACAAGCACCGCATTCCGGTTCAAGATTTCCGGACTTCTGATTACAGTCACCTGTTCCCAATCAGCACACTCGCTATAAATATCCAGAACAGTCTCAAGCTCTTTGCTCCTGTAGTCAGGCAGCGACAGTACGGATTCCGGATTCACACCGGATGCATAAAATTCGTGTCACGTCAAGGATTGCATCGAACGTTACGCCACGTTTTACATCATGTGTTACATCACGGATTACGTCAAGTGTTACATCAAACTCTCGCTTCATTCCAACGGGGCCGTGACTGTTTTAAGCAACTCCAATATTCGATTATCGGTTATGAGTAGGTGAATTTATGATCAAGTGCACAGTGTATAAAAGGTGTGGTTTTTTTTTTTTATTTCATTGGGTTTCTATTAGGCTTTACACTTCACTCATGCACACAAGTGACACAACACTAACATGAAATGATTTTTAACATGGAGCTGAAAGAGGTCTTGACATGATGACATGATGCTACAAGCGATGCAACGTGCACAGTGTGAATGGTTCCTTACTAATCATTCTTATTGAGATCCTGATTTTGATTTCAGATTTGCTTAGCTAATGTTATTGTCTCTGCCTGTTTTAGCCCATTTGTAGATTATATGACTCTCTGCCTGTTTCCTGTCTGACTCGTAGCATGTTCTTTTGTTTTGTTTGGCCTGAGTCTGCATAATATAAAGCCGGTGCGATATGCACTGTTTATAGTGATGATGTACTATTTTACAGTGTAAAGCTAACAATATACTAGCAAAGAAGATTACTTCTTATTTATTATGTAACTGATATTAAAGTTATGTGCCCTGCAATCCAGGCTTCTAGATCCACCATGACCCTGATCATGATAAAGCTCTTCTTGAAGATGAATGAATAAATTAATTAATATTATTTGTATGTTGTTCCTGATGAAATCATATGGTTTTTCATTGAACATCAGTTACTTATACAACATTACCACATTCTTACTTAAAATCAAATCTGAATTGCCGCTTCCTCTGGTGACACACACTCTAGCGGAGTTTATGTTGTCTCTACTGGTCTTCTCTAGAAATTCTCAGGTATCAGTCAAAATTCTTCAATATGAATCTTTTTTCCCTGGCTTTGGAATTTAATACACAGAACAAATAAGTTAGTGTAGCAGTGATGTGTATAGATTTAGCAATTGGACGTCTGTAAAAGGAAACCTTGATGTATTCATGCATTATGGACTCGGCTCATGTGTTTAAAGAAATCTGTACTCACCCATTGGGCACATTTACATTTACTAAGTTTCCAAGGTTGTGCATAAATAACGGTAGATATTCTTAGCAAAAGAATTTCTGATGTAAACATTGAGAATACAAAGACATTTATTTCTATAGCAGATGCTTTTCTACAAAGTGAGGCAGAATGCAATCCAACCTACAGCTCTAGGGCCCAACCGTGGCATTTAAACTCACAAGCTTATGGTCAATAATACAGCTCGTTCACCGCTGAGCTAAGAAACTGTAGAAAAATGTTAAATTACACTACATGCAAAGGTCATCAAATGAAGACTGACTGAAATTCAGATAAGCACTTGTGAGCCAAATAACGCAGATTAATCTCGGTGCCTTTTCTTCTACAACTCACTGGAGCTTTGAAGTTTACATTGGTGTTACGCTGTACCACAGTAATAGATTACATTAAGGGTCACAGGAATATTAAAGTCCTTTTATTAAATTCTGTCCACTCGGCAGCCATCTTGGCAACACTCCCGGGCAGCTCAGTGGAGAGAGACCTGTATACTAGAATGGATTGACAAGATGACATTTCAAACATGGATTTGAAATAGCTGTTAAAATCTCACAAAAATGGCCTTACATGGCCCCTATTTTCTCGTTAATTTGTTCTTACAGCTAGTAACCACGCGAAGGCTAACACAAGCATCTTTTTTTTGACTGCTCATGCTGCGTCACAGGGTGTCGTATTGCACTCAGAGGAACACGCAATCTGCCCTCTTCCACATACATGACCTCAAAAGACCCCCACAATTGCCTAGTGTTGCTGTGATTGACAGGGAGAGAGAGTATGCCATCTCTCCCTTTCAGAGAGCATGGATAATTTTGCTCTCTTGGACTCCTGGTCATGGAAGCAGTTTGATTCAAATTTGCGAGCTCCAAACAATAGCTTTTTTGTTGCGCTACGTTTTTTTAGAATGCATTTTTCTCCATAATTGATGGAGCAGAGTGTCTCATATCTCCTCATGCATCAGGTAGGCATTTTCTGGTATCATCTTGATGATTGGCTCTTTTTTGTTTTTACAAAAGTGGGCAGGACTTATAACACAGCCACCATGATACTGAAGAGATGTTATGTTTTGACAACTGGAGCATCATGAAACATTTCAAATACCATCTGGTTTCACCTTCTTCAGCCTCAGAAGCAGTTTGCTTCCACAGATGATAAAATACTTTTGTCCAAAAACGTCTTGTTTCTCTAAACTTGGCGTACTACGCTTATTCATTTATTTTTTTTTTTAACTACGCCTAGCTTATTACTGAAGTGTACTGAAGTTAGTATCTGGGTTCTTATACATATATATAAAACAGGATTACATCAAATTTCCAATTTTGTACATATTTCCATTAAGTTTACAGATTTAAGGCTAATTGTATCTCTTATATAACAATGTATAATTACTCTTGTGTTAATGATGTTAGAATGTTTGAATCGTGTGATTTTGCGTTAAATGTTTAGTGCCCGATGATAATACGGGTGGAGGGATTGGTTGGAAAACACTCACACACACACAGTGGATATTTGTATTGTATGTGGTATGGTTGGTTCTTATTTTGTGTGTGTTTGTGGGTGTGTGGTTCTCATTGTTCTCATTGTTTTCACCACATGGAAAGTACTACAGAGGTCTTGGTTTGGCCATAAAGCTCACACTCTCTCTCCCATCACCAAACCTCAGGAAGGGTCTGTTTATAGTCTTGCTTTTGATATATGGATTAAAATGTTTTTTTTTTCCCCTTCACATATGCACTATTATTTATCACATCATTTTATACTACGTTATCCTATAAGAGAATAAATCACAACTGGATAGAACATGCTCAACTAAAAGCAAATTATCTTTTCAATTTGCTTGGCTGAAAATATATCCAGAGGGGAAGATTGTTGCAGGCATTTATTATTTTTTTTCAGCAGTCTTCAACAACTGAATACATCTCAGTGCTCAATTTGATTTTCCTCAAAAACAACAACTGTAGAGTCTAAAAGGGAAAAAAAAGTACACTTTCTAATTATATCTCTTGCATAAAGCCATTTGGTGGGGAACATTGTATTATATTTAGCCTTGCATCCAAAGGGGACAGCTTGAAAACTTTTTTTTTGTACTATCACACAAGTCCTTGCTTCATTTTCATTCAGAATAAATAAGCAGAATATATTATGTGCTTTAAGCTAGTCAGGACAAAATATTCTGTTTGAATAATATTTTTTTATAATATTGTAAGCTACTTTTTGTCATCTCACATAAGTCTATCCAGAATACATTATCTGAACTGCTCAAGTACACCAATCACTAGTAGAGGCTCAATGAGGAAGGAATCACGCTGCCCCATGCTAGAAGTGTGGCTCAGAAGACAGAACAGTTAGCGGGGTTGCCAGAGTGTGCTAGTTTAAAAATAGTCTGCATCCACCATGCAATACAATGCACAGTATTATGTAGTACATTTTCTAAATATAGTCTATTCCCAAATAACTTGTCTAAGGTAGAAACTGGAGTGTGCATACTATATACACAGAGTTTTACGGTAAACACCAGGTGCTTAGAAGGAAAAAAAAGCTTGTCTGTGTTATTTAAGGTATAGAAACTAGCAAGAAAATAGAAAAGCTTGCTATCTTTCTTTTGATTCAATGCACAATTCTGACTATTTTGGGTCTGAAAATGTTCGGTGCCAAACCTAGTAAATATAGTTAACAAATATTAAGGATACACTTGTCTAATGTTAGCTAAGTCAAATATGCACTAATAGATTTTATTTCACATTAATGCACTCAAAACATTCGTCCTTTACCTCGTTACATCTTTCAATTCAGACAAAAATTGAGCGAAATCAGTTAATATCGGAGAGTTCAACACCTGTGCAATTCTCAGTCATTCAAGTGTAATATGTCTATTGGCTTATCTGCCATTTATTTTGGACAAAGGGGAGGGGTTCATGCTGCTTTTTTGTGTATTTTAAGTGATAGCTCATAGCAGCATACTCTAATATTAAAATGCATTGTTTTTACACATAGTGCATGAAGGTTGGCAGGTCTGCAAAAGCAACACGTGTGATAAAAGTGGTATTATGTGTATGTACAGTAGTTAACGTAAGTGTAATCACTCTTTGTCATTGTCTTTGCAAAGTCATTACGTCATAACCTATGAAGTGAGCACATATAGTAAAAAATAAACCATTTTGGATTCAGTCGGTGTGTTGAAGGCCTTTAAAAGTGAATGAATGAATGAATGAATGAAATAAAAATGGAGATGCATGGATCTTCTTATACAAGATATAAAATCTATTTAATTATCAGTAATAAGAAACATCAATGTGGCTATATAAATAAAAACAATAAGAATATTTAAGTATATGATAAATTTATGATAACACCTCATTATAATTTTTCTTACAACCATGAGTGCAATAATAAAAACCTTTCATTTATGTTACTGTTGGAACTACGGTCAAAACGGTGTTGTTATAGAAAATTAATCAACACCCCGTTTCGAGAATTCACCAGCGCTGTGGTATAAATTGCAATTTATTATGTGCAATGCTAATACTCTAGACACTAAAAATTAACATCACTATCATTCATCGGATCATTTATCTCCGCTGAAAACTTATCGAGCAATTATTCATATTAAATAGTGCTATAGAGCTGAGGGTGTGTTATCCACCTAAATGAGATCCTGCCAAGGTTTATTTACAAGTAAACATGCCATTTTTAAAAAATAATACTGTGATATGGTAAAATGGGAGAATATGCTAAGCAATTATTGTGATCTAAAACAATATTGGCACAAGCCTCAGCAAACACTGATAGCTTCGATAATATAATGTTTGCGTAATGTTGAAGTGTAAATGATATGCGCTATGTGTGCGAAAAAACACTTGTGTGAAATGAATAAAGGCACTTGGGTGAAATGAAATCTCCTTTAAAGAATGGTCACAGCATAAACAGCTTCAGCATATGTTGACTTCTCCGAGAAGATAAAGGTTACACAGCTCTTCTCCTGCACTCGAAATCCCGTCCTATCTCTCCCCCCTCCCTCCGTTGCTCCCTAAAGCTCTCGCAGTGATGAAACACAGACGGGCCTCGGCCTAGAACTTGCATACTGTGCATAAATAGCATATTTAATTAGACTGTGGACGCGCTCTAAATCAAATTACCCTCAGAAAGACAGGAACACTTACATTAACAGTGTTCCCGAGCCGCAACGCAGCCAAAATTTAAATTAGTAACAGATAATTAGGATAAGAGCGAGAACTTAGGCCGACGTTTTCCGGCGCGTAATTGCAGCGCATGCGAAACATACTGCTTTAGCTAATTAGACGTAGCGCGGATGGGGACGAGGTCAGGCCAGGGAGATGATCCTCTGATGAAATAGGAGAGTGAACGGCATTGTGCTGCTGAGAACAGAAAACTTTGAAGGAGTAAAGCGTAAATGACCTCTCTGTCCTCTAACGCACCTCGCCATGGCAGCAGCTGTGGAAATGCAGGAAAGTTAGAGAGGATGAGTGGCAGCCTGAAACACAGTAGTCCAAACTTACAGGTTCAACTTTTAATTAGCAAGCAGATGGGAATTTGACCAGAGGAAAGGGAAGCACTCAAGAGAACCAAAACTGTAATTATTAAAGTTCCAAAGTTGTGTTACTGCAGTAAAACCAGATTTGTGTTTAACAGGCATCAACTTGCAAGCAGCATTAGCATAGATGTTAGCAGGTCAAACCTCAGAACCTTGTGTACCACCCATGATGGAATAATTAGTTATATAGTACATTTGTTATGCAGTACATTTTCTAAGTATGGTCCATTCGCAAATCACTTGTCTAAGGTAGAAACTGGAGTGTGCGTATGTACAGGGTTTTACGGTAACCACCAGGTGCTTAGAAGGGAAAAAAAAAACTTGTCTGTTTTATTTAAGTTGTAGAAACTAGCAAGAAAATAGAAAAGCTTACTATATTGCTTTTGATTCTACGCACATTTCTGACTCTTTTTGGCCCGAAAATGTTCGGTGCCATCCCTACTAAATATAGTTGACAAATATTAATGATATAGTTGTCTAATGTTAGCTAAGTCAGACATGCACTAATAGATTTTATTTCACATTAATGAACTCAAAACATTTTTTTCAGCAGCACCTGAGGTGTAATTTTAACTAGAAATAAAGCTCCAAATATATGTCGGCTAAAATGCCCAGCTTCCACAGCGTCTTTTTCAGACTGGTATCATTTGAAAGCTACCGAAGATCTCATAATGGTTATAACATGTTTGTGTAACTATATAACCTATAACGTGTGTCGATTGTTGTGATCCGGAGTTATCACGTGGCCAGCATGTTCTCTATATACTGTAACTCTATGGGTTGTACAGATTGGGACCTCTGGTGTTCCATGTTCTTTCTGACTTTGTAGCTCGAATGTATAGAGGTCAAAATTCGCAGTCCTGAACTTAACTTCCCAGTTAAGTTGATCCCAGCATTAGAGCTTGAACTTGTGCTTCAGCAACTGCTCTTACACTTCCATTTGCAATTTTTATCCTTAGTACAGGAAAACATGTTCAGTATTTTGTCTGATACATCATACATACAGATCTAGTGGTGAATAGAGATTAAGTATATAAGTATACTTATATACTAATACTTATGTAAGTATATAAGTATACCTTTAACCATAGAGCATATCCCAGGAGCATTGGGCGTAAGATTGGAATACACCCTGGAAGGAACAGGCCAAGCTTGTACACACAATTTCACAAACTAGGAGCAATGTAGCATTTTGGGGACATGGGAGGAAAACTAGAGAACCCAGAAGAAACACATGTGGACAGTATTAGAACAGGAAAAAACTCCACACAGGCAGTAACCGGAGCCCAGGATCGAACCAGGGATGGTGGAACTGTGAGTCACTGTATTATCCTAACATAGATTTTATTCGAAGGAAAATTTCTTAATAATTTGATGGGCAAATTGTGTCTTGTTTACAGTAATGCTGCTTTAATAATACAAAACTTTCACTGGATCTACTGTAACATGTTCTGGCTTTTATTTAAGCCTTTTACATCAAATCACTGGGTGTAACTTTATGGCTATGTTAAAGTGACTGCTACATAAGTGAAATCAATTCAAAACACACACAGACACACACAAACTCACAGACACCTTCAACCACTAAGCAAGTCATTACAGAGAAGTAATCTTTTGTAATAAAAGTGTTAAGACATCATTAACCTTCCTCATAACCTCTCTCAATGAGGGTACTTCAGAACATTTAAGACATTGGACGTTTTCCAAATAACTCGCAGATACACATGTAATGCCTTCGAGTCTCACTTTAGCCTAATCCAAATTATTAACCTGAGTGTAAAGAGCTCATGTTCTAAACGTGTTTCTTTATCCTATCCACCTCAGTTAAGTTCAATTAAATCCGCTCGAGTATTTATTATATTATAATAATATAATAATAAATAATTCTTACTGTTTTTTTCCCCCTAAATGACATTTGTTCAGACATGCTTGCATTAAAAAGGCAGTGCAGTAGAGCTTTTGGGTAAAAGGGGTTGCCAGGGTCATGAGTTTTACGCCAAATCTGACTAATTTTGGAACAAGGTTGCAGGAGGAAACAGCAAGTCTGTGGGTGCTGGTTTAAAAATAACCCAAGATCTTATTTTAAAGGAAGTAATTGGAATTAAATCAAATTTCTGCAAATCTAGACTATGGCAAAAAAAAAGTATACTTTATTTAAGGGTTATGGAGCAGATAAAGGCTGTACCAGGTGATGATAAAAAGGCATATTGCAGACACTGTTAACCAGACATGCGTGCGCACCACAGTGAACATGTTTCTCACTGAGAAAGAAGAAAAGAAGAAAAATACACCCTAGTTTCACATCCTTTTGTGTGATTTTTGAGCTGCAGTTGGGCTTGAAATTTGCTAAAATGTGCCAATCCTGCTGGTTTATTCAAACTATTACTTTGCTCGCCAATTCATTTTGTCCACTTTGTCCACACACAAAGGTAGATTTAGTGGAGATGGGATGTAATTCCTCTCATTTACTTTCTCTTGCTCTATCTCATGCTGATTAATTTTGGGCTTCTGGCATAGCCTGGCCTTTTGGCCACATTTGCTGATCATGCTTAGCGATTAGCGAGTACAGACTATTATCCCAAAGGCTGCTATGTGGGATTTAGTGTCTCATTGCTTGGTAGTGTGGTAGTGTGGACCTCTCGCGTGGTCATATTTGGAAAATCTCTTCAGGAACCATCTTTTTTCTCTCTCTCTCTCTCTCTTTTGCAGTCACGCTTCTGCTAGCATCTGAGCAATGTCGTGCTCTGCATGGTAATTAGGTTCCTTTGTTCGTCTGAGCAGCAGTGGTGACGTAAAAGCAGTGTGTGTGTGTGTGTGTGTTTGGTTGAAAACTGAAGACTTCAGCCCTGATCCTTTTTTTTTTTAATGTTTCTGTATTTGTTGACTGTTCTGACTGGAGAGATGAATTACTGTTTCATTGTAATTTGCCAAGCATTGTTTTGCGTAATAGCACAAATGGAATTGTGATTAGCATATTCCGCACCAGCCGTATTATCATCCGTTAGCATTGCTGTCAAAGCGCTGACATTTTTAGAGCCCGATGATTAACAAAAACTGTGAAGTCATCCTTCATAATCCGACAATGAAATCATGAGCGGCGTATTGCCATGTTTGTCAGTCATTATGAAATGACTCATGAAAGCGCATGTTGTGTTAAGTCATCATCTCGGCACGTGTAATGCCCCGCTAATGTGTGTTAGGCTACTCCCTCTGCCCAATCAGCCAGTCTTGCTTGCGTTACTGTACTGTGACATGGGAGAGTGGGCGTCATTGGGGCTGCTGGGTAATCGCTCCATGGTCTGCACAGTGAGCTCGTGTTTAGCCTCATGGCTAGTGTCAGGGTAAGCAGAGGTGGCAGAGGGGCAGCGTGGCTCTCTGTGAGGAGATGCCAAGCCGTCAGCACACATTAGCTCGCATCCACACACATCCACACACATACTTCCACACACACTTCACATCCGCACACTGCACATCCACACACTCCACATCCACACACCAGCCCGCAGAATGTTGTACTGTGAGTAGGAGAGAAGGAGATGCCCTGATACACAGGTCACACACACACACCACAATCACTCAAACATCCAGCACTTGGGTCATATCACGACTGGAGAATTGCCTTTAGCTACAGACATATAAGGTCATTTATTTTGCTCTCTTCCTGTCAGTTTTGGCTTTTTCGATGCAGAAAAATAACAGGAATAACGTGAAATAGTAGGAAAACCATTTCCAAGCCTTGAATAATGACTCTATGTAGAAGTAGTGTGCACAAGACTATTTTATATACAGCACGTTCGTCTTTAGATTCAAGATTCAAGAGTTCATTTGTCACATACACAATTATTTATGACTTCATCACTGTGTACATAATAATCAGTGTGATCAAATTTAACTATATATTGTTTGCCAGTTTGGGGATAAATAACTTTCATTCAATTCAATTCATTTCTCTGCCCTTACGCTACAGCAGCGTTGAATTCTCGAACACAGCTCTGACAGCAGTTCCAGCTGTAACTAAATAACTAATACTGTATTCAAAAACTAACTTCTTTTTCAGACATTCCATAACAATACATGTAAACAGTTAAGAAAAATCACAACATATCATTCATTTATTAAAAGTGATAAATGTTGGCAAATTGCTGTGGTATTTTTTAATGCCTCCACCTGTTCCTGCCTAAATCTGTTTAAATCTGCTGACCAAATTATTACCCCTTTATTTATGGAATGGGAAAGTGTCACGGGTACGCAAGCCACAGCTTCAAAGATGTAAGTTCAGTCATTCATATTCATTTTTTTGCAGTGGTATGATAAAGGTATAAATGTTTTCAAGATCTTCGAGATACAAGGACAACATATTCCATACTTTTTCAGTAGTCTACTGTCTACTGAACTGTCTACTGAATTTGGACTGCCAGCATCCCATCTGTTTCGTTACCTTCAGGTCAGGAATTTCATTCTGTCTATTTTCCCAAATTACACTACTCTACTTCCCAAGCCACCATGGGAAGATCTTCTTCTTCTTAACTCTCATCAGAAGGAAGAACTAATCTCTATGGTATACAATCAGCTTTTGTCTTTAGATAATTATACTCTTACTAGGATTAAAAATGCCTGGGAATGTGAGTTGTGTGGTGGCTTGTACAGAGCTGTACAGAGCAATGGTAGGTTTGTGCTATTGATAGGATTCATACAAGCACAGTGTGTGCCCTGCTTGGACTCCTCCAGTTTAAAGTACTACATAGAGTTCACTATTCCAAAGCTCGGTTGTCTGAAATGTGTCCGATTATAGAAGACAGATGTGAAAATGTCAGGCTTTTCCATGCAGTTTGATCCATATGTTCTTCTTATGTGCAGCATTGCATTGCTACTGGCTTAGTTACTTTACCATCATATCTGATGAAAAATTTTTTCCCAAAGTTTTTCCCAAATTTTCTCACAATTTGGTCATTTGCTAATTCCGATCCACTCACATTTATTTACACACCACCGATGTTAGCACGTTCACACATACACGCACACACACACACACAAATATGGTGGTGCTTCTGTTCTGTATTAATAACCAAGAAATTCTATTAACTGTGTTTTAGTAACAAACATTAAGATTCAATACTAATTTAAATCTGGAATAAAACACTTTGGGGTGCTCTGTTATAGGAAAATAATCAACGTTGGTGTGGTGTGATGTGGCCCAATGTGAAGTGGAGTTACTTTTTACCACACCAAACAGTAACAGCACATCCAGAAGTGCTTTATTCCTCTTACACCACAACAAATTTGCCAACGTTTTTTAGTAATTTATATTTACATTTAATGTTGTGGAATATCCACGAAAAATGTTCTTACATCGTAGCAGCTATAGAAAAAAAAATCCAGTGTAAATAGTTTTACATTTTCCCGAATCTGTTCCCAAAATGGTGGCATCTTTCATCATTTCAGCAGCAGTATTAAGGTATTTATTGTGATATCCATATTGAGGCCAAAGGTTATGCATTCGTGAAAACACTATGGACATTTTTTCAGGCAGGAAAGATTCATTAAACTAGCTGATTACCACAATGATGTGGAAGACAATCTCTCTGCAGGCCTTGGAAATCTCAGTAAAAGCTGAAGAATCACTGGAACATGCATGTTAGCAAGTAACTCAACAACACGACAATCTCTATTCCTCCGATTTAATTGAGCTACAGTACGTCTGGCAGCAGCTGAATGATTATTCGAAGGGAGAAAAAACAAACTGGAGCCGTCAATACAGAGTGCAGCAGGAAGTGCGAGCCTGCCGTTTGTCGCATTGACTTGAGTTTACGTGAAGACTCATATTATTGGCTGTTTATTCATTTACTTGCTTCCCTGAGGATTGTGTTTCACAGATGTAGATGTGCTTCAGAAACGTGTTGTTTACCAATTTCTTTGTAAAACACAACAAGGCCAGTTTGCAGTTAGAACGGACCTCTTGGGTTGTCTCTTGAAATTTTATTTTTTTATTTTTTTTTATTTCTGCGTCCTGACCACTGGAGTGGTCGTAATTTAATTATTGTAAATGGTAATGCTTACATCTGTCACAACTACTGATATGTGAGTCTGCGGGACGTTTCTGTCTGAAGAAACCGCAGATAAATGTTACATTTCATTTGCTACCTTGTGCTTTTTTGTCCTGCGCTGGTTATGTGAATGTTATGCTGAATCACAGAAATCTACAGTCACATCTACAATTGGGAAAATTCAGAAAGTATATATATATATATATATATATATATATATATATATATATTGGAGGAGAGTTTCTGCACCTTCACTCACTGAGACTTTTTTGTTTTTTTGTTTTTGTTTTTTTTAACAAGCATGACTTGGTCGAGTCAGTCTAAATCATGCATGGCGGTACGTGTAGAAGAAGGGCAAAGTGCATGGACCTGAGCGCCTCTCTCTTTCTCTCTCTCTCTCATTCTCTTTGTCTCCTTCTCTTTGTCAATAGTTCAAAGAGACCATTATGCATGACGGTTCAAATTGCGAACAGCATCAGAAGAAGACACATGTCAGCACCCTCTTTTTTTTGTGAGATTTTATTTCTATAGTTGTTTTTGTTTTTGGTCAGAACTTTGTACTGTACATATTCCCTCTTTCTGAGTCCATCTCCATTTTCTTGTCATATCTTTTTCACATTTTTAGATTGACTCGTTACCCCACACACACACACATACACACACTCCTGCAGAAGAACTTCCTTTTCTCCTCTCAACTCATCTGCCTACTCATCTATATCAGGACACAAGTCCCTTCATAGGGCTGCACCAGCTGTCACTGTCGACTGTGCCGCGTCCTTTTTTTCTGCCATCCATCATCCCAACCCTCCCATTTCCACACCAATCCTCCGTCTATTGTCAGACGGAGAGACAGGTAGACTCATCCATCCTCCCTGCATCTCCATCTTCCTTTCCTTCTCAGATGGGCGTGTTTGCTCGTTGAGCCACTCTTCCACTTTTTAAGCACAATTTACACCGAGCTAAGTGCTGAGTGCAGCTCCACATTTTGATGTTTTTTTTTCTTTTCCTTATAAGAAAAAAAAACGAATGCATCTTATCTGCTGTTCCACAGACTGCTATTTCAGAGAAAAATGCATTCCTGCCCCAATAATTGCCACCAAAATATTAAGCCATATCTTCCCATAATTCACAGGAATACGTCTTCTATGTCTCTGAAAAGTTGCTGCAGTGAAGTGATGGACAATTTTTTCCACAAGTTTTCATGCATTTCTGCAGCCATGCCACAAAAAAAACCTGAGAGGCTGACAGAGTGATCTCTATATCTATATCTGCCAATTAAAAGGCTTGTTTTTTCTCATTGCCTGGAAAGAGACATGGTGCTAAATTGATCTCTGAGAAAAGACACAGCAATCTGGCTTGCCGTGATTAAAACTGGCTGCTGGATCACAAATCACCGCTTGCTTTGATTTATATGCCACTTTAAAAAAAAATGTATTAACACAATAGCAATAGCAATACAATAGCAATATCTTTATTTTTATGTTATATATACTGTATGCACTGTTTGGAAGAATTTTTTATTTTTTTTAAATTACTCCAGTTTTTTTCTGGTTTCCATTCTGCACGTTTTTTTTTTTTTCTTTTTACTCACATATTCTTTCTCAACAATATTTCAACCTGCAGTGCTTTTTCATTCTCATGAGACATTGACTATCAGAGAGAAATCATTTGTAAAGCCATTCAATCAGTCTCTAGCTGCAGGAAAGTAGAGGATTCCTGCCATACAGCAGAAATAAGATCTCAGCTGGACAACTAGCATTTTTACACAACACCACCGAGGAATATGAGAAAGAAAGATGACCGCTAGTCCTATGTCTATTCCACCAGCAAAATGTTCCCTGTTCGTGAAATGTCGCAGTAGCATTTGCATGATATTCGGTTATTTTGTTTGAATTTGGATAAGAGCAAAGCATAACGGCAGAACCACCCCGTCCCCCCACCTCCAAAAAAAAAAAAAAAAACTTTGCTGGCATAAACAATTTAGCAGCATGCACGAATCCCCTCTTTATATCTCTGACATTTCTGTCAGCCCACAGGCAATATAAAGCAGGCTTTGCATTCGGCACACGCCGTCAAAAAAAGCGCCTTTTAGTGTCTCGGCTGGAATCGAAATGGGGTTCACCACAGGTAACTCAGAAATGAACTTGAGTGTCAGAGCAATAGGCTCGCTCCAGCACACTCCTAATATCGGAGCAAAGAAGGACAATGCCGGAGCAACATCTGATTAGAGTGGCTCAGCCTGAACATTACGTTTCTATGGGAACAGGATATTATGTGCCGGCCCTGACAAAACAGGAAGTTTATGTCTGCCGGCTTGCTATGTTTGCGATGCGTCCCCTGGCCTTGCTAGCTGTGGGAATGATTTTTTCTTTTAAATTAGGTTGATTGTTGGAATGAAGGTATTACTGTAGATCCACTTTGAAATGTGTATTTATCTCGTTTTAATTGCAGAAGGTTTAGTAATCGAAGTCCTCAGGATATATTTAATAAAATTCAGCAGCTGCATTTGGATATTAAAAGCACATGCCTTTGTTTCCTCCTAGAAAGAAAGACAAAGTGCTAAATTTATCTTAGAGGAAAATACAATAAAGCACATTTCTACTGTGTAAAATACTTTTTTTATTTTTGTTCATACACCACTGATTGTCTGACCCCCTTTAATTATGACTTTAAACGCCCCAAAGAAAAAGGTTGTTAAGAGATCACCTTCTTGACTGAAATATGTTTTTGCTAACTATGTCACAAAGACACATACATTTCTTAACATGTCCCTAATTACTACCTTAGCTAGATAGCTTAGTCTTATAATTGAAATTAAACTGTGTCTACTTTCCATATGAATTCATTTACCACATATGATGTGGGTTATATATGTAGTGCAGCTTGAATATATGATGCTAAAAATGAGCTAATGATAAGATCAACTAGTTATCTTATCACTAGATTATTAGCTAACTACCCAGCACGGTGGATTGCCCGGTTATTTGTAGCTAAGCTACTTTTTGCTCCTTTTCTGACAGTTATTTTTGTTGTTGTTGCTGTTATTTGCTTATATCAGTAGAAAAATACATACTACTATGTTTCATACTATGCTAGATGGCTATGCTTTGCTACTGCCAACATCTGTTACTTGCTAATATCAGTTAAAAAAAAACCAAACAAATTTGCTAGCTGGCTATCATTTACTACTGCTAATATCTGCTACTTGCTAATATCAGTAAAAATACTACTGTGTTTCATACTATTCTAACTGGCTATAATTTGTAACTGCTAATATCTGCTGCTTGCTAATATCAGGAAACAATATAATACTATGCTACATAATATGCTAGCTAGCCTACCTATATTTTTGAAATGTGTGGCTACTTGGGAAAACTTTTCATAATGGGACATTTTGATATCTTATATATATATATATATCCTCAAAGTTGCATTTAAAGAGTCCAACAGACATTTTTCAACTGATTACAGACTAAAATTGTTAGACTTATGGCCATTTCTCTATGGCCTGTAGATATGCAATATCCCAACTTGATCAAAGCATGACATTCATTATTTCAGGACATCACATTTAGGTAGCAAGATTTTAGACAGCTTTAGACTGAGTTTATCACTGTCTTTCTTAAAATGGCTCCGATCCTTGCAGGAAATAGCCAAGGCGGGATTACAAAGTAAATAAATACATTTACTGAAAGTCAAGGTGCCCTAGAATGTTATAGGCAGAAAAACTCTGTTTTGGGTTCTTTTGGCCAGAATCCAACCACAGTGGCCCAGTTCACAGCTGGCATTAATATGCGTCCTGGGTGATCAGATCACAAGTGGACAGCCAAGACACCTAGCCGTTCACACCTGGCATTATGAATGCATCTCTCCAGTGACCACTTGTGATCAGATTTCATACATCGTTTCCACTGGAGGAAGACTGTCATGCACAGTTATTATGTCAGTCTTCCACTCCATTTATTTTCAGGCAGAAATGTCCCACAAATTATATTTCATGCACCTTTATGGGCTGTTTGAAAAGTTTTAATTGCGTGGTTTTCCATTGCTTTTGTTTTCAGCTAGAAATATCCTGCGAATCATATCTTACATACCTGTACAGAATGTTTCACACATTTTAATCACGGGGTCTGCTAACGAAACTTATAAATGAATGAGAGATGAGACAACGAACAATGAGCAACTGCTTTTGTCTCTGCTGTTTAAATATTGTCTTTATCCATTAGCCTAGTGGCAGAGAGCTCTGCCGTTCAGCGGGATTTCTAAGAAGTCTCACAATGATTGCATATTTTCCGGCTAGGGCAATGACGCAGTCGATTAGTCGGTCCTTTGTTGCTGTATGGGATGCATCAAGACGCATTCGCGTTCACAATACAAATGTCATGTGGCTATATGCATCCCAGACCACCTCCTTTAATGAGGTTTGAGTGATCAGATCACAATGCATCTTTGACACGCATTCACACCTGCAATTAGAGGTGTCCGATTGTGATTCGATCACCCAGGACGCATGTTAATGCCAGGTGTGAACAGGACCAAAGACGTCTGAAGGGTTTTCCCAGACCGCCACACGTCATCGTACACAGCATTGTTTTGACACAGCAAATCTTTGACTGAGGAACTGAGGAGCTCCTGCTCTGAGGGTAGAATGAGTTTTTCTTAGCAGCAGCCAGATCTAGCACATTGTGTCATGGCAGCTGGACAGAGTGGACAGTTTTCCCTCAGGCCATTTGACTTTTAGAGCAAATGCTGGCTTCCCTCCATGCCAGGAGTGGACTGATGTCATCATCCAGCCACACACTAGAGAAGAGTGTCTCTCTCAAGCAGCTTTGCTCAGCTCAAGTGTGCTCAATTGCACTAAGTGTGCACCAAGAAAGGAGGTGGCAGTAGCCAAGAGTAGGGACTTTTGAAATAATTATTTGCCAGTGCAGTGATATGGCTAAAATGCACACAAAGTAGTGCAGTGAGTAGCTGAAAAAAATACTCCGAGCATACTGAATTGGCCGCTATTAAGCAACTCTCAGGTCCCTGATGCGCAACCAACTGTGCGCCATTACTCAACCGGACACGTCTTTGCGTTTAATTACTGTTTTCCTCAGCTTGCTTAAAAGTGTTGGTGAGTTATTGCAACATGTATACTCGCTGACATTTCTCTCCCTTATGATGGGCTGATGCAAGCTGGTGATTATCTAGCTCCCAGCATGCCTGTGTGCAATGCACAAGCCATAACGGTAAAGAAAATAAATAAATAAATAAATAAGTGTGTGTGTGTGTGTGTGTATGCGTGTATATATATATATATATATATATATATACATACATATATACATACATATATACATACATACATATACACACATACTAACCATACACTTTATTAGGAAATAAATAAATGCATCTAAGAATGCACAACACATCGAACCTTGAGGTGGATAAGCAACAACAGCAGAAGACCACATCAGGTTCTACTCCTGTCAGGCAAGAACAAGAATGTGAGGCTATCATGAGCACAGACTCACCGAAACTGGACAGTCGAATACTGGAAAAAGACCAAGCGAATTTTTTCTAATCTTCAACTGTCCAGTTTCAATGAGCCTGTGTCCATGATAGCTTCAGATTCTTATGCAAAACCTGTATTAGATAACCATTAGATAGATATTTTAGGCTTGGCCCATTTCTTTTTTCCCCCCAGGAGTGTATATAAACATTTTTCAACAACAGAAGAGTGGGAGACTAAAATCCTGACTGAACTTTGTCTGCCAAGTGAAACTAATACTGCTTGATCACATACCTGCTGAATCTCAGCATACACCACCACAAATGGCATTAGTCTCAGGAGTAGGGAGGGCAAAATTGCAGGGAAAAATTGCCAACTTCTCTTCAATCCAAATAGCAAAAGTGAATCATTCATTTTTAGTTACTGCTTTGTCCAGGTCAAGGCTGCAAGGCATCCTGAGCCTGTCCTGTGAATACTGGGCGCGAGGCAACATGGTAATATGACGTAACATTTTGAACGAAAAGCAGGACTAACACAAATGGGTAAATTCATGAAACATAAAAGGCATGGGTGAAAAAATATCCACACACAAGAATTATACTAAAAGAATAGACTTTTATTAAGCATTGTAAGTTGCATTCAATTTCCTTCAAATACATCACACCACAAACCATCAACAATCACTCAAACCCAACAGTAGATCATTCTTTGACACCCCATGAGTTAGGAAGAAACTCCGATCAACTTACATTAAGGTAGCCTATTTAGTCTTGCGGGCAGGGGGATACACCATATTTCTGATCACTAATGTGCAATGGAAAGCATCAGGAGGATTATGTGGAAAACTTGAAGTAATGATTCTTATTCCGAAGTACAATAAGCTCTGAAAACACTAAACAAAACACCAAAATGATTCAAAGATTACCTGCTTAGGCTAAACTCTCAAAATGGGAAGGTCATATAATTTCACTGCTTTGTTTTCCAGCTAAGAAAAAAATGGCGGGGGGTAAAGGGAAGGGCTGGTCATTTGAAGACTGAAGCTTTTTTTTTTTCCAGAGATTTTACTCTTTTTTCCCCCCCAGACATATGGTTGGCTAACTTGAATGCAGAAAACAGCAACAAAGTACAATAACGGATACAGAGATGGATGAGTATACCAGGGTTAACAATATTTAAAGTGGCTAGATAACATCTGATATTTTTGGAGTAAATGCAACAGAGGGCAATAATCACAAAAAATTTAAGGTTAGAGCAAATCAGTTACTGACTAACAGTTAACACATTTTTAGGACTATTACTGATTATTAGCCTTTTTAAGATTTTGCAAAATGGGCACAGTACTTGTAGAGATGGAAGAAAAAGGACAACATGCATAATAACTACACACCATTTTTAAAGTTGTGAACCATGCAAAAAGTCGCTGAAACCATCATACTAATGTTCTACAATTGATTCAAGAAACCACGCTAATATCATTGATGCATGGCAATTCCTGACAAAGAAAACCGTGGCATTTGTCACTGGATCTTTTGCATCTTTTCTGTGATTTTGCTGTTTCATGACACTTCTTACGTTGCTAGTAGCATGACACTGAGATCATCAGAACTAAGCTGCAGTATTTATACTAGTTACTTAATTTCCAAACAATTCTGCACATTTTAGCTCAAGTAAACCCACAGCGATGACCCAGGTGAGAAATATGTTCTTGCTTCTCTCTTTTGTTTTTTCCCTTGTTGTTTCACTTCATAAAAGAAAAAAGCATTTACTGTGACACAACACAAAATCAGTTACAATGGCAAATATATATGGTGCCAACTATTGGTAAAACGTCTCAACCTATGAGTATAAAAAGACGGCCAAAATGATTTTTTTTTTGGCTTCAGCAATTCAAGAGAATGTAAAATAAAACATCTGCATAAGCAGTTTGAGACAGGTAATTAGTGAGGAGGGAGTAGACAGAACTCCTTATATACTGGTAGTATTCTCTAAAAACTGGTATACTTTATATGTCTATGCTTTTACTGAGAAATATCGTCATTAACCTGTACTTGCTTGCTGACATCAAAGAGGGATTCCCAAAAAAAAATAAAAATAAAAAAAAAAAATCATACATTAAGTCCTCATTAATCACATTTCGGAGAGGAAAAAATGTACACCAACTGTAGGCTTTCCATCTTTCCAGATTTTCCTTAACCCTGAACCTTCCATCCTTCACCCTCTCTATAAAAATAGGTTTACTCTTCTGTTTTTAAGACAGCAGCACTCAGAGCTTCGTCTCTGTGGCACTCACTGTCTGTATTTAGTGCATTTAAATGAGGATTCATATTGCACATTTTGGAGTCGTTGCTAAAGGCACTTTCTGGTTGGTTGGGAGCTACTTTGTTCCCATTAAGCTCCGCCTCTTTGCCCTCCACCCCGTTCTCAGCCACGGTGGACCCTTCAGATGATGTTTTACTCTCCGCCTTGGGCTTCTTCCGTTCTTTCCCTACGTCATTGGTGGAGTTAGCATACGCAGGTTTACTCTGGGAAGAAAAGAAAAAAAAAAAAAGGGACCCCTTTATCACTTCAGTTTTATTTACTTTCAATAATTAAGAAATGTCAATGACTATGTACACAGCAAATAACTCACTATATGCCATGTTAATGAACTATATACTCAAATGATGGGAGAAGTGAAGAAGCAATTCATTCTTAATACAGCAGAATGATATTATACCATGATAATCAAATCTGAAGTAGTCTTATTAACAGTATGTATGCTGGTAGAAATAATGATGTCAAACTGTTTAATGTCATGTTCCTAGATAATCAGAAGTTGTGGTGTGCTATAATGTAATATGATCATCATAACATTCCAGTCCTTAGACTAAATGTGTGGCGGTCAGGGGAAATCCTTCACATTGTGAAATCTTGAGGTTTTCGACTATATGTAGTTCTGAAAAGTACAGGTTTCCCTTTTGCGTGTTTTACTTTCGCACAAGTAAAGTTCTGGCATTTTAAAGTCTGGTTAGCCCCAAAGTGAAAAGGGAGCAAACTGCAATTAAAGACTCCATTCCAATTCCAGTGAAAGACCCCAACACACTGACTGACTGAAGTTGAAGTTAATTTAATAAGATCTATAAATGATAAATATGACCACCAAAATACTATCTGTATTAATTAGACTGACAGGATATTGAGAAGTTCCACCCACATAGCCATTTCATGCTTAATATATCTTATATTTTAAAAAAGTTAGGAACATGAACAGGTTATCATTCTATTTACATTATAAACTATTGCAAATGTAAAATATACTGTAACCTGATCAAAAGATGACTTTCACTGATTTGCCTGAATACAGCCACAGCAACATGAGAAAGGTTTTCCAAGGCCACCACACAGTGGTATGAAAAGCTAAAGGAAAATAATGATCAGTGTAACTAACCTGGTGTGATCCCTGACTTTTGAAACCTTTGCCATGGTATCTGGCTCCCCGACCAAAGGTCCTTATAAGAGGGGTTGAAATCACACCTCTTAGTCGTCTACACAAAAGACAAAACAACAAAAAAAAAAGGTTCAAGTTCACGGAAACATTTGAGAGATATTCAAGTGTCAGGTGGCATAACCCCAGTCCTGCAGGGACAGAGTCCAGCATTTCCCGCTTGTAACATATATAGTAGAGCTGCAGAATTAATCACATTTCATCATTATTGCAATGTGAGATTCCATGATGATCAAACTGTAAAGGGATGTGGTAACGGCTGGGGAATAATAAAGCGCCACTGAAACTCCTTTACCCGCAAACAGCAGCAGAATCTTGTGTACACAGGAGACATGATTAGTCAAAAACACACTTGAACACATAGATATTGCTTATAAGACTGAAAAACAGCAAGGAGTGAGAACGTAAGTGAAAAGCAGATACACATTAGTAGTCCAGTACTTTTTAAAAATAAAGTAACTGAGAAAGTCAAGAAATCTCAGTCCCAAGTTTCGTGCACAAAGTACTGTTTATAGTATTGCTAGGAAAACGTGTGTTATATCTGCATGTACATTGATATGCAGGAACTGTATCCATTTATCCATAACCCTAACACAGACTAAATCCAATAATTAACTTATTAGCTGAATTATGTTATCTTTGAGCAGGGATATCACCAAATTAAGTTTGGATATGAGCAATGGACATATTTATAAATTTGTTTAAAATGAGCTCAAATGCATCCCTTTAAATCAAACTTCACTGGGACTCACCCTCTGCTTGGTCCTCCAACGGACACCACCTGAATAGGGAAGGAGCCCCGGCCCCTGCCACGCCGAGAGCCCGCCCACTGCCCCACCACCGTGCCAGCGATCTCAAGTTTGCCCCCTTGTGATGGGATGGCCTGGAGTCCTACTCAAAAATACACAATTCCGTGATTAACATTGCTTATTATACATTTATCCAACAAACAGAAGCAAATACAAAAAATGCAAGACATCTCTCAAATGTTCTCCATTCACACTGGTTCATTTTAGCCTGCGAATTGTATTCTTGAACAGTTAAAAGCAAACGCACGTTGTCCAGCTGCTCCAGTCTAATCACATCAATGCAATGTCAGTGGTTCGAAAGCAAGGCCAACAACTCGAAATAAACAACAAAATGAAATAATCTTGGGTGAAATAGACGTATTCTCACAGGATCTTATTTGCCATGCTGCCTTGATAATATTGATTACATTGCTAATAGCTAATCTGTAGACATGGCGGGTATATTCTGAACAAATTTTTACGACTGCATTAAAAATTTTTAACCAAGTAAATGGAAAGTGGTCTCGAGTCAACAGGACAGCCCTCATTAAATAGCAGACAGGGTTAACATGCACTCACCTGGCATGGCCCTGCCTCGCCCTGGTGGAGGGGGCAGAGGAGGAGGTGGGTAGAAGGTGCTGTTGGGGGGGTAGAAGGGCATGGCATGTGGAGGGGGAGGCGGGAATGGGAGGGGGTGAGGAGGCCGAGAGAAGTTCAGACCCTCCATAATACTCTGGCGCATCTTTTCCAGTTTGGCAACCAGCTCAGCCTGCACATAAGATGAGAAAATACGTGCTTAGAGTTCAGCGTCTGATTTTAGCTAACAAAGGGTTTGGGAATTAGTTGACATGCTACACTGAGTAGGCATTTTATTACGTAGATGGAAATGTACGTGTTCTGTATCCCTTTTGGCCTTCAAGAGAGAGGAGTGCATTAGGACTGGGATATTTTTTTTTTTTTTTAAACACGTTCATACACATGCCAAGGAGTGTGAACTTGAACTTGACGGGGCGAAAGCCACGAGTCCACGACGGACCCTTTCTATGCCGAGTTGTTTTGTTGTTGTTTACGACAGTTTCTGTTCTGAAAGTGTGCAGAAAAGCTTGGACTGAATAAACGCAAGCCCGGAGCTCGGCTAAAATTCCGCCTGCTTCCCGGGTCTTCCTCCACACTCTCACACGCCGGGCTCTACGACCAAAATCTTATCATAACACTACTACCAATTTTAGGTAAATGCTTGTGGTTATTATTACCTGACCATCACAGAGGTCGAGGAGTGGGACCTTTTCTCGCGTGGCCCCGATCAGCTTGCTCTGCAGCAGCTTGCCATCAAAGTACATCCACGGGCAGCAGTGCTCCCAGGGTATTGGCTGACCGCACGCGTCATTCGCCAGCAGTGCCATGTCTACACCACACATGAAGAGCGCCGCCAGCTGTACACCTCGTGCATCCAGGTTCTCAATCTGGAGACAAGAAATGGAGTGTTGGATTGGAAGAGAAAATGACGGGAAAAAAAAAAAGAAAGTAAAAGCGAGCGTCCCAATCAAGCAGCAGCTAAGCACAAAGTGAGAGGAACGCAGAACCAAGCAAGGGGGGAAAGGCACGCAGCCAGCACGAGCAGCCTACACAGCCAGCCAAGCAGCACAGAGCAAATATGGAGACACAAATTCAAGACACACACACACAGGCTGGGCAATACATAGAAAATAAGTATAACAATGTTCTTAGGTTTTAATAATAATAATAATCAAAAACTGATTACATCGCCCAACCCTGTGTGTTCGACATCACGTCTTGTTTTTCTTTCTCACATGTGATCACTTTATGAGAAGTCTGTCTATCACGCCTGCTGTAGCTACATTTGTATATTACCCAATTTCCTAAGATTTTTAACATCAGGCCTCCGTTTTATTATCTGCTTTTGTTCTCAATAAGAGCGATCAGATTCATTAGCTGGTAACGATATTATTCGGTCATATTGCCCAGCCCTTTTTACACACGCTACAGATGAAAGCACATGCCTAGTGTGGATGGCTTAGGCAATTAGCAAATGTCCATGTGCACTCATGAACAAGTTTAGCAACTGAGATAAACTGACAGAAATAACACAACCAAAAGCAGTAGAAAACAAACACAGACACAAATTCCCCTATATTTAAGGTCAACAAAAAAAAAAAAAAAAAGCATCTTTTCCTACAAAGCCAGCTAATATATTAAAGCATGCTTTAAGATTATGTGCTAAGCACATTACTTTGGAATATGTGGAGCGTCCTGGGAAAGCTAGCTTCTACTCTGTGCCAGACGGGTAAATTCCTTTAAACCCAAACTAACCAGAGACATTAAACTGCCCTGAAAATAAGTCTCATTCAGTGTGTTTTCCCTGGACATTCCACATACAACAGTCGCCACACAATCACCTTCAGTTCCTGCAGCTGGTCAGGCTCATAAAGTTTAGGAGAAAGTGCTTGGGCTAGGAAAGCGTCAAGTTCGTTACGACGCAAAATTCTTACTCCTGGCCATTGTAACATAAACCTGAAGCAAAACACAAAGGCGTGAAATACAACAACAACAACAAAAAAAAAAAGTACAGGAACCAATTAGTCTCCTGCTTCTACGGACTGGTTTTCGGAATGAAGATCAAGATATACACCAACACTGGAGAATTTCGATTAATAAAATCTGCATAACTGTGCAGTTTAGCCAGAGTGGACTCATAAAAAATATCTGAACCAAATAAGTAAATCATAAATAATGAGCCCAAGTCACTTTCATTTAATGTAAGAAACACTATCATTTTTGGGTGAAGTGTTCATTTAATCTTCATCTAGAAAACCAGCCATTGTCTTGTGTAATCATGTGCGTGAACAGACAGTATCCTCAAAACATTCAGGTTTGGCTGGGATATAGGCCTGCAGCTGTGCGTGTGTGTGCGTGCGTGCGTGTGTGTATATATATATATATATATATATAATGATGTGTGCGAGTTCTCTCACCGCAGTACGCAGCAGAGCACCATGAGATGAGTGGGCACGTTGGCAGGGTTCAGCATGGCTGGAGTATCAGACCTCATGCAGGCCAGGAAAGCCCTTATGCGCCGGTTCTTGTCCTCCACAGCCTTGCCCAGCCACAGCTTCTTCAGGTTGGGGCAGGTCCACTCACGGAAGGAAAGAGCCTCCACCAGCTCAGGGGTGTGTGGAGATTTACCCTTGTAGGCTGCCCACTCTTTTATAATAACAGGCTGATCTGTGATTAGATGGAACAGGCAACTAGAGAGGGTTGGATTTCTGTGGCTGCTGGCGTATATTTACTGTGGTCATTTCGGCCTTGCGCAAGGTCGCGTTTATAAAATGGCTACAATCATGTTACCCTACAGAAGTAGAAAGGCACTGATGAGTACGTAAATTATAAAGAGAGATTTATTTATGAAGGTTGTGCGAAACATACCTGCACGCTGATAGCTATTTAGCTATCACAAGCACAAAATACTTTCAACACAATCACACCTGAACAAAGCAGCACCTAAAAACCTCTAAGGCAACCAACTTGCCTTATTTAAACACGTGAACATATTAATGAAATTAGTGAAAACGGCAACACAATCCAGTCTCACATTTTGTATAAATAAATATAGCATTGCATGCATTTTAGACATTTTTAAATGCTTTGAATATGGTTTAAAACACAAAACAAAAACACTAAAACATTAACAAAAAATAAACCCAAACAGTATAGTGTTTATGGGGAGAATTTAGTGCCGTTTGTTTAACGTAAGCATGTTGCACTCCTGAACAGCCCCTGAAGCCTTTTGCCAAAAACAAGCCATGTGTTGCTGTCTCTTTGTTTATGTTGTTACAGTAGCCTAAATTACTGCCTTCTGAATTGCCAAAAACACTCAAATGACACGTTTTCCGTCTTGTGTCAAATGAAATATTAAATGTATTTGCTGGCTTAAAGAGGGGGATTTAGTGTGGAATGTGTGGGCTTAGAGAACATGGCTAACAATTGTTATTATTTTTTCCTTTATCTTCGTGAGCCAGGAAAAACCTGCAAATGACAGCCGAGAGCCAGCCTGTGTCAGATTGAGCTGTCTGACTAGCATTACAAATGAGTAAATATGTATTTCCTCTCCTATCCCCGTAAAAAGAATGCTTTATTATTATCTGTTGTATGATACCGTATGTATTTTCTGAGGTAATTACTCTGGCAATGCGCTCCGGTACAGTAACTATAGATTTCCCATCAGACTTCCAAATATATTTCTAAAATATTTTACTTAAGATTATCACTCAACATTTATACCGCAACAGATATATAGTACATGATTCAGACAAAATACTCTGTGTAAAGATCAGTACCTTTATTTACATACACACCCACCAGCCACTTTAATAGGAACACCTATACTCATGTCATTCTCCTCTGACCTCTCACTGGATGCTTTTTTGCACTATTCTGTGTTAACTCTAATGACGGTTTTCTGGGAAAATACCAAATATCAGCAGTGTCTGAGATACTCAAACCGCCAAGCCACAGATCACAGTGACCACCTAGTATCTACGTGATCTTATGCACTGTGCTGCTGCTGCTGCTACATGATTGGCTGTTTGGATAACTGCTTTAATGAGCAGGGGTACATGTGGTTCTCTTAAAGTGGCCAGTGAATGTATGTGTATCCGTATACTTTACCTGGCTTCTAAAAACCAATAAAAATCACAAAATTAGTATTAGTGAGCAACTCAAGTTGCTGCTTCGTGTTTTTATCTAAAAGGCAGGTTAATAATGTCTGTTAGGCTCTCTTATCTATTCCGATTAAGCATGTTTTAACTAATTTGTATTATATTATCATTATTATTATTATTATTATTATTATTATTATATTAAAGAGTGAATTAAACAAGGAATGAACGAATAATGACAATGAATAACCGAAAATAATTCTAAGGACGAACAAAGACAAATGTTTAATATAGGAATTCACTACACTACAGAGTAAATGTAGATTGCACAGACATTACATTTAATATTTTATTTGAAGACTGCCTCGTCTCTCACCGTGTGTCCCTTCCACATCGAAGAGCACTTAATCAAGGAGAGTCTGCTCTGTCTACCTGTTCACGTATGCAGTTATCCAATCAGCCAATCATGTGGCAGCAGCACAATGCAGAAAATTATGCAGATACTGGTCAAGAGAGTGGCATGGCTGTTGGTACCAGATGGGCTTGTTTGAGTATTTCAGAAACTGCTTATCTCCTGAGATTTTCACACACAACAGTGCCTAGAGTTTACACAGAATGGTGCGAAAAACAAAAAACATCCAGTGTGTGGAGGGTGTGCTGGCTGAAACACCTTGCTGATGAGAGAGATCCGAGGAGCATGACCAGACTGATCTGAGCTGACAGGAAGTCTATAGTAACTCAAATAACTACTCTTGGTCATGAAACAACTGTGGTCATTACAGAAGCAATCTCAGAACACACAACAGACAAACACCGAGGTGGACGGGCTACAACAACAAAAGACCACATCAGGTTCCACTCCTGTGAGCCAAGAACAAGCATCTGAAGCTATCATGGGAACAGGCTCACCCAAACTGGGCAGTCGAAGATTAGGGGGAGGGGAAGAAAAAAAGAAAAAAGGAAAGGGAAAAAAAAACAAAAAAAAAAACACCCATGGCCCATATTCACAAAGCTTCTTAGAATTCTGTCAGAGAGCTCCTATCTTAGCCTAAAAAGTCCTAGCTGGGAGTCCTAGACTAAAAGTGATTTAGGAAACTTCTCAGA
>CM075009.1:5552733-5647344 GCA_037576675.1 Pangasius sanitwongsei | reverse complement strand
ATATATTTATATATTTATATATATATATATATATATATATATATATATATATATATAAAACACAAGGGTGAAGGTTTGCTTTTGTGGGTTATGCCCTAACCCTGACCTTAACCTTCATAACTTTTGACATGAATTGATTTGTGCAAATTGTTTCCATGTATGTTGGAAGAAAATTAAATAACGCTACTTCATATTGCAGTTCGGTAAATCTCCAGTAGTTTACCACCACATGAGGACTCGAAATCTTTGAGTACAAAAACAAAGATATTTGGATCCAAAGTCTCAGTGTCTGAGAGGAGTGAGATTAAACACTGTATGTGCATGTGTGTGTGTGTGTGTGTGTGTGGATGAGTGAGTTTGGCTTCGAGGGCCACGCTCTGCCGCTCTTAATCTGATTCATTTACAAATCAAAGCTTACAAAAAAATGCCTGGACCCCCGCTGCAGCTCAGACAAATGAATGAATTTGTGTGCATGTTTTTTCCTAGAATACACTATTGTTAATCCAGCATACTCCAGTGTAACCTGGGATATTCCTAAATGTATGACTTCATTAGGCAAGAATGATGCATGATCAGAGAGAACAGCTAAGAGATGCTATTCGCTGTTGTTTGTATCACCAGTGTAATACAACATTATTTTAATATTTCATGTTGATAATCTAGTCAACATATTTTCCAGACTTCTAGAAGTTCTCTCCACCACATACTACAATTTGTACACTTGAAGTAAAAACCATATTATTTTTCCCCTTAAACCTACTAGTAATATACCCATGTGTTAGCACATTTACGGTAGACGTGCTACTGCAGGAGTTACAGTCGCATTAAAATTATTATTATCTGACAAACAAATTGAAATGATAAAGTACATTATCAGGTCTACAGCTAAGGGAGCAACACAATTTACTGAACTATGACAATATTAAAAATGAAAAAAAAAAATTACACACTTGATATGTGAGATCCTGTAAAAACTCTAAAAATATAGAATACTTGCTGCCCATTAAATATGGCCTTAAAACATTTTGGATTTGAAAGATTTGTAAGATTAGTCTTTTTTTCTTTCAAGATTAGGTCTCTAACACTTAAGTAAGTGGGTTCGACATGTTTGACATAGGTTCGAGTCTGCCCCTCATTCCCGCCCATGTTTATGAAGCTCCACCCCCAGGGACTATGAGAGCCCATAGAGTAGAGTATCTATAAAATGACAAGAGGCGGATCCAAACACAAACTGACTTCTGGACTAGAAGACAGTTTTCCAAATGGGTTTTCTCAGCCACTTAATACACTTGTGCTGAGACTTCTATGACTTTAATAATTATTTTTTTATCATGTGTTACACATTTTTCAGGTACAAGAAATAAGTAAATTTTTAAGAAATAAATAATTTTTTTAAAAAACTGACTATTGCACCTTTAAGTGTTGGTCATTTTATTATGAGAAATCTTTCTTCAAACTTTGACCTTACATAACGGCAGCAACAGACAGAGTTGTAAAGTTTCTATCTTCGTGGGGACCAAATGTCCCAGCAAGGATAGAAATATATATGACAGTTTTATGGGGACTTTTGGCTGGTCCTCATAAGGAAAACTGTTTTAATACAAAAAAACGCATCTTTGATTTAAAAACACTAAAAGAGCCAAAAGATTTAGTTTTGGTTTCTGAGATTAAGATTATGGTTGGACTAGGTGTAGGCATATCACCAATTAGCTGCATTAATGATTTTGTCAACAGAGGGTCTTCATAACGATAGTAAGATAAACCTGTGTGTGTGTGTGTGTGTGTGTATATATATGTTTGCTTAGGTGATAAGTGAGGAATATGTGTGCCCTAAATGCTTAATGCTGGCTCACACACATTCAGTTGAACCTGAGGGCAGCTACCCACACCTACAAACCCACACACACACACATACACACAGTGATATGCACACATGCACATTCACTCAGATAAGGCTAATTCAGTAGACACACAGATGCATAAACACACAAGCTTTTCTCTACTCTCTGTAGTCTGCTTTATGACATGTTGCTGTATCAGACCATACACCTGGACGGACACACACACACACACACACACACACACACACACACATATGCACGTGTGCACACAGAATCTGGAATCAATCAAAAAGACCACATGAAAGACGATCTTTGAAAGCGAGAAACGTGCAGCGTACAATTACACAGAAGCTTAAGGAGCTGATTACACGCAATGCTTTTTCATCTCACGCATGAATATGGATGAGTTTCTATTTGCTTATGAGCAGCAGTAATTACAGGATTCTTCTGCCTCCATCTCTGTAGGTATTTCATGCTGATGTTGATATTTAACACATGCAAACAGTGTGTGTGTGTATGAGTGTGTGTAATTAAGAAAGTTAACCTGTGTGAACATTGTTGCCTTACAGGAAATGACCCATTCCTGGCCTCCTCCCCTCACTGCCATACACACACCAGGCAAAGCGGAACAGACCAAGTTTCCCATTCCCAACAAGGTGACACACACACACACCTGCATTTTCATGTAATGTTATTGCTATCCCTGCACTTTTTAGCATTCTGTACTTATGCTAAGTAGTTTCAGTTTTTCCAATATACTTTTAAATGTACATTTTAAAGTTGTACATGCTGTATAAACCATTATTTTAGAAAAACTGGTGCGTTATGATCCTGAAATATATACTAGCTTTAGTATTAATTAGCCAAAAGATGAAGCTACTCACATATTTTTAAAAACAGGTCTCTGTGTAACTGCATATTTATTGCTGCAAGGTTAAGCTATTTACCATGCATTTATTTTCAATTATACAATTACAGTACATTTAAAGTTTTGGAACGTCTGAGAAACAAGTTAGTTTGTGTTATCTTATAAATATATGGAACGAGAAATGTGCTATGACAGTCTGGATTTAAAATGTCTAAATCTGAATTTTATGCTTTTATTTGAATTTGCAAATGAAGTTTTGTAGTTGAATTACATTAGAATGAAATTTTAGTCCATGATATGAATTTGTGTGCAAAGTTTCAAACTCAATCTTATAGTAATGAAGTGTAAAAAAATTCAAATTCAGTTTAGTTTTATGGCAGAACAGTCTGTTTCAAATTCAGTTATTCAAATGCAAATTTTCTACATCACTGACAATAGATTTGTTTTTTTTTGTTTGTTTTTTTTTTTTTTTTTTGAAAAAGTGTTTTGAAAATTTGAATCTAAATTTTAAAAACTGAATTTGAAATTGATTGTGCCACCAAGTCACAGTGTGAATTGTCTACACCTGATTATTATAAAAGTTTATTTGGAACATGGAATACAGTTTCCGTTTAATATAATTTGTTAAGGTAAATGGTTAATGTTTTAATTGATGGTTAAGATATCAATGATTGAAGGAAGTGCAATACACTACATTACAATTTGTTTAAAAAAACACTTGGGTAAGAATAAAACATAGATTTATTATAATCGTCTAATAAGAAATATTAGATTGATTGGCTTGTAGTCAAGATATTTTGACCTTATAAGATATTACTGTTTGCCATGTAAATGACTCCTCTATCAGTGAGACAGTTTGTTTGTTAAAACGTTCATAGAACCAGGCTTTCATGAAGGATACATCCAATACTACTCCAGAATAAAGTACCCCAAATGCCAACTGCCATCCAATTTGGACAGCTTTTTTATCTCAGGAGCTTGTAAATGCTGCCCAAAAATGCTGTCTCTCTAAGAAGCTTCTCTCCAGTTGGAATAAAATGAAAGTCTTCTACTTTCTGAGATGTCCAGCATACACACTCATAAAACATTATTAAGACAGTTCACTTTCCTCACTCAGGAAGTGCTCAAGAACTGTTTTGTTAAGTTTTTATTTCAGTCGAACCCTTGGCTGTTGTCATAACTACCGACTGTCTCTCTTTGCCCTCTGATGTCATCTGACAAGTGTCCAGAGATGGCGTCAGGGCTCGGGGGCCAAAGCGACGTCACTGGGATGATCTGACAGAAATATTGGCTAAGGCGCTGTGGTTTGGCAGGGCTTTTCCCCTGAGACGATCTTTTGGCTTTGCTTCATGTCGACATCATCACTGAGTTAAATCTATCACCGCGTGGACCATTCCTGAGCCTGACTGGAATAGTCTTAGTGTAGCAGTTATGTTCTGTTCACTGTGAAGCAATGAACATCTCTTTGACCCATATCTATATTTTAAATACAAAAAAAGATGTGCATAGGAACTTTCCTTTTTCCATGCCTCCTTATGATAGGTGTGTGTAGAGGCGGAAGTGTAAATAAAGAATGCAAATTAAATTCAGCTATTTGAAGCTACACATGCATGTTGTTTTGATTTTACCAAGCAAAAATAAGTCATTAAAGGTTTACCTCTAAGACTTAAACATAATCGCTGAAATATAATTAAAGTAATTTACATTACGTCATTATGTCATCGAACTCTTGAATCTGATTGGTCAGAAGGTGTTGTTAAATTTTCTATAGGTTTATTAATGCATTTGTTGTAATACTTTATTGTTTCTATAGCAATGGCTATTTCACAGGAACTTATATGGCGGACACTCCACATAATCTAAGTTTAGTAATAAATCGATTAAAAATGTGCCATTGTTTAACAAAGAAAACGTGTAATCGTTGATATAAGTTTTCTGTAAGGAGGAGTTTATTTTACATTTATGTAACATCTTAGTAACAAACTGCATTTTTGGCTTATTACCTTTAATAGAATGTGAGAGAATGACTGTTTATAGCTGATATAAAGTAAGACGAACTAATATGTTTTGCAAACAATTGACTGAATTTAATGTAACTATAAATGGATAAAAAGTACGACATGAAAAAAAATTTAATTGTTGGCAAATTGCTGTTGTTTAAGAGGAATAAAACACTTCAGCATGTGCTATTATAGGAAAATGATCAACTTGGGGCAGTATGATACCATTTATTGGTCATTTATTACTTTCCTGGAACAGCATGCCACACAGTGTTTTATTCCTTCCTTATCTGAGCACATGTTGCAGAAAAATCTTTTTAGTATTGTTTGGACATCTAAGCTAAACATCCAAGATCATCATTACATTATTGGTTTGATATGCATGTTGCAGACTATTAGAATATAACTATTATTACACATAATTTATTTTTAAATAAAAATCATTTACCTGTGAGAGATATCCTTGTGCTTTAGCAATAATAATCCACTATGAAATAATGGGCCTATTAAAATGAATCATTGTGCTGCAGTGTCACAATTTTGCCTTCGGGATGTCATCTACTATATATGTGTGTGCGTTCTCAAGTTCCACTCAAATCCCATGACACTTCATTGTCAGTGCTAAAGCCTCTGTTATTTGCCTTGTAATAGGACATGGTCTGATTGGCGTAAGTTGACCCAGGTGACACGGCTAATAATAAAGCTCACTCTATAAATCCTGGTTTAATGGCGCCGCCTACGAGCGTAGTCATCTCTCCACTGCTCTCTCGGCAGTGTGTGATTTGTGTAATGCTTCTAATTGCATTAGTGTAAAATCAATTAAAGCAATCAGTAGGAATTGTGGCCATCCACAGCTCCTCCATGTGTGTGAAACGTCAAGGTTGTAACTTTTTTTTGGACAATAACGTCATAATCTCTCTCTTGCTCTCTCTCTCTCAGGACCCCCAGCACGTAACACCAGCGTACAATGGGCAAAGTGAGTACAAACCTCCATCCGCATCATGCATATAAATGGTATCAGTCATGTCACTAAACAGGCGCTAATGGCTTAGAAATGAAAAGGCCAATGCTGTGCCCCATGCCAGGCTGCAAGCTCTTGGCCAGGGCTTAATCAAAAACCAGTTCTAACATCTCTGTGTGCTTTCTTTTGGCAGAACGCTGCAACGTTCCTGGTAACAAGCCCTCGACCAAGCCAGTGCCACAGAAGTCGTGAGTATTCATTCGATTAATTATTTGAGAAAAGTGCCATGGGGCCATGGAGAGACAGGGAAAGTAGCGTGTGTGTGCACTTTGTTTCTCTGCAAAACAAGTCCCCATTCTCACCTCCCAGCGAAAAAGAAAGAGACGAATAAACAATGCTGCTTCACTTTAACTCCTGTGTTGACTTTGCTGTGAAATGCGATGATAGACAGGTGTGCTGTACCTCTAGTTTAGCTTTCACCAGCACTGAAATGGTATAAAGTGCCATGAAGGTTGTGATAAGCTCTTCATAACACTGTGTTTTGTCCTTTGTATCAGGAATAAGTATTTCAGCCAACACTACAATTTGAATATGATTTGAATTTGCTTTCAAAAGATTTTGCATAGTTGGTGAATTATAATGTGTCAGCATTAACCAACAACGTTTGCACTGTATTTCATTTTTTATATATATTTTTAAAGAATTGTCACATAGGACTCATAGACAATGGGTACTCATTTAGGGATTAAATGGTTGTGACACTTTTAAGACCTTATGCACTGTTAAGTTACCAAATTTGCACTGATTCATGTGATAATTACAGCTAGGACTATTCATGTAGCAATATATTGGCAATATACTAGACTCCTTTAAGTTGTTTACTTCAATGTTTGCCATCTTCTCTTTCATATATATCGTCATATTAGTCTTTGTATTTTTCATTTAAAATCTTGTTTTTGTGTTACAATGTACTACATTTGACAGCATGGTCTGCCTTTTCTATCCCTGATTTTTTATGGGTTTAAAGGCAAGTGCATGTCTTTAAATGTGGTGGTCTAGACAGTATTGAAAAGCCCTGACTTGGATGCTTCTACCCAAGAAACAACCTTGGAGGCATGCGCTACATGCAGTTAATTTACATAATCTGAATGGGAAGCCCTGAAAAACAACTTAAGCATGTGAATAACCCGATTCTGAATACAAGGAACATTCCCTGTGTAAATATTAATGTACCTTTTTGACTGAAATTGCAGATTTTGAATGTAAGTTCTTACAGTCGCCACATGCTTAGCACAACTACAGTACTCAAAAACTACTAAGTTACTGTTTAATCTTTCAATTAAATATTCAAAATTTAAATTAAAAATTCAAATATTAGAACAATAATGACCCAGCAATACTGCATGTATGCACATACAGTATAGCGCCATATAATGGACATGTATATGATGCATGTACTATATGGAATGTGTATTTACACATATAATGTTAGGTTTGCTTGTCATAACGTCAACAGCACCTTAACCCAATGATGCTCCACTCTTCTCTCACAAGTGTTTACTGGAAAACGTTTACATAGTAAGGAAGAAAAAGGTCTAAAATGCAAATTTGTCAATTTATCAGAATAATAGAATGACAGAGATCTCAGTACGAATCATGATAATCCATTAAGGAAATATTGCTGTACTATTACAGAGAGAAATGTAGCCTTAGGTGCAGTTGCCTTTCCATTTTTGATTCTCAGTATTTCTTGGCCATGTCCTGTTTCTGTGAAACTGTGAAACAAAAACTGTTACCTGTATGCATTCTTCCTAAGTAAGTGCAAGCATGTTCAAGGAAAGCTGGAGCAAAATAGTAACTGGCAGATTTTACATCTAATTCTACGTGCTGCATGAACGTCCGTGTGCTAACACACAGCCGAGCGAGCGTGAGCTGCAATCTGACTGGCTAAGCAGAAGTGACAGATCCAGATGAATTGAATCAGAGCTTAATGTGTCTATCAGCTCACTAAAAGAGATATTTTCTCGTGAAGGCACGGGGGTTAAAGGGTCAGAACCGGCAACAATAAAGAAGAACGGTGCATTGTTAGCTGCTGAAACAAGCTGAAAAGAGCCAGTTATCTGCTGATCTGGCCACAGACTGAGAAACGCACGTCTTTATTCGAAGGCCAAAGGGGTTTTTCATCAACATCTGTTTGATTCTCTTCCGCCACTGTGCTTGCGCTCGGTTTCTTTTTGCCCACTGAAGTCAAGATGACTCGGCTTTTGTTCCCCTCAATTGCTCACCAGTTATTCGAGGGAAGTCTTAAATGATTTAACCAGTCAAAATATTTAGAAGGAGACCGCCTCGGGGCGAGAACATTTCTGTCAATACTAGCTTTGTCTGAGCACACTGACTATAGGTCGAGGCATGAGTCTTTGTTTCCTGCCAGTGTTACTAACACTAGATGAACATCTTAGGCAGAAATTAGTGCTACACTACAGCACATTGAAGAGCTGCTAGAGCTTTAATAATCAGAACTACAAAGGTCCATAAGACAAAATGTGGTTTACAATACTGCCATGATAAAAGATTTATTTATGGCTCCACCCCCATGTTGAACAGAGCTACCTAACTCCTCTCCTTCACCTCACAAAGTAAACGTATACACGAAATATCTAGAATTGCAATTACGATTTTCCCTCACAGGCAGCAGGAGGGCTTGAAAATTACAAACTGCTTCTTTAAACTCTGGATTTTTTATCTTTCTGGTTTCCTTCTGGCTCATGCAGTTTACTTTTGTCGTTTTACTGTGCATCTTGCAATGGTGTAGTTTACTTTTTAGTTTTTTGCTTTGTGTTTAGTTACTACTAATAATTTATACATTTTCTTATTTTTTATATTATTTTTAAAATTCTATTTATATATGTAACACCCTTCATACAGTCGTTAAAATAAAAGTTTTTTTTTTTATTTTTTATACACAATATATGGAGTCTGATGAATGTTTATAGGTAATGTGATCCAGATCATTGATGCATAAATACAAAAGGCTGCTTCACCACACTTTATGTTTTATATGTGGAATATGGAGAAGACTAGCACCAGATGATCTTAAGATACGATTTGGACCATAGTTTATGAGACGTTCACAAATGTATGAAATGAAGTTGCTATACCATTAAAAGATTTAAAAACTAGCAATACATTTTATTGTCAATTCTAAGAGAAACTTTTTATGGACTACAGCACATTCTCAAATGATTCAGATTATTTGTAGGTTCTAAAATTATATACACTTGCACATGTTTTACACACACACACACACACACACACACACACTGTCACACTGGATGTCTGCATGTCATCATGATGATCATCATCATCCCATGATCTGTAGCCATGCCTAGATGAGATAAGCTATTGGAAAGACATGGCAATACACTTCCTGTGACTCCATTAGATAATTGGTGTTGCCTCTCACAAGTCTCTCATCCTTCAGCTGAGTCATTTCCTTCCAAGCGTTTCACAGACACTTTAAGGCTAAAGCAGCGCATTCTGACACGCTGTCGTATAAACCTTTAACGCTTCAATATGTCCCTCTTGAGCCACAATCGTCCATTAGGCAGAGGGCACAGTGACATTAATTTGAAGTTTACCGTGTTGGAAGTCATAAAATGGCACTTTTCCTCAGTGGATCGACTCTTTCGTAAGCTCCTTGCAAAGTGCTGGTGATCAGCACCGTAATTTACTCCAACCCTGACATTAGCCACACTCAGACCCTGCCATTCTCCCTGACTGAGGGACAGCGAGGACAATAATGTGTGCCATTCTCACCCAGATATCTTCTGGTGTTTACAGATTTGTAGTACTAGATATTCAGTCAGTATAATTCTGCTGCATATGTACTATGTAATATGTTAGTAGGATTAATACAAGGTATTTATTACAACTATACAATTACAAATTCATCTAGATTATTGTGCATATAATCTAGATTCATTTATTCATCTTTAGTTGCAGTGGATTCGAAGCCTATCCCAGGACCACTGGGCGTGAGGTGGGAATACACCCTGAATAGGATGCAGATCACACAACCAGAAGTAAAGTTCTAAAATCTGGTTACCCCCAAAATTGAAAATGGAGAAAATTGTACTTAAATATTTCACTGAAATACACTGCACCTACCTCTACATTTTTAACGTAATCTACTTATGGAAAAACAGAGTTATAAGTTTACAATGTGAAATGCGTAAGTTTGATATTCAGCATCATCCACATCAGTGTCTGTCTCATCACCTGAGGTTAAAGTCTGTCGGGGCATTTAAACAAAAGCCTCATCATTGTCTTTAAACTCAAACAATCCCTCTTCACGCTAAAAAATAATCACTGATTCATTTCCCCATTAATTTCTTGTTTCTTTATTAAGTCCTTTTAAAGCTTGCCGTCGTCCTTTCAGAGTGTGTAAATGTGTGTGCTCTTCTCTGTTTTGATGATGATGTGATAGTGCAGGTGTATTGCAGCCATTTTGACAGCCAGTGTCTGATTACAAACTGAATTGAGGTTATTGAGGGTAGTTAACTATCCAAAAAACTTGATCAATTTGTGAGAAAAATCACACTTAGGTAGCAAGGTTTTAGACATATTTAGGCAGACTGACTGGTTTTACCCTTCTGTTTATTAAACAATATCCTTGCAGGCAGACGCCAAGGTTAGAAAGTAGACAAAATAAAAACATTTCCATGTTGTTTTGGTAAAGTAAGTGTGTGTGTGTGTGTGTTTTAAAGTAGAGGCGTCAAAGTATATTATTGGCAGAAAAACTCTGGGTCTCTTTTTGGATGTTTTCCGAAATTCAGCTACATCCGACATCTGATAGGGTTTCTGCAGACAGCCACACGTATAATAACTGAATAATAAGCTATGAGCTTTAAGGGGTTAAGATTACAGGCAACATTATGATAAAAAAAACACGAGGGAAAACATCCATTTAGCAAAAAGGGAGCTCAGACTTGCCGCCTTCCCTTGAATCAGATTTACTTAAAAAGATTGATGTTCAGTGCAGTTTCCATCTAACAGAAAGCTTGTCTTTTATTCCAACAAATATATTTATCATAAGGAGTTTCTCTCGGATGTTTTTTCTCGGAGAGATGTTGCATCTCCATCCTGCCCCGCCATAAATTTGCATTCACAGCACAGCAAAGTGCTCGTTTTATCCTTGTTAGGCAGGGATCTTAAAAAGCCCTGACGTTGCCTCAGTTGTGAAGATAAATTCAGACAACCAAACCCTGCCTCTGGAAGACAAGAAGAGGAGGAGGGAGAGAGCGTGGGCAAGTTTTCTTTTTTTTTTTCCAGCCCAAACATTAATGCAGGCTCTCAACGTGACACTTGAACAGACCCTGAAACCGGAAATGGCTGAGGGCCAATCTAAATAATCCAGAGGATGGAGGTTGTGTGATGATGGATGGAGCCTCTGGAGTCAGTGTCTATCATGGGCTCCTTAATTAAACGTCCCCGGGGTGAAAGATGGACTAAGAATGGGAAGGACTGGGTGGGGGTTGTCTGTAAACTTTAATATCTCGTCCTGCATTTCCCTTAATTTTATTTCATTACGTTTTCTTTCCAAGACTACAGTAACACCTCAGAGAACAATTCTCATTAGCTACCAGGTATATACACACTTGCTTTTCTATACTCTATCCTGCACACAAGTGTCAAATCTTGTATTCACAGTGCTAAATTGTGAAACTGTTTTAGATTTAATATGTTTAACAGTATTCCTTATGAAGCGTTGCACACTCTCGGCTTCATGAGCGAGCTTCACCCAGGAGACTTTTTTTAAGACTCGTAACCAAATTGTCATGAATTCCCCTTCTCAGTGCATTACAGTTTGTTGTTTCGTGATGTTTTGGTTTCGCATCATGTGCTTTTATTTACATTTCCATGTGTTTACACTTCTGTTCTAGTCCTGTCTCCGCCCCTGTCCTGGCATTCATGTGTTACCCAAGTGTGTCCACCTGTCCTGTGTTAGCTCATTGATTAGTTTGTTGTTTCTTCATCTCCACGCAGAATCTTATCATGCATTTATGGTGTTACGCAAGTCTGAGCTGTGATTGCTTGGTTTCTAGTTCCATGTGTAGCATTTCCAGGTTGTTGGCTCACATGGGTATTACTGTGTATGATTGTTGATTGTCCTATGATGACCCTGCTTGCCTGTGTTTAGACCCACGCTACAGAATTTGACTGTGATATTCGGATTTGCCCTAATAATGCTTAGAAATGAACAAAAAATAAATAAAAAAGGATGAAAATCTGAGTTTACGCCCTTGTATCCCTCCTCTACGCATATAGGCCAAGCTCCTCATTGCTTCTCCTAAGTTCTAAAATGAAAACTAAAAATGAAAAATCTTGTGTGTCCAAACTTTTAACTGGAGGTGTATGACTTTTTCTTTGAATGACTTTTACAGAAAAAGTTAAAGGTAATCTGAATTGTCACATATTTTGTCTCAGCACAACTACAACTTGTTTAACAGCAATTCTCCGAAATAGTTCACACTAGCTAGCTAGCTAAGATTACCTAACCTAAAAGGATTTCTGCAATTTCACACAAAAGCCTATTATACTGTACTTTTCCTTGTGTCTGGGGCAGTACCCTTATCTTTTTTACCTTTAATATTTACCTTTTAGAGTACAAATGCACCTTTCTAGGTACAAGACACTGTACATAATAAAGCTGCAAATGGTGTACGATTGAGTCAAAAAGGATGGTAACATTTAGTACACTTTTTTTTCTGACAGTGCAAGTAGAATTTAGGCCATAAATATATACACAAAGAACTTTGAGAATCAAACCTAAGCCTTTGTAAGAAGCTAATAAATACATATATATATATATATATATATATTTTTTTTTTTTTTTTTTCAATCTCATGTATCCAGAATTTCGACTGGTTGTGTGTGTTTGTACTTTTTATTAGGCTTGTGACTGGCAGAGACATTAGAAGTGTGTTGTATCTCTTGAGTTGCACTCCAGACAAGTGTAGTGTTGACAGATCTGGAGCAGAGCTGATCTCAGGGCACCACTGGCTAGACGCGTGTGTGAATGTGTGTGTGTGTTTGAGAGAGAGACGAAAAAACACACTGTGTGTTTGTTTATCACCACGTGAGTCCAAGTGCAATTCCGTGTTCCTGCCTGTGATTGACACGATGAGGCCAGGCTCGGATGCTTATTTAAAGCTTCGCTCTGTTTCCTTACACTTTCCTCAGAGATCACCAGGGATGGAAGGAAGCGTGAGTCAGCATCAGGCAACTCGGCCTCCCTGTACCTCACATGCAGTGTGTTAAGTGTTTCCCACTTTAAAACGAGGTGCTGCGCAGTAAAGCCGAAGCCGCAGAAGTTATACGTCATGTAATGAAAGAGAACTCTGCTTTACGACTCCCATAACAAGTGTATGGTGTTCTTAAACTTAACAGCCTTCCACACAGCGGTGTGTTATATCATAACACGCCAAGCAGATGCTTAGCCCTGGGATGTGTTCTCTTATTTGTTGGAATAAATATTCCCTCCAAATATTCCCTTCTCAATGAGAAGTCCCAACACAACCACAGCAACCCAGAGCACAATGGTAACAGGCGTCTACAGTGTGGTTACCCACAAACCCCTGCTCCTCCAGGGAGCCTTTTCTCAACGCTGTTGCTCGCCTCAGGAAAACGGTAGCTCCTGAAGTGAGCTAAACAGACAAAAGCAGGAGCACTGCTAAAGCACTACGGTATATTTACATATCTTTTGCAGTGAGATAAACACGTTTTAGTTAAAATTGCACATTACTAGCTTGACATTCTTTAGGATCCTCAAAAGGACTGGAACGTTAGCTCTATAATATAAAGATCTTTAGGTGACCTTATTAAAATTAAAATGCTTTAAACCATTTTTGTCTTAGTTTTAAATAAAACTGAAAAATGGTTTGATTTTCATCAACCCTAAAACAGGGTTTAACGAACAAGCCTGTTGTTTGCAAATAACACCACAAGAGAGAATAACACCACAGGGAGAAAGCCCATAGGGCAGTTAGAAACAGCAACATGGCTCCATGACGCAACTATTGCTAACGATAATGGCCACGCAAAGGAAAAACAGGAGGCTGTTTATCCGAAGGTGCAAGGGCAGACATATTCACAGCAGAGGTGAGAAGTGTGCTGATGAATAATGCACTTGTGATAGATGGGAATACTGGCTTATTGAAACAACACAAGCAGCCTGATGGGATTTTCACCAAGGCACTACAGGGAGTATTGTGATATTAATGACACTAATATTTTCTAAAGCCAAATTATCAAAGTATCTCTGCACTTTAAATTCTCAGTGAATGAACTATTCGCTTAATTAAAAAAAAAAAAAAAGATTTATTTTATTTACTTGTCAACAAGAATCTTGTGACTCCAGCAAGAGCTGCATTCATATAATCCTGCAGCTTCTCATGTCTTAGTCTTAATTTCCTACTATTTAAGCCGTGCTTATTCGGTGGCTAGCAGGCAGCCGCTGTGGTGTTCATTGGCTAAATGGCTTGCCGTGGGCCTTCTCTACGGGACACCAGGCATCAGTAATGAACAGTGAATGCTCTGTTGCTACAATGCCTCAGAGAGATACCCATTAGACGCTCAGACCAATATACAGTCCAAAATCCATTACGGTTTTTATTTCATGAGCTAGGAAAGATGGGACTACAACGAAGATATACATATATATATCGTGTGGTGTGTGCAGTATTTTGCACACACTTCTAGAAGTTTTTGAGTGATTTGTTGTTCCAAAACAACACTAGTAAGTGCCTTAGTTCCTGTAAGCACCCAAAAGCTATGACATGAAGTACATTAAATCTGTGAGTAAAGTTTAGTTAACGGAATTGTTTACCATCACAGGAGACGTTTTACACATTTAATCAACTCCCCCTCCCGTCCCCACTATATTCTGCCAGTCTTGTACCATGTTCATGTTCAAATTCTGGGAACGCCTGCATGTGTAAAAATTAATTTAAACTCATTTAATTAGAATATTTATATATTTATTATACTTTATTTAACCTGAGTTTTAATTATAAATGTAAATTAAACATGATAATAGTGTTTAAATAGCTCCAACAATGGTATTATAACAACTGGAAAAACAAATGTAAACAGGATATTATAATGTATTTCCATTTAAAATACTAACAAGAACAAAAACAATAACAGCAACAATAAGAGTAAATAAAAACAAAAGAAAACATTAAAAAATTGTATGACAGTAAAAATAGAGTTTGTAAAATATAAATAAAAAATAAAATAAAAATCAAATCAAATAATAAAAAAAGGTTATAGAGTTTGTAAAATAAAAAGAATGGGATTAAATTAAATAAAAAAAATGCAATCATAAGAAATATTGTTTAGGCAAAAACAAGGAGGAGATGAAATAAGATAAAAAATAAAAATAATAAAAAATTATTTTAAAAAAATGAGTTTGTACAATAAAAGCAACAATGGAATGAAATAAAAAGACAAGAAAAAATAAAGCTTTTTGAAAGTGGGTAAAATCAGACCGCTGCTTTAATGGTCACTTTGTGGACATCGAACCTGCAGCACTGGATTTTACTAAATGATGGAACAGATAAGGATTTCTGAAACATCTATTAGTATGAATCATTTCAGGTTTGAATAATATAATAATGAACAATAAGTGTCACCTGAGACACATTTTGCGTTGTGGACTCAGACAGGAGATCCTGAAAGAGGACAGACTTGGTGTGCTCTTGCTGCTCATTGACTAGACGCCTAACAAGTGCTTTCCAGCTTTCTCTGGTTTACATCGAGGCGACGCAGCGGCGCAGCAGGTAGCAGTGGTGCCTCACAGCCACAGGGTTCGATCCTGAGCTCCGGTTACTGGTTTCCTGTGCTGAGTTTCACATGTTCTCTGTGTGTCCATATGGGTTCCCTCCGGTTCTCTGATTTGCTCCTACCTTACAAAAACATGGCTGTTAATGGATTGGCTACGCTAAATTGCCCTGCGGTCAGAGTGAGTGAGTGTGTGCATGTGTGATGGACTGCAGTGGATTTTTCACCCGTCTAGGCTGAACTGCTACTGCTGTTTCTGGAGTTACAGCTCCACCACAAATCAGAGACATGACGATGGAGAATGATTGAATGAATGAATGAATGATTTATTTATTTGTTTGTTTGTTTGTTTATTGTAAAATAGAGATTTTTAGAATAAATAGAGAATTTTATGACCCTAGCCAAAGTTTTGTTTGTTTGTTTGTTTTTGTAAGAAAATTTTTTTATTGCTACCCTTATTTGTGGGGATTTTTAATTTTTAAATTTCTTTTTTTATTATTATTTTTTTTTTATTTTTTTATTTATTTTTTTTTTGCTTTTGACCTTTTTGGTGTTTGGTGGGTTTTCATTTGTTCTTTTGTTGTTGTTGGGTTTGTTTGTTTTTGAAAGAAAGAATTTTGTTTACGGGATTTTTTTTTTTTGCTTGATTGTTTCTTTGTTTTTCGTAAAATTGCTTTTGCTTGTTGGTGGGAAAGTTTGTTTTTTTTGTCTATTTGTCCATTTTGCAGTTTTTGTAAAAGAACAAATATTTTGTTACCTTTGACTATGTTTTGTTTGTTTGTTTTTGTTCTTATGTGTTTTTTTTTTGTTTGCTTTTTTTGTTTTTGTAAAATAATATTTGATTACCTTATTTATGGGGATATTTGCTTGGCTTTTTTGTCTTTTTTGTTCTTCGTTCTAACCTCCAGTAACCTTTATTTCATGCCCATACAGACCTGCTCTCTGCTCATTTCAAGAGAGCTCAGTATAAACACACACATTTGTTTTAAATATTCATCCTGTTATTGTGTCATTATGCCAAGTTATGTAATGAGGGAATGGTAGGATGAACATTTTATTGCACAGTTTTTGGCACGTCCCCTTTCTCTTTTGTCAGAGATTTAAAAAAAAAAAAAAAAAAAAAAAAAAAGACAAAAGCATTAAGTGAATCCACACCGGAACAAATTGAGTTCCTTTGCATTTTAGATCAGCTTTCACTAATGAAACTATGCCTCAGTGACGCCAGGGAAAAACTGAACACAACTCAGGTTTCTCCTGTCAGATGTTAACACTTATGCCTTTTACGCCATCGGCATCATGATTTTTCTTGCCTTCGTATCCAAAACAAATAAAGCTGCTCTCCATTTATAATCTGTACTTGTCGTATTTATGTTTTTGGGTTCCTTTTCAAGTACAACTATGTCATGTTGAATATTGCGACCTTTAGATGACTGTCTTCTCACTGCAGAAAGGAGATTTTGAGTTAACTAATTTATCTGCATTATTTCCATAATGATGTTTTTTACACAATATAAACATCATGTCACTAGCGTGGATGAAAAACTTTTACTTATTGTTTATATTTCACATGTTTCCCTCCTCATATCTTCCAATAAAACAGCCAGCTCTTCCTTTTTCCATGTATTAGAACCTATAAACTTCATATTTTCTACATGTCCTTGTGGTTAAGAGGTTAATTTAGCAGACTGGTAAACACTGGAGCAATTAGTCATTAAATATAGCTCCACTCTTAAATCGAAATTGCCCAGATGGGATCTTGTTCTGGAATAATATATCTAATAAAGTCTGGTGTATTAGATCACTAGTTTAGGAGTTTTCCTTTCCAAATGAGGCCACAAGCTGATTGTTTGTGTCGGCGACCTTGTTTAATCAGTAGTCAAATGCTGGATAAAAACAGATGTTCAACCAAAATGTTGCAGTTGCTTTCAAGAGCTGGAGGACGTCGCATTGTTTTTACACAACCCTTTGCGGTGCCATAAAATTCAGGAGCCGCGTCGCTTCCCAGAATGCAAAGCAGTCTGTAACCTCAACCCTACACCCAGTCAGGCGTCTCTCCTCCCCCTCTTTTATTTGTTCTCTTCTCTCAGCTTTTGTCTTGTGCCATATTGATCCATGGCCAGATTGTTGAAATAACCCTGTCTCGGTCTGGAGGATAGACAAATAAGAATTGAACACCAATTAGTCAGAATATATGTCAAAATTTAGAATGTAGAATGTCTGAAATGATTTGTGTCATAAATCTGTGTACCTTCCTTTCAATCAGTCTCCGGATAAAGAAAAAAACATTTTTGTGTTTCTCATTTTCCATTCTTAACCCAAAAATGAGAAAATTTAAATCTAAAAAAAACATCTTTTTGAACTCTTTTCATCAACAAACACAAAGATCACCAGCTGAGAAAACACAAGAATTTGAACAGGGAAAGACGCAGAAATAATAATCTAATAGAAAAAGACTAAGGAGTGATGGCTTCATCATGGTATTGAAGCCATATATGAATGTGATAGTCAAAATGTTAAAGTTTACTAACGTTTCTGTCTCAAGTAGTATACAGAAATTCTCGAGTGTCTGCACAACTTAAGAAGAAAAGGACAAGTGGATGGCAACTTCCTAGAAATGGCGGTGACTAGATCGATAAATGAGGCGTTTATGTCTCTGTTTTCATGACGTCTTTCTTTAAAATAACGTTCTTTGAGCCTGTGCAAACGATATACCTATCCATATTTGCATTAAGAAATGCAGCGAGATCATATACAAGGTTGAAAATGTCAATTTGACTCCCATCTGACATGGACCACCTGAACTTCTGGGTCATAACAACTTTGACATGAACTGTCAAAATATAAATCTAAAATTCAATATTTAGGTTAATATTTAGAGTCTGGGTTGTCTACTAAAATAAATAAAAAGTAAAAGTTTTTCACTTGCTTGATTTGATTGCAAAATAGATATGGACTTAACAGAAGACACACATATTGTCTTAGTATGGACACATCACTAGAGCTAATTATACCATTTAAATGGTTCTAGAGTCACTTACACTCACTGGCTTTTGGTAAATCTACAATATAGGTTCAATTTGTAGGTGTACAATTACAGCCTGCTGTCTTCCCTGCAATTCTAGACACAACTTTTTTTAATTCAGGCCAGTCAGCATCAAAATAAAGGCCAATATCCGCCACTTGTATCGTTGTCTAAAATACCCAGATGCTAAATTCATGTAGTTGGTGCGTGATGAATCATTTCACTGTGTGGAATCAACTCCAGTGCTTTGCCATTGACTCTTAGTTTCCAGTGCCTTGAATCAGTGGATCAATTCTTTTTGGGATCGACTCCCTTTCAGTCTTGACCAAAAGCATCATTGAGTCTTGATTACTTGACACACTAATAAAATTTATATTTGTTAAGAAAATAATATTAAAATAATATTTGTTTCTTATATGTTAAGAAAATTACACACTAAATGTAACTATTGAGGTGAAAAAATTAACTTCGTAGATATAGAATTACAGTCTCCTGTCTTCCCTGCAATACTATTCCTGACTTGCTCAATTATGACCAGTCAGATTAAAAATAAAGGCCAATGTCCACTACTTGTATTGTTGTCTACTTGTATCACTGTCAGATGCTAAATTCATTCGGTTTGTGAGAGACGAATCATTTTGGCGTGTGGAACTCCAAAGCTTTGCCTGGAATCAGTGAATCGACTCTTTTTGGAAATGACTCCCAGCACTTTCGGTGTTAGCTGAAACAACAAAAGTCTTGATGACTTGACGCATCACTTATATTAAGAATATTTGTATACGTTAAGAAAATTAAATGCTAAAATGATTGATGTTTCTGGGGTGAAAAAATAGTTTAACTAACTATAAGTTAACTGATTCAAATAGTGTGTGCCAAATTTTTGCTCCATAACATGGATCATAGAAATCTATAATGAAATTTGTTTAAAGACAGGTGTACCCAATAAACTGGTGTTTTCATTGTTTCTTATGGCATTTCTAGAACTTTTTGAAACTTGTGTAATCCCTCCAAACCACACTCTAAATCCCACACAGATAAACACACACGCTGGCCATGGATCAGCCACTATATACTGAAAATCCTGCCTGATTGCACCTCCAGCACCTGGTCTCCTGTGCAGGCCGACGCTGACATCTGTTAGGTATTACGAGGGTAATGACTGGGAGTTTTGTTCAAAGTTCCCCACGATCTGTGCTGCGGCACGACAGCTTAGGTCATAGAAAACTAAACCTTAAACACATTTCCCCCGTTTATAGAGCCTGTTTTTATTGTTCCAGTGTTAGGAGGAAAATTCCTTACTTGGCCCTTTTTTTTTACAGCCCTGTTGTGTTCTGGTGGCCATCAGGACCTGACATTCAGAAATATCGCTCAACAAGCTGTCAGGATGATGTCATGTGACCCTCATAACTACAACACAGATGACATCATGCTCTGATTCTTGTGTTTTAACGAGGTCATGGCTTGGTGTATTTTATATACTGTATCACAAGGTTATATTTACAAGACGGGAGATTAGCTAGCAGTCTGCCAGACAGTGCTGGTAGGACAGTAGAGGCAAAATACCCATCTTGAACAGGTGATTAGGAATGAATAAGACTAATGAGACTTAGAAGACCCTGAAATTCTGTCTGCTCGGAGAAGAAAAAAAATCAATACGTATTCATTTTTACATGTTGTTTATCGAAGATTACAATCTGTGCCTACCAAGGACTAATGTTCAATAAATTAATTTAAATAAAGTTAAAAATGGTGTTCAAAAATTGGTTTACAATCTCATATAATGTGTTGAGTCATTTTCAGTAAAAACATTTCTGACAGTTGTGACCATTTGAGACAAATCACATGTATATATAAATGTGCTTCTTCTATTAGGTTAATAATTTACCATTTTTATAACAGCAGCTAATTCACAGAGACTCGTTAGTCAAATATAGCCAAATAAAATCTTCTAGGTCAGGGAAAGACTTCGAGAGAACGAAAAAGAGAGGTGAATGTTGCTGAGGAATCAAATGTTTATAAGTTATACTGTTACTATAGGTTACAAGTTAAATGTAAGGAATAAAACATTTGTGTGCATGCTGTTATAGGCGTATAATCCCCAGCCTCGCTTTTCTCTCTCTTGAAGTTAATAAGACAAAAACATGCAGCTTGTCAGGTTACTGAGAAACTGGAATGCGCAAACTCCTCTGTCCTGAACACTTAAAGTTACAGCTTTACCTCTGACTGTTGCAAAGCGCTGACACTGGAGACTCCTTCCAAAAATGCTAAATAAACCTTTCCTCACAAAAACATCCACCATATCAGCAATTGCTCATATTTTTATCTGTTTAAATGGAGCGTCTGAGATAAATCTTTGGTTAGGCTGGTACTATATAACCTATAACGTATTTGAATGAGTATATTAATTAATTAGTAAGATTTGTCTTGGAGCAGGCACTATTGTCAGTGCTGTCACAGAAAATTAATCAACAACTTCTGACCAGTCAGGTTTGAGAAAATGAGAACGCCATCGTGTTGTGCTTTATTCCTTACTTGTTGCCTGTGAGGTAAATAAGGAATATCAGGGCCCTTACAAATGTAGTTTACAGATTTTCTTTTCTTGCTTTTTGTCCTTTCAGATGACAAAGCTTTCTGTTATTCATGATTTTGATTATGTTTTTTTGCTTATATTTCAGAATGCTGGAAGATGACCTGAAGATCAGCAGTGACGAAGAAGACAGTGAACAGGTGAGACACAGAAGTGATTTCTGTGCTGTTGGCAATGTTGTGAGGAGGCATACTGATTGTGTAAATACTCACTGATTAGCTTTGACCTTTCTTTTGTGCTTAGGAACCACCTTTTTATCATTTATATTTGATTTGTTTTGATTGAGCATGTAAATTAGCAGTGTTCTATTCTCATGACATGAGCCATTTTCATAGACAATTCAATCACCCCACACACCCACACACACACACACACACACCCACACACACACTTTTGTCTTAGTATCCTTGTGAGGACCTTCCAGTGATATAACTGTATATCATATCTTTATCTCAGTAACCAAAAGGAAACCTTTTGGCTCTTTTAATTAGTTTTTCTGGTCTCCAGTTTTGCTTGTGGGGACCAGCCAAAGGTCCCCTGAAACCTGTATCCCAACAGGATTTAAAAACATGTGCACACACACACACTCTCTTACTCACTCTCTCTCACCATGCACCCCTTCATGAGCTCATCTCACTTACATGTACACACTTACACAAACATACAGCCCCCACACTGGGTCAATAGTGAACTAGCTGGACTAGAAAAGGGATAACGAGCATGTTTTCCAAAACAATGTGTGCATGTGTGTGTGTGTGTGTGTCTGCTATCTTACTGTGCCCACATAAAACCATGTCCAAACCAATTAACCTCCCTCTCACTACACCCTCTCTCTCTCTCTCTCTTTCTCAGACATACACATTTTTGCTCTCTTATGATTGAATACAGATACAACACCATCTGATACAAATTACCTGAAAAAACACAGACAAAAAAAGTGTAAGCAGATCCTCAGGGTGCATTTATTTGTCCCTTGCTTATGACCCTTGCCCTTCCCTTTGCAATACTTTACACTTCATTTTTCTCTAGCTTTTTTTTTTTTATATCTTGCTATAGTACAATAACAGTCACACCGTTTCCTGACACACATAGTTGGGCAAAAAAGCAGCCATTTCCCTAAAGCACAGTCTCTGCTACGCTTTTATTAAACTCATGATTATATCAACATTGTTTCTCCCAAATGGTTAGAGAACAAGGTGGGATCACACAGAGGCCTCAGAGATAAGACACCTCTAAACCCACTTTGCGAATTAGTGCTGTCTTTATTTACGAGTTTCCTTATTAATCAGTCAGTATCTTGCTCCATCCTCTGTGATTGGAAAGGATACTGAGGACAATGTTGGACAAGCTAATGGCATTTTTACAAGATCGTATTCAAGTCTGGGTTTTCATTTTGGGTTTAAATCAGTGCTGCATTTGTGGGTGTGGTGCTGATACAAGTGTATCAGGTGCACTGTGTACATTTACTGGCCATCTACACATTATCTGTGTCTGTATATGAATATGTGTGTGTTGGTTGGTTGGTCGGCTAACTAGCTGGCTGGCAGGTTTTTTGCTACTTTGAAATCCTGCCTGTGTGTGTGTGTGTGTGTATACCTGATCATTTTGACCTTGTGTGGACATTTGGCTGTTCCCCATGCGGAAAACAGCTTTTTCTCAAAAAAAAAAAAAGCTTTTGTGTGTGTGTGTAATTAAGGCCTTGTGTCTCCAAAATGGTAGCTTTGGAAGAGAAAATATACTGTGTATACTTATAAAAAAAAAAAGGGTCAGTGTTTGATAGTTATATAATGAGTAGTGTTAGAAAAATGTAATCTTTGGACAATGACCACTCAGAGATGTTAGATAGCTAGCTACCTCAAACTGTCAGCATGTGTCTTTTTAGTAAGACATAACTTTAGAGCAACGTGTCAGACAGGTTATTTTGCCAACGCACTTAATTTGGAGTAATTTTGGACCTTGGGCTGAAGCGTTTAACATTAAAAGGGCAGCCACTACTTTTAAATGGTGTAAAAAAAAAAAAAAAAAAAAAAAAAGGATGTCACTGTCAGTGGAGTTGACAGTGATAGCTGTTTTCAACAAAATTACTCTGCAATTTTTATAGCCTCCACATTTATTACTGAATTTCTCAGTAATAAATCCCTTCTTGTGCCTGATGTTCAGAGAATGGAGCCCTTAGTGAAAAATGAACAAAAAAAAGGATGAATGTATTATTTTGTGTATTTTGATAAATACACTAATTTTGCTGTTTGATGCTGCTTTGTTCAGTGCACTGCGTGACCATTTTGCAGTGTTTCCAAATAATTTCATATTCACTGTACGTTTTATTTAGCTAATTGATGCCTTGTCCCCCCTGTTGTTCAGAACTGAACATTTGAGTTGTGCCATTCATCATGCTGTGAATAGCTTCAGCTTAGGCTTGATTTCACTCTGCTAAAATCTTTTGTCATGCTGCCTTTTTGGAATCCTAATGTGATCCATAGCAAAATAGTAGCTCACACACACACACACACTGCCATCTCAGTCTGCCGTGAGAAACGTTCCCTGCTTCTCTCAAGCAGAAAAGCCCAAAACAACACAAACACACCAAGAGGGCACAAAATTGTATGTGTTTATGTGTGAGCTTGTATCCTTGTGTGTGTATGTGTTTGTGTGTGTGTTCACCTGTTTGTGTGCCTGTGTGTGTTTGTATACTATATATGTGTGTGGTCATGTGCCTATGCCCACGTGCATGTGTGTGTGTGTGTGCCCACACATGCCGCGCTATCCTTACTGCCCCCAGCCGGGTTGCCTAGCAACGCCGGAACGTGTGCGGCTTGGAAGAAGCCCAAATTCCCCGCAGAGCAGGAAACAGCAATAAGAGCCTCTGTGACAAACGATCTGCGCTCTTTCATCTAATACACTGTGAAGATCACTGGCTCCTCTCACTGAATGATAAATGGACTGTATACAGATCAATGGCCTCAGCAATAAGCCCGGGACGCCAGTCTGTGCCCGCTTAGGCGGCCCAGGTAGCGCCAGACGAGCGCCACATTCACATACAGCTCAGATATCTCAATCCATCCCCATTTACTCCGATACACCCGGTTCTGACCATCAAGTAGTGTCATTTATTATTGTAGTCAAATATACACATGTACAGCACGATGAAATATTGTGCCTCACTGACCACAGTAAGACACACATGAACATACACAAAAACAGCTAGCTAACACACCAAGACACATGATTTTATCACGCTTTAAATTATGAGTTTAATAATTAATAATAAAATAATGGCAGTGTTTTTGCTGCATTCTCCTGTAAAGAAAACATGGCCACAGTTTGAAGGATAAGCTGACCACGCACTCTTATGTTATCGATAAAAAATTTGGTCCTCAAGATAATGTCTCTGGTTAAGGTACTGTCTCCTTCAATGTCCTCCATGCGGGGGAAAAAAAAAACCTTTAGGCAAGATACTATTAATTAGCTAATATTGTCATATTTATGTATTTAATATTGGGCTCAGATGGCATTCCATGTACTTTTGAGTATACATATTTACAGCCGAAAACATCAATTTCAGCATGACATACTGCAGTTACATAAAACTCTCAGAGGCAGTGGACTTAATACCGCTCCTCATTCAACCTGATATAGTGCAAGAAAACTACATGCACGTAACTCTGAATACGGCCCAGCCTCAGCATACTAGCTAACACCAGCATGCTAGCTAACTTAGCTAATATTACCTACGTTTTTTCGTGTTTTGATTACTTTTAGTTAGATAGTTAGCTGTTCATAGCTAGCTCACCAACACTAACAAAAAATGTAGTACATGGTGAAAATAATTTGTGTGACAGTATCTACCACAAATTGTTGTTTCAAAGTATAATAAATATACGGCATAATGTAACTACACTAGCGGTAGCTAGCTCTAACACACACAAACTGAAAGTCTGGATTTAAGCTAGTCAGATTTGTGTAAATATAAACATAACTTATGTAATGACATGCTAATTTACTTTTACGAACCATGTTAGTTTTTTCAGCTACATCAGCACGCTAGCTCACTTAGATATTGTTACCTACAAGTTGCAATCGGTGTTTTAACTACTTTCAGTTAGCTAGTTAGATGCTGAGAGCTAGCTAACCAACAATCAGCTAACTTGGCTAACTTAGATTCTTACACCAGATGTAAAATATTTTTCATAAATAAATATTTTTCAGGGAAAGCAGTTTTGTGTTTGGCTAAATATAGTTTAGTGAAAATTATATGTGTATTATTATGAGGTAAAATGTACTGTTAATGTCCATATGAGTAAACTGTGAAGTTGGGGTTTCTGAACAATTCTGTTTTAAATTGAATACATTCAAGATGTCATTTATCTTAGAACTTTCCTGCATTTACTGTTTGCCTAGCATGGTGTTAGAATTGTGGGACTACAGCTAGCTACATGCTAACAGTACTGAGGTGGAGGATAAATTATTAACCTGAGGTTCCTGACTGTGTAAATTGCATGCAATTGCACATTCTCTGTCCACCCGCTTTGCATCAGTTAAAAATGTAACAGCGAAAAAATCACAAACTTGCATTTGCACTTGCGTGTGACCAGCATTTTTATATTAACCATATTTATATCCAACTGACTGTTCTTATAAATCAGGAGACCTTGTAAAAAGTCAGAACCAAAACAGTTAGTGATACCTAATTCAGGGTTTGCTAACTGCTTTAACTTGTGTTAATTTTTTTTTTAACTTCTGAAACAAAAGTAAAACATGAATGGGTTCTTTTTTTTTGGCATTTTTTTTGTCATCAGGTGATATCAAGATGATAGTTCTGTTTTGTTTTGTTTTTTTCCTCTAAAAATTCCAGTGCAGTTTGTGGCTAATTGAACAGTTTGTGTTGTTTTGTCTCTTTGCTCCTGCACATTGGATTTGCTATAAACAGGTACATTATGCCAGCTTTAATATAAGCATGTTTGTATATGTAATATAGTTGAAGTGCACAGGAGCTGACGTTCTGCCCTTTAATCTCAAATATGATGGAATTCAGAGCCAACAAAAATTCTACCACTGTCCAAATACTTAGATACAGAGCTGTAATTCAATCACTTTTTATATTGCCCTTTAAGCAACACTTTTCAACTTTACTGGTGTTGTATTGCTGCTTATAGACCCACAAAACACTTACAAATAAACTACAAAACAATCAAGAATTCTCTGTTAGGATAAAAATGCATTTGTTAGCCTCAAGCTAACATTGATCTACTGTCTAAAGTGATCATACAATACCAGACTTGAGCAGTTGTGTTAATTAAATTTGTATGTATGATACACTCAATCCTGCATTGCTCTTCGTCTAATTGACATTTTGTCTCGTTCACAGACTGCAGAGAAACCCAAAACCAGGAGCACACCTCCAAAGTAAGTGACTGTTTCAGGCTGATTTGTTTCATCATGCACCCAGATGGACTATTAGACACAGTCCTGCTTCAACTTTTTCACAGCTGGATGATTGTGAAGTATGAGTCTTGAACATGAGAGTTAATTTTCAAGAACCGTTATTTTTCCATCTGTTATCGAAAACTAAAATAGTCTCTAACAGGAATTCTTCACTATTTATACACCGATATCTTTTTTTTTTTTTTTTTTTTAAGTTTGCTCTTATCATCTTAAATTGGTAACTGAGAAAATATGATGTCCACTCACTGGCCACTTTATTAGGAACAAATATACACCTGAGTATTTATGCAATTATCCAATTAATTCCAGCAGCACAATGTATAAAAGCATGCAGATGCACATCAAGAGCTTCAGTTCATGTTCACATCAAATATCAGAATGGAAAAAAACAATCTCAGGGATTTGACCTGTTGGTGGTTTGAGTATTTCAGAAACTGAGACTATTTCACATGCAACAGTCTCTAGAGTTTACACAGAAAGAAAAACACATCCAGTGAGTGGAGGTACTGTGGGTGGAAATGCTTTGTTCCTGAGAGAGAGAGGGAGGAGAATGGCCAGACTGGATTGAACAGCAAGTTTACGGTAACTCATCTAACCACTCTTTACAACCGTGGTGAGCAGAAAAGCATAACAGCAGGGGAAAAAAAGCCATCGGAGTTGTTGCTCTTTAAGAAAGGACAATTAACACTGTGCATTAAAACAGATATGACAACAATTTAAAAAATTAGCTAAATGATGTGAGCAGGACATTAAAATGTAGTTTAATTCTATACAAGGATTTTAGCAAACAGCTAAAAAGTAATGTATTCTTGCACAATAAGTATTATTGGAATAAAATAGTGTATCTGTTAATTAGATAAATATTCAAATCAAAAACTGTGGGTTACACGGTATAGCTATTTATACCCTTAACAAAAGCGAAACCCAAAGTGTTACACACATTTAGCAAGCATTAGCTAATCTACTTAAACAGCTTGTTTAGTTTGTATGTTAATGTAAATAGGACCATTATCCAACTTACACTTTGTTAACTGTATTATTAGGGAAATATCCTACTTCATTATTTAATTAGCTATCATTAGGCTGACCATTAGATTAAAACAGTAGCCAAATTAACCCTTAGCTTCCCTGATTGTTGGCCATCATGCGATCAAAGGAGACCTAACTAGCGCATGGTATTTGCTAACAGGTAAATAAGGTGCAAATTGTATTTTTAAATGGATGCAAATAGCCATTCTCCTTTATTCAGCCTCCCCCCCCCCCCAAAATCCCATCACCACCACTATATAAAGGATTATGTAATACATTATATACAGTGCGCCATCTTCATAGATTCTAGTCTGAATGATGAAAGATAACGAGATGCTGTATGTCACATTATGAAGAAATTTCCTCACTATCCACTGGAGAATCACTGCGACTGGTATTGCTCCTGTTATTAAGACTCCAGCGTTTATTTCCCAGCATCCTCTCCTCTCTCCTTCATCTCTGACGATGCCTCTGTTGGCTTCTCAGAGGCAGTGTAAGGTGCAGACGGGGTCTCATTAAGGAGACGGAGAGAGAAATATGGCCTGCAGCTCTGTTCTCAGCCAGGGAGCCTGGCAGTGGAGGAGCTGTGAGTGATCCTGGGGCCACGACTGCATTCCTCTAACAAAAGCAAAGAGTAGGGAGCAGAGACAGAGCTGCAGGGGGTGGAGGGAGGCTGGAGGAGAGAGTTAAAGGGGTGGAGGGTCTTATGGAGAAGGCAGTTAGTGAGCGGGAGCTGGAACATAAGTGGCAATTAGACTAGTGGTGGCATAGACTGTGTGATCATTTACTAATGAGGTCTTGAATACTGCTTAAGAGGTCTTTGATAGCTTTGCTTGATATTAATTCGTATATTTTGTTCTCTACCTAGTAATATACTTCATTGAACGCCCTACTGACTTTATACTTTATATGAGTACTGATACCAATACTAGTACCTAAATTAGCAAGCCACTTAGTATTAAGCAACAAGAGGCATCATGGAACATTTAGCTCTGTTTATGTTGGTTGCTGCTGTGTGTAGCTAGCAACGAACTCCTCATGCTGAGTTTTGTGTTTAAGATATTAGTGTTTAAATAGTATCTTTAATAGAGCACATGACAATGAGCAGCGAGCATTGTCATTAAAATAAGTGCAAGGTACCATGAAATGCACCTTAACTCACAAGTAAAGTGTAGAACCTGGCAAAATGAAGCGTGTGTCTCGGTGCTCAGTGCTCGCAGAACTGAAGTGCTCTCACGTGCGTCATTTTCTCTGCACACTCGCTTAACTGCTCCATGCTTGTAAATATATTTGATATATAAGCACAATAAATGAACACGGTATTGGACTGATACCCAATGCCAGTATTGGTACTGGTCCATTACACAAAGTCCTACCTCTGTTTCGATTTTTAACAAGTGGACCCACAGAGACAGCGACAGTCTCAGTCATTTTAAGACTGATTTGTTACATTCATTTCAAAAAGATTTGCTCATACTCTCGATCGTAGAATATTTTAGAAATTAATTTTGCACCATGTGCTTGAGGTATAGTGTTGGAAAATTCATTTTTACAAGAGTTCCACTTTTAGTAATAATTGAAAGTGTGTAATTTCTATCCAAAACTCACACTAAATGTCCTGTAGCTCACTTTGGGACATTATGGGTATGTTGTTAGGCAGCTGCTCTTGCAATAAAGTCCAATTTAGTTCCACATCTAAATGACGGCTCTTAAAAAATGGCATTCAGAATTGCATACCAAGTCAAATTTAGACTGTTTTTAAAGCCAGGAGTGTCAGATCAGCGTGTGGGTTTGACTTAGACATGATCTCTGTCACGTCCATGGGGGCCTGCATGAAGCATCTAGCTATTCCCTACTTCCACAGTGAGGCAATGTGCCCATTAAAACGTAGCCCACAGTTCAGCCTAGGGCACCATGCTGCAGAAAATCCAGCTACATGACTGCATGGGTTTCACACAGCCCTAAAATCAGCACTCCTATGGTGTGGAATCAGGCTTCACGTGGTCAGTAGTTTTACTTGTACTGAAAGAACAGGCTGATCCTGGAACAGCTCTCACTGACAAGTCAGATCCATTTTTTTTTTTTTTTTTTTTTTTTACAGCAGAACACAAACATATCCACAGGGAAGGTGTTATTTAGAGCACAGCATGTACATTTTGCCCATATGTAATATGTGACATGGTACCACAGGCTAGTGCAGTGCATCTTTAATAGCATGACATCAACCATGTGCTTATGTACACTTGTTAGCCTTTGGCTAAGAGCCTACGCATCTGCATCGTTGCTAAGTGGTATTGGCAGGATCTGAAAGGGAATTGATTGACACTGAGCAATGTGATTGACACTAAGCAATTGTATTGACCTGCTAATTGAAGCGATATCTGCTTATGTTTAATGATTTAAAGAACACCAAATTCACGAAAATGCAAGGATATGGTTTCTAAATAAAATACATTAGCATTGTGATCTCCCTGCCTAAAAGCAAAAGGACTGCAACTGTTTTCTTTAGCTTAGCAAGGCTAAACTCATTCATCACTCAGGAATTTCTCTCATTTTCAGAGGTTTTCTGTGTGTGACACTGGCCATCTGGTTTAATATTGTGAAGTCTTTGATAAGTGTGGTGGCATTCCACAGCTTAGCATAAAAATCCTTTGTTTTGGTAATTTTTTTTTCATCCTTTTAGAGTGCTAAGATTGACGTTTTAGCATAGATACTATACAGAACCTAGACTGTGCATTAGCTGCTTTATTACCAATGTCATCCTGCACAGGTAACACAATTAAAGAATAAAACGTGGTGTGATTCAGCCCATTTCTCACATAATTTAATTGAAAAGAAAAAAAAACTTTAAGCCAAGGTGAAAACTTCAGTGTTTACATCTGTTCATCTGTGTTTTGAATTTTTTTAATTGACATCTTTTCTAAAGGAAAAAAAAAATTGTATTTCAATGAACAGCTGTTGAAATAAACTACATGGATTTAGGCTTAACAACTAACAAATGGTGGTTACATTTTTGGTTCGAAGCCAAATGAAAAAAGGACCACAAACTTAAAAACATCAAGGGATGTAACAAACCTCCGAACATTTGAACACAGAATGACACTAAAAACTGCAGTTCCTGGCACTTGTAAGTATCTAATTATTACTGAGACAGTATTAGATGATTTCCTTCATCAGACAATGAGGTGCCTATACTATAAAATGGACCAAAAAGACAATTACATTGCTAATCACAATTATTTTAGTTACAACTAAATTTGTGTGGTGATCTGGGAAAACGCGTCAGATGTTTACTGCGTCTGAATTCTGGGCTTTTTCTGCTTATACCCTGACACCTCTAGTTTAAGAGAACATAAATATATTTTCCCAAAATGATGAAGAAAGGTAGTTTATCAAGCATGGTTGCAAAAACAGCTGTAGGCTATGAAAATACAGACAGGCGGATATACAGACATAATGTTTGTATATGACATTTATTCATATATTTCATTCATATATTTTATTTATTACATGTCAAATTAAATGCATATTCAATGAAATTGCAATATATTGCAGCTGCTTTTAGAAATTCAGTGTGTTTTGGTGTCTTTCAGTGGAGTTGGAATGAGATCTTTAAATGCAGTTTTCTCTCTCTTCCCTTATGGGGGTAACCAGATTTTAAAATGCTAGAACTATACTTGTGATTGAGATTCAGATATATGCAGCAGGGAAACATATTTCATGTAGCTTTCAGAACTATATACAGTATAAAATGTCAAAATTTCACCATGTAAAGGGATTTCCTTGGCTGGTACTACTTAATAATGAAATAAAGTCAGTGCTGAAAGCTTCTGGAAATTTGACAGGTGAAGGTCATAAATACGTGACAGTTTAAAGAGGTTATGACCAAAATACTTCTTGGTATTAATGTAGATTATAATTGTACTGATCCAGCTTGAGTCAGTGTTTTATAGAAAACCTCTTTTGCTAGAAACCATTTCTCTGTGATGAATCAGTCAAACACATTGTATATTTCACATCCAGCATTATAAACAAACAGTAATTAGACTTACACTTCAATCTTTCTGTTAAGTGCACCTTATTATATGGAGCATCTCTTTAAGGCTAAAGCAAGCAGACATATTTCTTATTTCTCCGTAGGACTGAAAGTTACACCCACACACAGCCAATCTAAAAGTAAATGTTATGATGGTTGGTGGTAGAAAAAAAATGTGCGTATTGAGTTTACCTCCGCAGACGGGTTTTGGCTGATAGCAATCTCTGTGAGCAGTCAAGCAGCAAATACATCACCAGCTTCACCAACCAGCAAAAAGGAGAGGCAGATGAGGGAGAGGAGTGGAAAAAAATGGCTCCCCTGCCCTCGCTTTTCAGTCTGACTACTTGCTTCTCCATCATTATTCATATCTTCTCACCCCACACTGTTGTGTATCATATCAGACGGTGTATCACCATCATCGCAGCTCGTTCCAAACAATATGTTTTAATGTGCTGACGCTGAAATGGCTGCCATATTTCAGAAGCGTTTGTGCCACAACGAGAGAGAACGGCAGGGTGCTATAAAGCACATGGCATATATTGTTTGGTATGTAAGAAATAACACACTCTGGAGAATGCTGTTATACTGTATATACCGTTGTCGATTGTTTTCTAATGACAGCATGTTCCAGTGTGTTTTATTCCTCTTACATACATATTTTATTCCTCTTTATACCATAGCCAATTTGCCAACAATTTTTAATCTATTAGAATAAAAATGACACATACTTTTTATCCATTTTTAGTTATATATAATGTTGTAGAACACCCATGAAGCAAGATAGTTCCTGTTATCAGTTAAGGTACAGCATGTATAAGTGGGCCTTTCCTCACCAGTAGCTCTTTTGTCCTTCTTGAAGTCAATAAGATGAAGAAACTCAGTTTGTCATGTTGCCGAGAAACCGGAAAGGGCATTCAACCCTTCATCTTGAAGACTTTCCCATGGTGGAAAACTTACTTGTTATCAAATAAATGTCAAATAAACATCTACTTACAGAAAACTTTACAACCTTATATAAACGACTACATGTTTATCTTTGTTTAATAATGTCTGTTATTATTATTATTTATTATTTATTATTAGGTTTAGATTAGGTGTAGTGTTTGCCATACAAGTCCCTTTGAATTATCTGTTACTATAGAAATGACAACACATTTAACATATTTAAACAAGTGTATTAATATAAACCTGTGCTGTTAAACAACAACTTCTGATCAATCAGATTCAAGAATTCAGTAGCACTGTGGTATAAGAATATCTTGTTCAGTAGGTTTTCACTTAGTTTACTCTTTAACCTCAGTCTTAAGAGAGAGACATGCTAGTGAAATAGCTTGTATATATAGAATGAATAGGGTTAAGCTAAAACACACAATATCTATGAGAGCTAGAGACCTACAGTGACATTCAGCACATGGAACCTTATAAAGAGATGATTTTGAGGCTAATGGAAGATAGTCATCTTTCATCATCCTGGAATGAAGGGAGGTAATTGTATGGCCCATGTTTAATGTGAAGGAGCCCTTCAGCAAGTTAAGGCAATTCAAAGGTTTCTCGGATGAAACTCCAATTGCTCTCAGTTTAATCTTTGACCCAATCGGAACCACTCGGGGTGTGTGTTTTATGTGCTCTCTAGTGCAACACTGGGTGTTAATGGCTTGAGTAGGGAATGTCAGCATGGACTGATACTGGAGTAAACACTCAGAGGTGTACTCTGACCCAGACCTTCATGGGGTTTTAAAGACAACATCTGTTGTAGTCAAGCTGCCAGTGCGTATGTGTATGTATGTGAGAGAGAGAAGTAGCTAAAAGACAGGGTGTAACATGTCATAAAACAATACAGATCCTGGAAACAAACATCCCTCTGACAAAGACATGACTACAGAGGAAGAAAAGACAGTAGTAACAGGAAGAGATCATCATAAGGGCAGAGAGAGAGAGAGAGAGAGAGAGAGGAGGAAGGAACCAGAGCCAGTCGGAGAGGTGTATGCTTTCAGCACCGCTCTTTTTGAGCCATGTGATCCATCACTTGCTGTCTGTGAAGTCTGGCCCTATGTCGGCGGAGGACAGAAAAATTATCCCTCCTACCACTTTCTATCATGCAGCAACTCCCCCACCTCTTGATCCTGCCAAAGCTCAGTGTAACTCCAGATCCATATGCAGACAGTAGAAAAACTAAACACAAGGCCTGAGGACTGGTTTCATCTTGTAGAGACAGGAGAGGAGTACAGAATAGAGGGAGCTTTTGTGTAAAACTCCATTAGCTCTTCATAATCTTATGAACATAATCATAAATAATCATACATAGATAACCTTATTTGATGCGTTTTTGTAATAGAGCCTATTCCAGCTCTGCGTGTGAGTGTGTGTTAACTCTATATTCACACTAATTAAGCGACAAGAATCAGGTGACCCATAATTTCCTATGGGAAAAAAATAGAAATGAAGAAAAGAGCTGTGGCATCGTAATAAAGTGACAAGCGTCAAACTTTAATTTTCTAAATGTTATTCAAATTAGTTCTATTAGTTCTACAGTAAAGTGGCAAATACCCAATGGTTGGCTATCCACAGTTTCTAATATCTGACCATTAGTTAGTTATTAGAATATATGTATTTATACATATAAAGCCAGTGGTGAAAATTAAAGAAGAATTATGAAATTTTTGTACAAAAAACAAAAAGCAAAATTCTAACTTTTTTTTTTTTAAACAACTTTTCCATAAAATCTCTTAAACTGTCAGTATTTATCACGTTGCTGTTATAAGCCGAAAGAGACAGTGGCTGCGAGAAAAGGTGGCGTACTGAGACACAAAAATTCTAACCAGTGCAGTAATGCGCAGTGCTGCTTAGCTGAAAAATAAATCATTGTTTTGTTAAGTTCTGGTCAGCAATGTCATGTTCTTCTGTGTGATAGATAGCCATTGTGTATAATAAAGTTTCGAACATGATAGGAGTGGCAGCAGAGGTAGCAGTGTAACATGTTTATAACAGTAATGGATCACACAGCCAAAGGGTTATCAGTGGCATCCACATCCCTTACACTGAGAAATGGAGGTTGTAGTATGATTTAAAGGGAGTCCGGATGTCCCGATGTCCAGAAATCCAATCCACAGTTCAGCGAGTCATAGCCAGACACAAAACAAATGAGAACTACTAGAGTAAAAACCAACGGGTTATAGACAAAAATGCATTTGAATTAGTATTTGAAAAGTCATTGGTGAGGTAACTGCTCGATTATGCTCTTAATCTTGTTTAATTGTGTAAAACATGGTTAAGAGCATAAATTCTAGCATGTTTCCCTATTTAGCTAGTTCATTTTGAAACAATGATATTTTTAAGTTGTAAAGTAGACTAAGCATTTAAGCTTCACTATTTCTTATCAGAACCTCATAATAGCCATTGCATGCCTATGAAGGATGGCATTAGCAGTGGATACACCTATAACAGACAAACCTGAAATAACGTCAGTGACTTTCTAGTGCAGGATTAGCTTTTTTTTTTTTTAGTTCTTTTTTCTGGATGCTGGAAACTTGCAGCACTTTTATCACTGTAATTTCCTTTAGCAGCCCTGTGCTTGAATTATGTCTCAGTGCAATGAATTAATATAAATCCATAAAGTCTTATTAGTAGTAGACTAATTTATAGAGGTATAGCAGCACTTCTGTTGATTACCTGGCCATCAGATTTTACTAATATTCTGTTTTTTTTTGTGTGTGACTGGCTACTGAGCACTTTCTTCACTGAGGTAAAGAAGAATGAATACCTGATCTCACTGCCACATTAGATTAATGTCACTTTTTTCCTCTGGCCAGGATTGAAATTGGATGTAATTTTGATGATCTGGCCAAAGCAAATACAGCAAAGTTACAGCAGATACATCAAATATCGAGTTGATTATGCCGTAATCTCTCTCAGATGTTATTACCATCCAAGTCCAAAGGAGCAGGTGGTCGACTTGCTTTCCAAAATCAAAGTACAAACCGTTCGGTCTGTGTTTGTTTATGCCAAGAATTCTTCATCAACTACAACAGATGCTCAGTCTTTCTATTACCGCAACATCACTTGAAACTAATAACATGTTATTGAAATATTCGTCATGCATGGATATGAGAGTCGCAAACAGAAGTAAGGACTAAATTATGCTGTTAACGGGTTTATGATTTGTTTTGATAGAATGTATTGGAATATTTCAGTTTGATGGTCTGGGACAAATGTGTACTTGAAACCTCAGAATGGCTTAAAATGATATTATGTATGAAAAATGAGTATTTTGAATAACGGTTGGTTTGAGTGGAATGGTGACTGCTGTGTGTTTTACTAGTGACCTGGAAACTTTCAACATTCTCACGCTCGCATTCAGCTGCAAAATAGTTGTGTTTATTCAGCATGTTATTTTTCAAGATTTAAGCAAATCTAAATGTTTCTGCCTTTCAGACATTCAGACCTAAAAAAAACTGCCAAGGTGCTCATGGTAATATCTTTTACCTTTTTCCAACACAAAAACGACAGAAGTAGATGTTGGCATGACTGCATTAGAAGGGGAAAGGCTGTGGGCTTTCTCTGGTCAATAGGACTGGACGTGTTGACGTGAACGTAGCGCCAGCTTTGATTTACGTGTTGAATGTGTCAGTAGAGTGATGTGAACTTGGCAGGACGAAGCTAACCACCACTTGGCAGCCAAAACGCCCTCACAGCTGGCCCTCCAGCCTTTGATACTGATATAACCGTAACTCAAACCAGTCAGACGGGTAGACAGGTAGACACACACACTCACACACACACTCTGATGTAGAGACTGTTCCATCAATGTAACCACAGACTGAACCATTGTAACACAGCCCACAAATGTAATACGCGAGTAAGTGCATATATACAGGAGATGTGTATGAGCATTGATCTGAGAGCAGTCAGGAGATTCCTGCCCAGAAGACTTCAAAACCTTCTTTTGATGCTTTTTGATGTGTAGCTCTCTTTCTCGCTGCTTTGGCCCATCTGGATTTTGAGATGAAGAATCGCTAAGTAGGGAATAAAACATTTTGATAGGTGCTGTTATAGAAAAATATTCTGTTGTTGCCACTTTTAAGTTGGTTATTTTCCAAAAAAAAAAAAAAAGTATTGAATGTTATTAGTTAGTATATGTATTTTTATCCATTTGTAGCTACATTGATCTTACAGAACATCCTCTATACAAGTTTGTTCTTGTCATTTTCATCATAGCACCTGTAAATGGCCTCTTCTAATTTCTCTTTCTTGAAGTTAATAAGATTTAAAAAAAAAAAAAAAAAAAAAAAAAACACACAAAAAAAAAAAAACAGCTTGTCATGTTAGCAAGAAACTGGAAAAAGTGGGAAACCTTTCGTCCTGAAAACTTTTCCATGGTGGAAAACTTTCTCGCTGTTACAAAGCACTGACACTGGACACTCCTTTGTTAAATAACTTTACAATAATAATAATATCGTATAATAATACTAATACTAATAATAATAATAATAACAATAATATTTTATTCATTTACTAGTAGACTTAAATTATGTGGAGCTTTAGCCATAAAAGTCCCCATGTATTAGTTGTTATTGTAGAAATGATAAGTAAGGAATAACACATGACAAACTGTGCAGTTATATGAATGTAATTGGGTGACTGGGTTGTGTGATACAACCCTGCTTGAAGTGGAGGGTCATTACTACCATGAAGTGGATTATTTTCTTATAAGAGCACTCTCTGAAGTCTCTTATTCCTCATTTAATACAGTAATTTGCCAACAGTTACGATTTTTTTTTATTATTAATGAATGACACATCACACTTTTTTACCTTTTATAGTTATATTTAATGTTATAGAACGTCCGTGACACAAGTTAGTTTCTGTTACCACTTACGTTATAGCATGTATAAACACTCATTCCCTCAGTAGCCCCTTTTTCTTTCTGACTCATTGTTAATTAGACAAAAAAAAAATGCAGCTTGTCATGTTACCAAGAAACCAGAAAGCACAAAGTCTTCTATCCTGAAGATTCTTCTTCCTGACTGACTGTTACAAGGCACTGACACTGGAGACTCCTTCAATAAACATTTAATAAACATTTCCTTTCAGAAAACTTTCCCATATAAACAATTTTTTCCTTGCTTAATAATAACAAGTTTTTAATATGTTTATCATTAGCACTAGATGATGTGGAGCGTCCGTCATACAAGTCCGTGTGAAGTTTTACTATAGAAACAATAACATATGACAACAAGCACATTAATATAAACCTACATTTGAATTTAGCTGGCGCTGCTGTCAGAGCTGCTGTTACAGAAATTTAATCAACACCTTCTGACCAATCCGAATCGAGTACTCAAGAGCTCTGTGATATAATAACACTTAAGTAAGTTGGATCTCCGAATGATAGTCGTAGCACAAAAGAGCATGTCTACAAATGAATTTCAGCTCAAGTTTAAATGCATTTGGCAAAAGTAATGGACCCCTACAAATAGAAACATGTCCTAATAAGGCTGAAGAACTGCTATAGATCAAAGCGCAACTTTGTTAACATGCTTGTTTAGTGGGGTTTCGCTTCTCTCTGTTTTTATCCATATCACAGAATTCCTGACAGGGTGCTGTGTTTGTTATTATGCGTTTGACTTGGATTTAGATATTTCTTTTTGTCCTCTGACTTTCTCTTCAAGAAGTCTGCTGACATTTTCTCTACTAATAAGTAGTGACAAACAGAACAAAACATTGGATAAAAGGCACAGCTGGATTATGATCTCCATAAAGCCTGGAAGGCTGTGCAGAAGAGCCAGCGCATTAGACTTGCAAATGATTTTCAGAATGAAACGATCTTAATGGTTTCAATATCCTTTCTCCATCTTGACCCGTGTGTTTGGCTCACAGACACGCCGGCGAATCTGGCAAAATTTGACTGAATTTACCATTAACAGAGGAAATAAATATCCTGGTGCACTAATGTGACACTTTTATCATGTAGCTACATGACAACAACTGAATTATTACCTTCTGTTTGAAGCGTCTTTACCTGTTAAGCAAATAAAGATTTTAAACTTACAACTAAAATATGCAACTATAAAAAGATACACATTTTTTTCTTTTTTTTTACATTGAAGTGAGTACAGAGATAGTGGATATTGTAGAAGACACACATGCACACACACACACACACACACACACACACACACACACACACACAGTCTACCTTCTGCTTCACTTTAAACCCCTGAAATCAAAACATAAGGGCTCGGCTTTTATGTCATCAAAGGAAGATTTGATTTCCCAATGCACAGGACTGATTTTGTGTGTGTGTGTGTGTATGCTTGGGTGTACTGGTGTGTGTGTGTGCGGGTGTGTGTACGTTTGTGTGAATGAGTGTGTGTTTGTTCGTGTGTGTCAGTGTGAGTGTGTGCATGGGTGTGTGTATGCCTGTGTGTACTGATGTGTGTGTATGTGAGTGTGTGTGTTGGTGTACTGATGTGTGTGTGTGTGAATGTGAGTGTGTGCACTGATGTCCTGATGTGTGTTTGTGTGTGTGTGTGTGTGTGTGTGTGTGTGTGTTTGTGTCTGTGTGTGCGAGTGAGCAAGTGTGTGTGTGTGTGTATGTGTGCATGTACATGTCTGTGTGTGCTGAATTGAGAGAGTAAGCAAGTGTGTGGGTGTGTGTCTTTGTGTGTGTGTGTGTGTGTCTTTGTGTGTGTGTGTTGAAGTAAATGAACAAATGTATATGGATACTATGACAATATCCAGTGTCTATATACACACTTCAAGTGAGCAAGTTAACAAGTGTGACTGTGTTTTGTGTGTGTGTGTGTGTGTGTATAAGGTTAACTACTTGCATGTAATAGTATCACTTACGGATACATACATATTTACATAATCAATTAGAAAGTTGATACATGTCATAAAATGACAGTGACTCTGAAAAGCTGATTTAGCCGAACAGATTGCTTCAGCAGATGTGTGTTAGTCGCCTAAAAGTAGAACACAGGATCTTAAACATTTGAAAGCGGATCATGTTTTACATCTAAAAATATGAATAGTATTTGATCAGTGAAATGTAATGGACTAATCTTTATAAGTTCCTTCTGACAACCCTAACACACACACACACACACACACACACACACACAGTCAGGACAGAGTGAGGCAAACAGCTCTCTCTCACTCTCACTCTCTCTCTCTCTCTCTCTCACACACACACACACACACACACACACACATACTTTATCCCTCTACCCCCCCTGAATAATGTGCCCAGGAACGGAGGAGCCATTAGGGGAACAGACAGATGTTGGCTTGGTGGATGCACACCAGTGAATCAGACACGAGGGCTACAGATTGTCCTGCGGTTCGGAAATGTCTCATTCTTCAACGCCATTGTAGACACACACAGCACACGGCCCCCATTCCCTTTGTTGATGCAAATCCACAACTGTTCTGCATAGACTCCACACACACACTGCAGGATACTGCACTACACAATGTGTTATGTAGTGCATTCCATTGAGATACATTCAGTATGAAGTTGTTTTATTCTTTTTTTTGTGAACAATGACAGGATCTGGATTACTTTAGAAAAAAAACTTGTTGTATGTAAAATGTATCTGTACATATGGATTTATACCACAGTGGAGTTGAGTTCTCGAATCTGATCGGTCAGAAGGTTTTTTTTTTTTCTGTATAACAGCAGCTCTATTTATATTAATGCGCTTGTTCTAATATGGTATTGTTTCTATAGTAACAGCTCATAGACAGGAACTTTCATAATGGATGATCCACGTAATCTAAGACTAATAATAAAAAGTTTTTTTTTTTAAAAATGTATTGTTTAACAATGATTGTTGGTGTAGTGAAGTTTTTTTTGTTAGAAGGCATTTTGTAACATTCAGAGAAAGAGTCTCGAGTGTCAGTGCTTTGTAATGATCACATTGCTTTGTAAAGTTTCCAGGCATGGGAAAATCAGGACAGAGGAGTTTACGCTTTGCGATTTCTTAATAAAATAAGTTGTTTTTTTTTTGAGAGAGAGAGAGAGAGAGAGAGAGAAGGAGATGCTGTTGAGGGAATGGCTGTTTATTTAACTTGACTCTCAAATGTTCCACAATATTAAATATAACTAAAATCTGTTAAAATGCATGACGTGTCGTTCATTAATAAATTAAATATTTTGTCACTGGCAAAACACTGTGTGTATAAGTGGAATAATACAATTTGGAAAGTTCTGTTATACGAAAATAATCCACTTTATATATTATTTTCATGTAACAGAATGGTCCGAAGTTTGTTATTCCCTGCATATAATATACAGTAATCATAACATAATATAATTATACATAAGCCGTTATATACATTGCTATATTTATGTATGAAAAGGCATTCTAGTTTATTGTTAACAGAATGCATTATATGTAGTGTTCATAAAACATTATACTGTATCACCAATGCCAAAGAAATTGCAGCTTCAGTTTGCTTACTGCATTACTGCCTTATTATATATATGTATATATATATATATATATATATATATATATATATATATATATATATATATAGATATATAGATAGATAGATCTATATATATATATATATATATATATATATACAAATTCTTTTTTTTTTTTCGGTCGTCCCTCTCTTTCTCTCTGTCTCTCTCTCTCTCTCCCTCTGTCTCTGTCTCTTTTTTCACTTACATTCATGCCCACTCCAGTCCGCTAGGCTAAGCCTGCCTCCGTCAGCAGTATGTGCGTTTGTATTGTCTATTATTCAGTCGCTCCACATTTACTTAAATGACACCCAGACCATTTTTTTATTCCTATCACCGTGATGCTGTCAGACCTCCTTAAGCATTCCTCCATCACATCCCTTGATAAAAAATCCTTTCTTCCTCTCGTCTTCCCCCCTTCCTTTCCATTCCAGGCTGTAATTGTGCCATGGGAGCTCTCTGTCACGCCTTAAGTGTGCCACCAATGTGACAATCCCGCATACTGCAGTAGAAAGATGAATGTGTTACAGTTTGAGGTTTTTTTCTCTGAGAATATTCAGTAAAACCACATGTGGAAATGAAGAAATATGCTCCACTATGCACTATTTATGGATTAGCATCAAAAAGCTCATTTCAATGCTCACATGCTGAAAAGTGTGGTGCAAATAATTAAGAAATACATATATGTTGGAAGTGGTGTTCTTGAAGGAGACAGTCCTATTCTGACTTCAGTAATCATTGTTATTAAAGCTTTTTTTCATTCCTCGTTTCTTACTGTCAGTCTCATTTAAGCTGTTTAAGCTGATCTCATTTAAGATCAGAAGAACTCAATAAAAGACCACTTCACTTCCTTTTTTTTAACTTTATCTGACCAAAATTCCTGACTTTAAGAGAGATGCAGTTGTTCTTTTTTCAGTGGCTTGACTCTGACTAGGATTCATGAAATTGAACGAATGATGGCATCTTTCTCTTGTGAAATTAGCCATATTTGGCTAACTAGCAAGTTCCAATTGCGGTCCAATTTCTTCCAACACAAAATCAGTAAAAAAAAAATGTTATTATTTTTTAATAAATGTGTGGCCACAAATTAAGATATTGAGGTCGCAAGTTAAGTGTCTTGCAATCTGTTTAGTGGCCATAAAATGAAATGTGGCCCCAGGAACCTAGGCATGGAGATGATTGATATGACACTTTACTTCAATCTTTATTTGATAAAGAAGGCATAATGGAGACACATTTTTTTTCACCTGTTCTTCCCAAATAAATTGTATTATAAGTATGATGTTCCCACAAGATATTAAATTGTGGGCTCAGGATACACAATTCATGATCACTTAGATTGTGGCCTCAGAATATATTTATATATAACCTGTGGCCCTAATACATTATCACATGGTCTTAATATATTATCTTGTGGTCACACTTTATTAAAAAATAACCACCATGTGACCTGAGTGGCGTCGTAATTATATCTAGAGTAAAAATCTTTTTTTTTTTCCAGTGTAAGATTTAACTCCTGGAAAATTTCAATGTTATGCTTTGATTTGCATTGCAATATACAGTTTTCTTGGTGACAGTTGGGTCTTCCAATATTGGAGAAATGTTTTCATATGGTGTAATACTGAGTCATTTCCAAGTAAACATAAAAAAAAAAACAGAGAGCACTGCAACTCAGTAAAGGTGAAATCATTGTTGGTTTCTAAATGTGTTGAGTTGGTGGGCAGAGCCATATGGCATATCATTTATACACATTAGACATATATTTAGGTGGATCCTTAGACAATTAGTTTCATATATATATATACCACAGGGCTTTTATACCACAGAGCTGTTGATTTCTCAAATAAGAAGGTTCCTGGTGTAACATAAATGATAGGTTCATATTAATTTGCTCGTTCTAATATGTCATTGATTCAGTAGTAACAGCTCATTCACATGGACACATAAGCTAAGACTAACAATAAACACATTAAGAAAGCATGTTGATATTTAGCCAAAAAAAAAAAGTACACTGAAAAAGAGAGTATGTGGTCAGTCAGATTTAAGAGAACATATTACATGTAGTTTTTTTTTACTTGTTAACTTTAAGAGAATGAATATAAAAGAGATACCGAGGAGGGTTTTAGCTGCTATACCATAAGTGATATCAGTAACTAACTTGTCTTGTGTACATTCCATAACATTAACTATAAAAGTTAATACATAGTATTACTGAGTTTTGTTGAGACATTTTTGTCAAAAGCTAGATACAGTATAATGTACTTAATTGAGATCTGGAAATGTGATGTAGAGATACAGTATATCATTTGTGTACTGTTGTGCCTGGAAGAAACGGACATATTTCAAACTTATATTTTAAACACTTCACAAAGTGAGAAGGTGAAGTGTGAACACCCACTATTCACTTTCATGTTTCACATCTGTGTGATATCGGAGCTGCGAGCTCTGCGGTGACGCATACATATGCACACATAAACACGTATAATTGGAGATGAGTCTGCAAGCCAATTCATCATTTGCAGTCATGTAGTCTACTTCATTTGTAGCATATGTATTTTAATCTGTTAAACATCTGTTATTTTGTTATTGAATTTACATTTAGTTATTCTGTAACTAATATGAATTACTCAGTAGCCGTAGTGAAGAATGTATTTTTTTCACCCCTTACTCTTTGGAGGACCTTTAAGACTATGTAATTGTTATTAGATGCTTCAAGCAATAAGGTCCTGTTAAGACAGAGATTACAAAGTAATATAAACATGAAAAACAATGCTAAACAAATATCGTGAAGTGCTGAAGATACTAGACAAAAAAAAGGAACAAAAGAAACAAATAATGTATTATGGATAAAATATGATCTTAGATAATAATAGCAATATGAATAGTAGCAACAATACCAATCTACACCATTCAGTGTACGTGTGTGTGTGTGTGTGTGTGTGTGTGTGTGTGTGTGTGTGTGTGTTTGTAGTGAGGAATGTATGTCTGGACCCACCAACAGCTTCTAATGGATAATTTTGGTCCATTCAACTCTATTGGCATTTTGTGATCATTAAATTCTAGAAAATCTGATATATAATAAATCAGACATTATTTTTCTTTTTCTCACCACACATGTAATATACAGGAAGCATGCATCATACGCACATATACATTTGCACAAATGCTTCAAGAGAACAAAGACATGTGCACACACGCACACAGAGAGAGAGAGCGAGCCATGGAGCATAATGATGCAGACGCACTTTGTGCTGCAGACACACAGAGACACAGATTCCTTTTAAATGCACATGCTGGCCAATTTACCTGACTGACCCACATGGAGCACTGCTTTCTACCATCCTATTAGTTTCTAACAGCACGTCTCATGCATGACTGCTTCCTTCCATTTCTGTAGTTTGTTCACATGTTGGTATCTTGTCTAAGCTCAAGGTAGGTGTTTATTATGATGATGGAGGGCTTTTAGTTATGTTAATAGTCCAACTATATCTATATTTATCTATTAACATCCATTTATCCAAGTCATCTATCTATACTATATATATGTATATAAAAAGGTCACGTTCCTGCTAAGGTCTACAGTGTGATCAGTGACATAATATATATTACATGCTGCTGAAGAACAAGAGTTTACATCAGTAATTTCCAAATTACTCGGCATAGCGACTTACTTTAAATTGTGTGTTGTCGTTGACTGATTTATATTAATTATTTTCTGATTTATCACAGTTTTTTTCAACACATATTGTATACTAAAGAAAAAAGGATAATCCATTCTCATTTTTCCACCTTCTATTTTTGATATGATACTGAGATCAGAGCTGTGTCAATACAATCTATTATGACTCTCTGCAAGCCTCTGTTGTGAAATGTGCAAAATCTGTGCCTTGTCAGTCGATATCACAGCACTCACAGCATGAAATATAAGAACTTCCGTAATTATGAACACTGTTCTGTTGAGAGTTTAACAGTTTTTACTTCAGGGATATGCCTAATTGCTTTTCGTGTAGCGACTTGTGAAACTTGGGACTCTGTATTCTTGCAACTGAATACTCTACATCTAATACATGTAAGTTTTGTAAACTTTTAAATGAGCCTGATAAAATATTGGTGTTTAAAAAAAAGAGAACTGATGCTGTTTTTAACAGTGGACACTACACATGGAATTTTTTATTTTTTTTAGCTAGCTTTTTTGTGCATTGTTTTTGGGGTCAATTTCACATTTTGGTTGTCTGGTAGCTCTAGCAAAGCTCTGTTTTAGCACCACAACTGTACCATATCTCTGGTGGATCTGGACAGCATTCAGCACTGTCAGAGCGATTAGCAGCCCGTGCGGGTGTCATGTTCACACACAGCTGAGGGGCAGTGGAACGGGAACAGGAACACAAGTATGACCTGGAGGAGGTTAATCATATCAGGACCAACACTTATTGCCACACCACCAGGTGTCATCCACACCTCCGCTGCTGCGTGTATGTGTGTTTTGGCTGGCTGTTTGGCCTTAACAGCTGGACGGAGTTTGTACAGGGTTGTACAGCTTTGCAGGGCAAACGGCTCTCTAAAGTCAGGTGTTAGGCCACGCACGTGCAAAGCACAAAACAACAACAACAAATAAAATACCCACATACACTAAGAGAAAATGTGAATCTTCTAAATGAAAAGTCATTTATTTAAAGTCAAACAGAAGTTAAAGTTCTGAAATAATCCAGGAAATTAGGTAAAAGCGACAAAATGAGACTGCTGCAGATATTACAAAATGTAGAGAAGGAAGAATTTGCGATGTGAAGGTTGGCTCACATCTCTTGAATGCTGTAGTTTTATTTATCATTTTTACCACATTTTGTCCAAATTGCCAAATGCCACTACCTAATTCTCTCCAATGGCACAGCAGCTACCACCCCAAGAGGGTCAGGGTAACACATGTTTCCTCTGAGATATGTAAAGCCTGCTAAAGCATCTGTTCAAACTGCTGCTCAGGCAGCATCATAGGACATACTTGAAGTGAGAACTCTGTTCCATCTACATAAGATTACAGACATCTGCATTTGGCTAGTGTTGCTCTAACTGAATACAATTCAATTATTATTTTATATATAATTTAATTTATCTTTTTTATTCATATGGTCACAAGGCAGTTTTACAAAAAGCTGGATGTAGACTTAGATCCCTAATGAGCAAGCCAGAAGTGACATAGGCCAATAAAAACTCCCTGAGACAACATAAGGAAGAAATGTTGAGAGGAACCGGAGCCAAAAGGAACCCATTCTCTTCTGGGTGATAGTTGGAATTTTCTAATCATTACTCTTCTACAAGTGTATACTGTAAAATCAAACAGTACTAAGTGTTGGAAGGAGTCCTGGGATGAGAAAAGGACAGACCTGATGATTACTGCAGCAATTCAGATTAATAGGGGATAGATTAATGCTGTCCTTCCCACCTACAGAGAAGGGCCAAGTTGGCAACTATGGGATTTGTACCTGTGATATCCTGGCCAATGCCACTCAGGAATCCTAAATACTATCTTTAGCAAGTCACTGGTGTATATATTGGAGTCAGCATGGGTAAATACTTGGGGGGGTTTGCAAGATCAGATCCAAGAACTGTCAGAGCCAGGGTTGCCAGGTGCCAGCAAAACTACATTTCAAAAACTGAACAAAAATTCTGAAACTATCCCAAAATGCTGGCGATATATGAGAGAACAGCGGCAATATTTAAGTTGGTTCATTCATTGGTTAAAAAAAAAGATCCTACTTTTATATTAGAACTATGATTAGAACTATGTACAGTCATTCTCATTCCAGACTAGAGTGCTCTCCTGGATGTAGCAACGGTGCTAGCCTACCTACTCAAAAAAGCATTCTGACCTAAATCCCTGTAATATCTGTATAGTTCCCACTACAACAGAAATGGTTCTGTACTTTGTGGATACACTGTATGCACTTACACTTTCCCTTTGTTTGCAGAAATTGATTAGATTTAATTTTGATTGTCTGCTTTAAAATAAGATCTTGGTGGCCAAAAAAATGCCTCCTGCAGACTTGCTTTTTCCTTTTGCAACCTTGTTCCAAAGCTAGTCTAATTTGTTGTAAAACCTGTGACCCTGGCACCCCTGCAAAGAGTCACTGTTGGGCTGTTGAGTGGACCCTTAGCCCTCATTTGCTTTAATTGTATTTTCTCATAATTGCAAGACACTTTGGATAAAACATCTGCCAAAGGAGTTTAAATGTAAATGCAAATTAGCACAAATGCCATTTCATAAACATTCATAAACAGATTTAGTTGTATTGTTTTATCACATATGGCTTATTGCATGTAAACTTGTGAAGCAAAAATAGCTGCCAAAAGTTTTGCACCCCCCTCTGCCCAAGCTCTACACGTCAGTTTTTGCATTTGAGTAGGTGACGTTGTTTCGCGGGTTCACTCCTCCTACTCAACACTGTTTACCCTCCACCATCTGTCTTCAACAAATAACTTCAAGCACTGGCAGGGGTTTGTAAATACTTAATAGCTGCAAACTTGTCAATATTCAGCGAGTTTGGCTGGAATTTCCTCAGCTCCCATCACTTGCTACTTTCCCAAGCACTGAGCACACTCATAATCTTCCTCTGTCCTCTTCAACTGTCAATCAAACTGCCAGGATAAGAAGTCTTAGGCATGGATAGCAGCAGCTAGAGATGTGTAGGAAAACTTTGATGGTGCAGCTTTAAGGGCTGTGCTACAGCTGTTATAAAGGAAAAAGAAAAAGTCCTGCCACATATACACACATACAAACGCTCGTACATGTTGATCAGTAGTGTAAATCTGTCTCATTTCCCTTTTTTTTTCCACTGTCTGCAATTGTGCTTTCTCAGTAGCATCCATTGAAATCAATGTTGCATGCCTGCACACAGTAAATATTTGATTGTATTTTATTACAGCACAAGGCTCACGGCTGTGTTCGAAGCGCTGGAGAGTGTTCATTAGCTATTACAATTATTACTGTGCCAGGTCAGTGTCTAATTCTCCTTGGACAGTGTCCAGATGCTAGCTGCATAAAAGGTACCGTTAGCACTGAATGAATGCACTGACACAATGGCTTCTGTGAGGATAATTGAGCTTCGTTAGCGATTAGCGGCACACCACTGCTGCGGCTCAGGTGCCAGGGTCAGCCACGTTAGCGCTAATGCGCAGTGGCATTGTAATAAGTGCAGCATTACCGTGTTGTTGCCTCCATCCCTGTGTCTGGTCAGAGAGGAGACTGTGAGGTAGGGAGAAACTACATTCAGCAGGGTAAAGCCGACCCGCTCGCACACAATCAAATTAATTAGAGACAGCCGCATTAGTCAGATGGAATACATTAGAGCTACTGCAGGAAGTCCTCATCAGACCTGGCCAGATTGGTGTACTGGTTGTTTTGCAAGGCTTGAAATGGTGACCCCGACATGATTACACCATCTAAGCTACAACTGTAGCTGTTTTTGGCTTTTTTGGAGATGTGTTTATGTCTGGTATGGTTGAACGTTTGGTCTGAGACACCCTAAAACAACAATATGAAAGCATGTCCCATAGTCTTTAGTTTGTTTTTCTTTTTAAATAAACAGAAGAAACACTATGGAGAATTATAGCCATTGTGTCAATGTTCCCTCACACAAATGACCCAAAAAAAAATAACAACAATAAAATGTGCATGGCTTATGGCATGTGCCTTTTAGTCTTTTTTTGTCTTACTAACTATTACCTTCTAGTGATGTAATTAGAAATGCAGTTAATTAATGCTACACTTAAATCTAACCCTAGCCTTAATTTCAATAACCACAAAGAAACTTTTTGGCTCTTTTAGTCTTTTTTTTTTAAGTCACACTTTTTTTTATTAAAAAAAAAAAGTTATGATTGCAGGGACATTTGGTCCCCACTAAGACATAAAGAACACACACACACAAGCACAAACACACACTGATGAGGAAAGTGTGATGCTGGCTGGTCCACAGCAGCAGTAATTAGACTCATATCTCTCTGTTTTCTCTTTCCCCCTCTCTTTCTTTTTCACAGTTGGCTCTGTCTCCCTCTCTCTCCCTATACACTCCAGATTTTCAACTCATTTATTGATGTGTTTTTCAGCATGGATCCACTCTCCCCTTCAATTTATGTTCTCTCTCTCTGCTGTCAAAACACACTCTTTTTCCCCGGTCCTCACCCATCAAGTTTTACTGGATGAATTTTTCATTAAGCAGCCCTGCTTTTCTCCGCTACAACACAAAACCAGCCAGAAATGCCCCAAAGTGCAAGTGATTCATTTCGCTTGGGTCTGATCCCTTTGTTTTGTGAGGAGTAGCACTATTTTTTTTTTTATCCTACACTGGGGTGATGGTGACTGTGGGGCGATTTGGAAATGTGCTTGCAGTAACCTGAAGGTCCAATGCATAACTATTCATAAATTCAGTATTTGTAGCCGTTTGAGCCATTAAAATCTATAGAGAAAAAATGTAGTTAGTCATTTATTACAGGCTTTGACATTATGATACATGTACAATAACTCTTAGAAAATCTGTTCCTCTGAATTATCAGATGCTTTCACCATACAGGCATTAATAATACGATTATGCTCGCTGCTCTTTTTTAATGTTTTGCACTAAAACCAGTGATGACTAAAGACAGTGCATTTAATCACAGGTAATGTTTTAATTTAAATATTAAAAAAATAAATAAATAACTAGACCTGTCTGCGATGGTCCGGCGTTCTGTATATCCGCAGATGAATTTATGAATGAATGAAATGCCTGCCAGTCTTACGATGGTGAAAAAGAGTAAGTGTTGCGTGAAAAGTTGTGATAAAAAATTACTCAAGCAAGAGTAAATAAGCCATCTGTGGAAAAACTTTGTGAGTAATTACTTTACAATGACTTTTTTTTACATGTTTACAATTAACATAACTAATCTGAAAATGTTGCATATGTGAGAAATGCATTTTTGAACAGTTATGTTAACTAAACAAGTGAGCTATGCTGAAGTGAACACCACATTCATTATCAACAGTGTAAATGTAAAGAACATTAGCTGGCTAGCTTAACTTAACCAAATGCTTTCGGGGTTTCAGTAGCTTGCTACATTTTTTTAGCTAGCTAGCTAGCTAGCTCATATTAATTCGTACATGTTCCTAGCTACATAATTAGCTAGCTAGTAAAGATGCCCCTTATACATTATCCTGAGCGTTATCTATAGGCTATAGCGGCACTTTGATATATTTAACACAACAAGCAATCGCAATTGAAAATTAAAGTGGCACATTAAGTGTAATACAGAGCTTTGATAGTGTGAAACATCAAAATATCTGGCTAGCTAGTCTAGCTTACTCAGCTAGCTAATGGAATACCTGTACATTCTTTCGCAGGTTGGATGTTAAGATGTGAAATGCCGATATTGCAAAATTTGCAGACTATTGACGCTGTTTACCTAGAAGCATTTAAAAGTGAAGATATCTGATAAATTGGGTGAGAGATGCTCATCTGTCTTCACTGTCTCAGACATTGCTGCTAAGCAGTTGTCTAGACATTTGACAGGAAACTGCTTTATTTGATTGGGTCTTTTCAATTATATTTAAATAATTCAATTATTTAAAATGAAAATTGCACATACTGTCTTTTAATTGTCTTATAGTCTTCTGGTGTTATTCTGTAATTAAATGTAGCAAAGTTGGATGTATATATTAAAAAAAAAAAAAAAAACTCAAGTAAAAGTACTAGAATTTAATTATACTCAGAACAGTACCATTACAGTGATCTGTAATGATCTGAGTTATAAGTTAAATGTATACAATTGAAATACACAAAGTGGTTACTGAACAGTTGAAGATGAACGGTAGTAGATGTACAAAGAAAACAAACAAATGAATGAAAGGATGAGTGAATGAATGTAAGAATGAAGGAAGGAATGAATGAACGAAGGAAGGAACGAACGAACGAACGAAGGAACAAATGAATGAAAACATGCTATAGCTCATTCACATCCAGTTTTTAGCAACAGTGGCTAATATACACTAAATATAATACACACTATATTTACAAAGAGTTGATAGATGAAATGATAAATAAATAAATTATGGTTCAATGACATGATTCGCTTTCTGAAACTCTGCCTGAATGATTACATATATTTATATGAAAACATATGATTTTGGAATCTCGTGGTAATCATGATCAGCTCAAATGACAGTGATTAGGTGATTAGGTATAATTGTGACAGCTCTATTAGCATGTCTCTCTTTTACACTGTATCAGCTGTCGCTTTAATGTTGCTAATGGTATTAAAACTAAAGTGAAGGGATTTCATCTGGTTTGAAAGAGCATGTAAATGGGATAAAGCCCTGCCCGTGTGCCAGAGGTCTTTTTATAAAGCTGGATGTAGCGAGCCCATGAGGAACCATGTGCAAATTGCTGCTTCATTAGATTTTCAGCAGCGCTTAGAACAAGTGTGTCAGCATTTGGGCCTTTGCTGCTCCCATCTGAACTAAGGCTGGAGCTGTGTGGGTGTGTGGGTGTGTGGGTGTGTAGTATTTTCCAGTGAGTGGATTAGTGTTTGTGGCCAAGTTGCCGTGGGGCAAAAGGTCACACTGGTGCATGCTTGGTAACAAAAGGTGCTGTCATGTGGGTGGTTGATGTGTAACAAAGCAAATAACTGTACATTACATATCATTATCACAGCATTGAATGCTTGTATGTCAGAAAGTGTAAATTAATTTTCTATAAAAGCAATTCTGACAGTAGTTCCAACTGCAAGGTTAATATTAATGTGCTCATTGTAGTACGTTATTGTTTCTGTAGTAACAGCTAACAAAAGGACATGTTTAGTCCTATATCCAAGTAAACATATAAAAGAAATTATGCTCATTGGTGTGGTGATGTTTTCTGCAAGGAAACATTTATTTAACAATTTTAACAAAATCAGAGCTAATATTTAACAAATCAGAGCTAAAGCTATAACTTTCAGTTCTTGATTATTTTCCTATAACAGCACAACCCAAGTGTTTTAGTCCTTATATAGAACCTGCTTACCTTAGATTAAGCCTCAATCAGACACAAACAAACACACACATTCTCACCGGGATTATATTTTCGTTCTGTTATCTCCGCTTGCATAAAAACTATTATGCGTTGTGATCGCATCCAATTGAGCTGAACTAAAATATTACAGAGGTGAAATGTGCATATTGTCAATAGCTGATTTGCGTAATTAAAGGAATATTATTACACCTCGTTCTTAATGGTTCTTTTAATCTCTCTTGGCCAGAGTTCCCCATTTTCAGTAGCTAAGGGCTTTCCGGTATTTATCATAGTCAGACTCCGTGCTTAATGTATGTAGCATTGTTTGCATCTTAATTCATTTATGGTTTTTCTTCAGTCAGAATCTATTACTCTCTTTCTCTCTCTCTCTCTCTCACTTATTATGCCCCCCCCCCCCCTCCCTTAATCGCAAAAACACAGAGACGCACACATGCGTACACAATGAAAAATTACCCCAGACTGAGTTTAGGGACTGTGTTTGTAACATCCAGAGGGAGAAAACACAATCTGAAAGCCTTCACCATATTAATGAGTTGTTTACTATGTGAACAGTGCCATTTTGTCTCTCGAAGGCAGCAGTGAATTAGATCAGACTGCTTATGTGATCTAATTGCTCATCATTATGGCAAATAGTATCAGGCAATAGTGTAATACCTTATGCTCTCCTGAGTCTGCTTTCTCAATGTTCTTCATTAGAATGAGATGTTTATTAATTAGCTTAACTGCAAATGTACAGTATGGCTGCTGTATCATTAATGAAAGGAGATACTTTTCTTCAGAGTTTTATGTTTGCAAACATTTTCCTGACACTCTTATGACTGTGAAATGATTTGGAAATAGCACAAATAATGAACAGGCTGAATCTTATCTTCATGAATTTTTCGTGGCATTGTGTCTCGTCTTATTGAACAAACCCAGTACTCGAAGTCTTGCATCTTACACTGGGTCAATGATGTCTTATTGTAATCCCAAACTAACAATTACTCTAAAATTGACATCAGCGAGCAGTCTTCTTCTTCTTCTGCAGTGAGCAGTGAAATTTTCCAATAACGGTGCAATGCATTTTGGAGTTACAAACTCATCAGTGGCTGAGAATTGTGTATAAGACTGGAAGCTGCATTTTTTAACTGCTTGTAATTAAAAAAATTATTCTTTCCGAAACAATGTGTATCCTTATTCATTTGCAAGGTCTTTTTATACCACAGCACAGCTGAATTCTCAAATCTGATTAGTCAGAAGGTGTTGATTAATTTTCTATAACAGGAACTCTGACAAGATTTCTGACTGCAAGCTTTATATTAACAGCTGGTAACAGCTAATTCAAAAGGACTGATATGGCAGATGCTCCACATAAACAAAATAAGCTTATAAGGTGAAGTCTTGAGTGAGAAGATGTTTGTTTGGTCATTTTGGAAGGAGTCTCCAGAGTCAGCGCTTTGGTAACTTTAACTTTTTTCGATGCGTCCTTCAGCATAGAGAACTGTGCGTTTTGCAGTTTCTTGGTAACATGACAAGCTACTTTTGTTTGTTTGTTTGTTTGTTTGTTTGTTTGTTTTTGTCTTGTTGCTTCATGAGAGAGAAAAAAAAGAGGCTGGTCAAAGAACAACTGTTGGTAGCTGCTATAATGTAAGAGATAACAGAACTAAATTGTTTTGTGAATGTTCCACAACATTAAATATTGATAATATAGATAAAAATATGATGTGTTGTTCTTTAATAAGTATAAAATTGTAATCATTGTCAGGTTGATGTTGTGCAAGAAGAATAAAACAAATCGGGACGTGCTGTTATTGGAAAATAATCAACTCTGGGGTGGTAACAGAAACTGTTTTATGTTGAGCGCATCACACAACCCCACTGCTGATTATTTTCTTATCAAGTTATTCCTTACATATTGTTTTATACTTTCAGAGCAGTGTAATCTTTAGTCATACGTTATAGAATGTAACGTCTTGATTTTCTTTTCTGAGCAAAAAAAAAACCTGTCTAGACCAGGGCTAAGTGTTAAAACATGTGGTAAGTAAGTCATACATATTACTGCATGACTCCATCTGAAATTAAGCGAGGTGAATATTTGCTTCTTCTACCATGTTCAAAAGCCCACAAGGGTCACAAGTTCGCTTCATTCTGTTGTAGCTGGCAAGCATGTGACATAGGAACCTCATAACTACATATATGCTTAATTTATGGCCTCAAGTCTCATATTAACTTTGACGTTTTGCTCTTTGTTGGCTCTATTCATGACCATTGGCTTTCATTTAGCCCTTGTGGCATGGGGGAAAAAAACGCTCAAAGCCGGTGGAATTTTGTTTTTGCTCTTTTTCGCTTTCCAAATTGGTTGAAGATGAGCCAGCACCAGGGCTGGGATTGTGTGCCACCCTTTGCAATGGCACGGATCCCGTTTTGTCAGGGAAAGCTGATACTTCTACTAGAGCCTGCTAGAGCCCCATTGAGATAAAACTACATCTGGAGGCATTGGGATATAATGCAATGCACTGACATTTAAAAGCTTTGGAGGATTTTAGACCCATTCGAGTCATGCTGTTAACCAGTCAACGCTTATTAAAAAACAAAGGGGGGGGGGGGGGGGGGTGTTGACTATTTGAAACAGTTATTGTACTATATCATTGGTCTATTATTCATGTTAGTGGTGTTGGTGTTTCTTGCCATCTCATTTCCCCTTAAGCATTAAATGAACTTAATATTCAAGTATAAGACTTTGAATGCTATACAAGACTGATTAGTATGGACATTGCAATTGTGTGTGTGTGTGTGTGTGTGTGTGGACTTTATTAAAAAGTTCATTATCTAGCCCACCACAAAAGTGAAAGCTCCAGTGTGATTCCCACTTCCATATGTTTTGGTTGCCTAGAAACCTAAGTTGTTCCTGATTCTTGTCCTGGTTACACTTGGTAAAAATTGCTCTGCCGTCAGCCTGTTAGTGCACAGAATCTTAACAGGATTGATACCACCATGAAGCATGTTAAGTTTTAACATATCAAATGCAAAACTCAGTTATAAGTTGGTTGTTGAATCTACTTGTCTGCCAGCCATCTACAGATCCATAAATAAAAAAAAGAAGAAGAGCCCCAACATGAAATCTGTTTGTCCTGGGCTCTTGGGCTACTGATTTGTCAACTCTGTATCATATAAACTTTACTGTAAACCTTCATCCTATGCTAAGCACTCCTTAAATCCCACAGGTTTATATGCTCTTACTTTATATCTCTGATTTCGGCTTAAGGTACTTAAAGGAAACTGACTGATATTGAATAATTACTGATTCATATTGAATAATCTTGCACAACTAACTACATTCTTCTTATTAAAGCAATAAATAATCATTTTACGCTTACTCTTTTTCTTCTGCTTTTTATAATTCATACTGCTCAGATGTTTCAAACTTCTTATACACTGTAAGATCTTATCTGATTCCATTTTTGTATTATTTTCTGCTTTCTCTCTTTTTTTGTTCGCTGTTATTTTTGTGAATGACTTGCTTTTTTTCTTTGCTGAAATGTAGGTTAAAAGTGTCTCGCTCAGTTCTGAAATGCACTCTGTAAATGGGATTTTTCCTTTATACAGAGGCGACCCTAGCAGCGACTGCTACACATTCTTAGTGAAAAAGGGCTGATGATTTAATCAATTAAAGGCTGTAATAGATTTAGGGGCCGAGGAAAGCTGTGGTGATCATTTTGGAGATGTTATTCTTTGGGGTGATTTATAAAAATAATGTAGTACGGCACATGCTGAAGATCATTTAATAAAGTGCTGCGCTGAGTGAGGACAGCTAAATTATAGATGACACCCCTCCAGCATAGTCTCGATCTTTCTCTCTCTCGCTCTCTCACTCTCTCTCTTACACCATCTCATGCTCTCCTCCATTCTTTCAAGACACATAAATACGCACACAGTGTGGACATCCTGCTTCTCATCTTCTTTTTTTTTATGTACACACATATTCAAGCATATACTTTTCTTTCCTGTAACTATCCTTTATCATTTAATTTTTATGCATTCTCATGCTAACTCACAAATTCATCATAAATTCAAGCCCCATGAAAACACCAGTGTTGTACAGTGTGGAGGTCTGGCTGCTTGCTGTCCAAGCTGGAAATGTGTCAAACCAGACTTATCTGTCAGAAGGGAATCAAATCAAACGTAGACTTCTGAGCTTCTGCCCGGGTCTCAGCCTGCTGAGACGACTGCAGAATTCATTCATCTATAATTAAGTATTAAACTTCACTGAAGGGTAGACTGGGAGAAAGAAGAAAAAAAAAACTCCAGCTCTGCCCTTGGATACAAGAAGTGGTAGAAGATAGTCGAATGCTAATGCGAGGCTGCTCAGGGTCGCCTGAGGCACCTTGTCTCTGAAAGATGTTTAAATAATTAGAAGCTGCAAACAAATACGGAATGAGCCAGCCGAGTCAGGCAGGAGGCCTTCGCCCATATTTCTGAATCAACAGGGACCCTAAAGCCCTCCCGCTCAACTGAATATCTGGATGAGCCCAGATTTAATGACTCTCTCTAACTGAGTGCTTACTACCTGACGCCTGAGCTCTTCTGGCTGCTTGGACTCATCCCTATTTTTCCAAGCTGGGCCTGCGGGCTTTCTCACCTCCTCATTCACTGCTTTCAGGCGCATTGATCTAAGATTATGGTATCAGTGTATATAGGGGAAGAAAGTCAAGAGTCAATGCGAGTAGGTTTCTCAAGCTGTCAATTCAGCAGCAGATGTGCCAACCCTGAAGAGGAATAATGCATAGTCCTGTGGAAGGAAGGAAGGAAGGAAGGAAGGAAGGAAGGTGGGGTAAAAATGCTTCAGTTAGGTATCAACTGATATATGTAAGGTTTCAGTATCTGTATTGGAATCATTCCATCTCCATCTACATCACAAAACATTTTGAATATATTCTTTTTACAAATGGCTTGTCTAGTGTTACTTATAGAAATTGTGAAATGGTTCCACACAGCTAGCATTTTTTCACTGTTGATCTGCTGCTCAGACTGTTTGAACACGTCTGAGCACAGCATTTTTAATCATTTTTTAATGGTAGTAATATTAATTCACTACCATTTATATTATTTGTAAAGTGGTAGATTTGGCATTTTGTTTTAGGCCTAATCTGCTTTCTTGGTCAAAATTTCTGTCTTTTTTTTTTTTTTTTTTGTTATTTTTTGACCAGTGTCAGCCAAATATATATAATAAATATAGCTAAACTGTGTTAACTATTGTATATAGTTGTCTAATTTGGATTTTATTTCACATTAATGAACTCAATACATTCTACATTTCCCTTGACAGAAAGCAAGAGAACTGCATATTTAAAGCAGTAAAAGCAAGTCAAGATGAGGTTATCAGAGAGTTCAAAACACCTACACAATTGTCAATCATTTGTAAATTCATATATCGATTGACTCATCTGGTAGTTTTATTTATTATTTTTATTTTTGAATGATAATTTGTGCTTTGACCACTGATTATCTCTGGTTAGAGGAATCTCTGCAATTGTTTTGTCTACCTCAGCCACGAAATTGCCTTTTCCTACTACTGCCGAGGAGGATTGGGCGATACAACAATATGATATCCATACTGTAATATAATAACATCATGGATACACTTTCCTATGTATTTAAATAATAATAAATATTATTCTAAGTGTTATTGTCAGATGTCAGTGATATTTTATAACTCGTTTCATACTCACTGTAAAAAGTAGCTGTCTAGACATTAAAAACTGTTCTTTTGCATCTATTCTTTAATTTTCCCTCCTTTTCTTCATGAAATGCTTTAATTTGTATAAATCCTGAACATAAATCCCTGACCCTGTTTAAGGTCTTGTTGGCACTTTGTTTGCAAAACCTCAGCAGAAACATACATTTTGATGTATACTATAGTGTATAAGGAAGATGTCTTCCAGTATTGTGATGATATTTTTTTGCCATATCGCCCACCCTTACTCCGTCTCTGTGAGCTTAGTCTTTTATTTCTTTCTTTTTCCAATATGAAATATCCTGTAAAATCATTACGAAACATTGAATATTTATGCAATAAATAGTTATAATGTCACCACATTATTTATTTATTGGAGATTTTATTGACTGCTTGGAATCGTTTGGTTTGCGCGATGACTACATCAGTGCATTCTAAGCAGTGGAGTGTTTTAAGGGAAGAAAATCTGATGATCAGCAGCATAATTTTGCAGCTTTCCTGCTTACTTAAAGCTAATAAGTGCTTTGACAGCATTCAGATGTTATTATGCCTAGTAGATTTGTGTGGGTGTGTGCGTGTGTGTGGGTCTAGAAGTGCATGCGCTTTTGCTTTGCCATGAATTATTCAAGTGGTGAGTGTTTGGGGTTGTGAATATATATTTGTATGTTATCATCTTTACATTGATGTTTCTGGTGCTGTGTAACTATGAATTCGAAGTGTCACAGAGTTCAGCTGTATGTATGAAAATGACTTGAATGATTTGGTGGGTTTGAATGCTTAAATATGTCGAGAAGAAATAAAGACCTTTTATGTGCGATATGAAAGCACCACAGCTCATAATCAAACGTTGGCCAACAACTTGCTGACTTTTGTTGAAGGGCGTAAAAATACAATGTGTTACCTCACACACTTTTTTTTTTAGAAAAGGATAAGGACTATGGCTGAATCATCCCTTACCCGGAAATGTATATAATCATTTGTGTCTGTATTTATGCACTTAACTAGCTAACTAGCTCACCATTCTTTATTAAATTTTGTTAGCTGCCATTTGTTTTGTCTAGTCAGTTTTTTGGGCAACCAAACATGAGACTGGGCAGCACACTGGAGGTTTTACTTCCTGGTAGGCTAGCTATTAATTCATGATTTTTTAACCTCTGACACATACACTGTGCTAGATCAGTGTAAAAAAAAAACCTTCGAAATTTAATCTGTGTAAATAAGGCAATGCCTGAACATTTCCTTTGCCTTGGATTTCTATTTCTAGCACTTCATGCTGTTTGAGGACTAGCTGCAATTATGAATGAAGCTACTTTATTTACTTATTACACTATATGCACTGCAGATCTTCAGGATCTGTTGTGTATGCTGTTGATAAATGGTTCATCCACCACGTCACTCAGGACAGATTGAGTGTGTTATAACAGAATGCCTTGGCAGGATGACTAGGCCTTGCAGGAGAGACGGTGCTCTTGCACCAAACATGTAAACATTTAATAAGATCATTTAGGCATGTTATTGCACGCTGGTCAGAAATGACATTTTAAAAATTATGAAAGCAAGTACTATGTTATCACAGTATTTGAAGTTTATGTACTTCAGGATTTCCTTTTCTACCAGTCAAAATGATTCTTTTTTTTTTAATACATCATGGAATGGTATAAATGATATCTGCTCAACAGTATGTGTTTGGGCTTGGGGATCATTGGGATGACATAATCCGATATGTTTTCCGCTTGTAATTCTGTCAGTGGAAGACATGAGACAGACAGCTAGAAAGCCCGTGGATCAGAGGTCAGCACTCAAGGTCAAGGTGAACAATGGTATTCTCAATACCAAGTGAAAAAACTGGCAGGCATTGTTTCCATAATTCTCCCAGCTTGTCATCAGCCGTCAGCCAAAGGTCAACCCCATTAAGGCAAAAACGAAGGGTTGAAAATGTCTTTCACGGGTTTCCATGTGAAAGAAAAGCATTCACTGCATCATCTGGGAGATCGTGAGTTTGAATCCTAGAGTTGCCACAGCCTTACTTTTTGAATATACCGTGATTTGTATAGCGGCTTCATGCACAGTAGTTACCAGAGGTTCTTAAATATTCTAAGCATTGTCATAAAATAAATAAAGAAATAAGCCACTTGAGGATGTGCGCTACAGTAATTTTATTATGCATCTGCATAAGCAGATTGCCTAAAACCTTCTTAACCATGATAAAATCACTGTAAAGCATGCCCTAGAGTGGCTTATTTCTTTTAAAAAACAGTGACAAAAACAATATGATCAAATCCAGCGTTCAATCCATTACTTCATTTATTATTAATAATATTAAAGCCTGGCATTAATACAGAATTTACTTGTTGTGCTGCGGTCACAGGTGTGCATTTATCGAGGACTTTACAGCGGCTTCAAACACAGCTCAAGAAATCCGAAAAAAAAATAATTTAGAACTGAAAGCTTTTATATATAATGTTATATTTTAAATCTTATAATGTTATAAGTTTTTAATATAAATGTGTGGCTTTAGTGGTGGCTCAGTGGTTAAGGTTCAAGCCCCAGCACTGCCAAGCTTGCACTTTTCGGCCCTTGAGCAAGGCCCTAACCCTCTCTAGCCCTATCATGCTCTGACCCCCAATGTCCTAACAAGCTGGCATATGCAAAGATAAGAATTTTACTGTGCTGTAATGTATATGTGACAAATAAAGGTTTCTTCTTCTAGAAGTATCAGTGGTAAAGTAACACTTGTTCACTGTGGGTTTTTTTGTGAAACACATTTTTTAAAATGTGTCTTTTGTAGCACTTCTGTGTTGTTTCTGCCTTTTGAAAATAATTCCTAGGCCTCCTGCCTTTGCTCTGTGGGACAATCCTCTGGAGATATTTGCCTGTCTTCTTGGTCGCCTCCAGCATTGGCAGTGCTTTGGCTGACACAATCTGCTAACATATTACAGCTTGATCAGAAACGTGGGTCTCGCTTGCCCATCTCTCGCAAAACATAGGGGTAAAACATGCACAGGCAGATACAAAATGATGCCATCACTACACACTGCCAAACTCTCTGGTCTCTTGAGTTAGCTAGATGGTCTCAATCCACACCCCAGGCCCAAAGCAATGACTAATATATTCTCTCCCTCTAGCTCCTCTTCATTGTAGAGCAGTTATTTTACTGGCTATAGTTCATTTTTTCACTGAGACCATATCATTATTGGCCCAGCAAGAGATGATGCATCTCTCTGTCACAATATAATCACTAACAAAGTGTTGACAATAAAGAAGCCCAATCTGACCTTTGGGAAGGGATTTAATTTGCCTCCCTCTAGCACATTTAACTCCCATGTAAAGCAATCACAGGCGTCAGAGGCTGAGGACATGTTGAGACGCAGAATTTTATTGGATTAGAGATCTCCAGTCTTTCATGAAGTGATAAATAATGGTGAGCAGCAGTAGAGAACAGTGAGATGATATAGAATAATAACTGAGTAGGTGGGGGAGCAAGATGCCCATGTGTTTTTTTTTCAGTCATAAATCACACATTCTCTAATAGCTTCTTGGTTAGCTGGACCTTAGCAATCGCTCGAGGCTGGTTTGACATATGCTGCATGTATTGCAGAAGTTGATTTTGTATTTTCTATAAGCTCTTGGCATTATTGACCTTAGATTGCTTCTTTATGTTCACACTATTATAAATGGTGGCAGTATGGCTCAGTGATGTAACATCTCTGCAAATAACATATTTATTCATTGCAACTCCCAGTTGCAGACTTTTGTATTTAATGGTACAACATATGAATAATGTTCTGCTCATTTGTTTGTGTGTTTGCAGCCTTCCAGGGCCCACACCACGGAGCAGTGATCCAGGTGGCCACTCCAGCGGGGCTTCTGGGAGTTCCAGCGAATCAGAAAGCAGCTCCGAGTCTGACTCTGACAGCGAGAGCAGTTCCAGTGACAGCGAATGCAACCGAGCGTCCCGCGCCACTACACCAGAGGTATAAACCCTAGGCAAAAATTAAAGCACAGTATGTTCCTCAAGGCGCACTAGGGAGCATTTCCTCCTCACAGCTTCAGGGTCTCCAGTTCGATCCTGAACTTAGGTTACTATCTATGTGGCATTCTCCCCATGTTTACATGGATTTCTCCGGGTTCTGCGTTTTTCTCCTACCCAAATTGGGTATTCTAGTGGTGAATGAATGTGTGAATGTGTGTGTATGGTGTCCTTAGGTAAATTGGCATCACATCCAGAGTATCTTACTGCCTGATGCCCAGTGTTCCCGGCATAGGCAGTGGGTCCTCCATGACCCTGGGTAAAGCAGTTAGTGAAAATGAATGAATGGATGGATGGATGGATGGATGGATGAATGAATGATTGATTGAATTTCTCAATCATGTGCTAACCCTTATCCTCCCAAGTAGGTAGCTGTCATGCATTAGGGGATAACTAGTTTGTGAGTGAGAATTGGCATTTAACAAATTTTGGAGAAAATGGGATAAAGTCCAAGAAAAAAGAAATTATTTCTGAGAGATATATTAATATATGTTGGATTTGGTCACCAGACAGTGATAGCTCAATAGTGAAGGCACTGGGACCAGTCGGAAGGTGGTGAGTTCAATTGAGCAGGGCCCTTAATCCCTAAACTGCTGGTTGTATCCTGTCCCAGTTTTAAGTCACTTTGGATGAAAAGCAGCAGGCAAATGAGTAAAAATGTAAAATTATTAGTCATAAATTTTGATGACTCAACATAGCAGAAATGCCCCTCGGATCAAGGTGAAGAGTTTTTTTTCTGCTTTGAACTACTGCAAAAGACAGAGGATAAAATACACCATGTTCCCAGCATGGGAGTAAAGCCAGATGTCTGAAAAGCTGTTTTAAATGCTTAATTGGCAGCTTTAAAGTTGCCCCACCATGGCCTGCCCTGGGCTTCCTGAGTACATTCACCAAAAGCGAACACCCCTGTTCTCATCACCTCAGTATATAGTTGTCTGCAGTCCACCTGGGACATCCATATCTGCAGGCTGCAAATTCTCTGCCTGGTGGAAAGATATTTCTTTTTTCTTTCAATCTGCAATTCACAGCTGTATTGTTTTAACAGGAACGATCCAGGAGGCCTGTAAAATGTGGACATGCACGATTGTCAATTTGTCATCTCTGCTTGTACTGTTCAACATCCAATTTTGCAGTTTGTATTGGCATAAATCTATAGCAGATGAGATAAGAAAAAAGTGTGGCTTTTAAATGTGAAATAGCATGGAAGGAGGGATTTTTTCTGTCAAAGGCAGGTACAGATCAGATGGAAAAGTCTTTCCAACATCTTCCACCCTCTCTGGTTTTAATGGTTCATTTAGATGCCTGTTCATCTTTGTGGCTTCCTTTTCCAAGTGATTTACTATCATTCAAGGCAGCTTTTATGGTTCCAAATGAAAGATTTTTACATGTCTTAGAGCATAATGGTACAAAACAAATGATGTGAGATAATATGGGTGATGAAAACATCATCTTCTTTGCAGTCGAGAGTTGAGGACAATGCACCACTGAGTTTATCTGCCATTCAGGAGTTTTACGATTCCTATTGTAATTGCCTCTTCACATCTTCATAGTAATGCATTGGTCTGTGAAAGACAAATGACTGAATCATCATCATTCTTATGAATCACCATTGAGACAGATGATGTTCATGTAGATATGGACCATTAGAATTACTGGTTGCATATGTTTTGACACAGTTATTCTATTACATTTGTATTCAACAATGTTAATTCATCACTAAGCATTGCATTGCTTAGAAAGTCCAACAAATTATGTAACAAATAATGATATACAGATGAGATTTCTCAACACATTTACAAAGGAATTTCTTTCTTCTAAAGCCTGAACCGCCGTCAACAAACAAGTGGCAGCTGGATAAATGGTTGAACAAAGTCAACCCTCACAATAAGCCCCTTGCCACCACACAGTCAGAAAGCCATGGACTTGGAAGCTCTCAGCCTGAGGATGGCCAAGCTACAGAGAACCAAAGCTGTAGTAAGAGCAAGCCCAGTGCAGCTCTGGCACAAGCAGACCCCAAAGACCGGGCCTTGCTCAGTCCCATCCGAGAGAAGGCCAAGCCTAAAACAGGCCAGAAAGGTCCTGATGGTAAGGGTACCAAAGTGAAGGCCCCAGCTTCAGTTGATCTGCCTCCTTCCAGGAGAAGCACAGGCAAGAAACAACCGAAGAAAGTCGAACAGTCCTCTAACAGTGAGGAGCACAACTGGCCCAGACCTGTCAACTCCAGCACCACACCAAAAGAGAAAGAACCTCCACCTTTAGAACCACCCAAACCTAGAGGCAAGGCTCCAGGGGGCAAGACTGCCCCCAGAAAGGAACCCCGATCCACTACAGTAACTACACCTGCTGCCCCCACCACCTCCACTGTCAGCACAGCTCCAGACAAGAAGAAGCACAGAGGGCCTAGTAAGATCGTCCCCAAGTCGAAGGAGTTTATTGAAACAGAGTCATCCTCATCAGAGTGCCACTCAGACCCTGAGGACCTTTCAAAAGTGCATCTTCCCTGCCCTGGCCCTAGCAGCCTGAACTTTAAATCCAAAGACTGTAACAGCAATATCCTGAGTGTCAGCAGTCTTGCCAGCACCAGCAGTACATCCATTCCAGACCCAGCTGCCACTGACCTGCTGGAAGAGCCCCTGTTCTCCCCCATCTCCATGGTACAGAATGAGCTTCTGTCACCACTGCGAGACTTTGAGGACATTAAGTCCCTGTGGGTTAAGATTGAGCTCAGCCTCCTGTCACGGATTCCTGGGCAGGATCCACCTGAGCCGCTTCCTGCCAAGGCTGAGTGTCGAGAGGCCACCTTCAAGCACAGGAGGCAGCAGTCACCCGCCTCCATTCCGTCAGAGAAACCCACCAGCAAGTCAAAGAGGAAACACAAGGCAAGTGCCTGCTCTCTTGTAACATCTTACAAGATTTTCACATTATATATTTAGTGCAATATTGGAATAGCAGTAATGCAACTGAAGTTTATAGACGTATTTGAGGAATTTATAACCCCTACTTTCTTTTTCATGGATGTTTTTTCCAATGTAAAATAATCCCACTTTCAAACACAGAGCGATTATTATAGTCTTAAAACTTAAAAGCTTGGTTTTAGTGAAAAGTAACAACTTAGAACAGCTGGACATCCTCTGTAAACCTTTATTTACACTGATGGATTTCTGTTACTTTGTACAGTTCCAGGTGCAGGACACAGACTGAGCTCAGCCTCCTTGTAGCCTTGACCAATACTCCAATAATTTCCCTGAAATATGACTGTGAAATACAGTGCAAGTGTTTATGTACCCTTACTGCAAAATTATTATGAAAGAAAAACTACTACTCTTTTGTGATGCCAGCAATTTCTGAATTATGGATTTCACTGTTAAGAATGGCTTTATATCTGCTTATCCAGCTTTATGACGGTGTTTCAGGTTTAGGGTTTGTTTTAGATATCTGAAACTGTTGTAAGTAAGTTTGAACAGGCTTAACTTATACAAAAATACAAAGTATACAAATCTTTTGCAAATTTACTTAGACAAGGCCTCATTTGTATACATAAATGTAAATTTTTGTTCCAATACAAAAAATACTGTATTGTATTGTCGTAAGGATATTGTAGGATTGGAAGGATAGGAAAGATATTGTAAGATTGTTCGTGATATCTATTATTATTTTTTAAATACCCTATTCACCTTGCCTTAAATGAACATGGAATTATTTTTTTTTCACCTATAAAAAAAGAGGGATTTTTGTACTCGACTGTAGGTTAGATTAGATTAGGTTAGGTCACATAGACTGTACTTAGTCTATAAATAAAAGCAAAGGTAGATGAACAAATGTGTCTTTTGTACCTGCAGTCAGATCATTTTGAGGTGTTGAGTGGGACAAAGAAGTTAAAACTGGAGAAAGAGGCCCTGCTCCTCCCTCCCTGTATCTCTCCCATCCACAACCACAAAGTCTCGAACACAAAAGAGTAAGTATTTAAGCCCCTTGACACTAACTATATACACTATTACACGTTATTGATTTCTTCTGCATGAAAGCCCTGATGTAATAAGTGACTATTTGGTTGGAAGTACTTTTTTTCTCTGTAGTAACAAATGCAGTCTGCTTACTGGAATAAACTGGAAAAAACCCAAAACATTTCTATGAAGAAATCATACAATATTATGTTTTTACCTTTATATCATCAGGTCTTCTTAGCCCTTGTGCATTGCAACAGCCTAAGCTAAGATATGCTAGTGCTAGCTCCCTTCTGTGTCCCTTCTGTGAATTACAGCTTTAACTTCATTTTCCTTTGTTCCTCTGAATTATCATAATAGAACTCTGGCATGACTGCACCAGCTTGCTCTAATTTTAGATATTCAATTAATTCCTGAGCGGACATGCACCCACCAAAGACATGCTCATAACAGAGGTCGTGGGGCCGTCCTGTCTGTCTGGGTGTCCACTGTCAGGAGACATGACTAATTGTTGCAGATCTCAACAATGTGATAAGCAGCTCCAGGCTAAAATATTAGCCTTCGCTAATGCTCGTTACGGGAAGCACTGAGCACCTCGGGGACTTTTTAATGATATCACCTTCCCGCTGGGTTTTAAATCAGTTCAGCTCAGACAGCATCAATGTGCACATGCTACATTGCCCCTCTTAATCAGATTAGAAAAGGAAATGCACCTTTTATTATTGTTGTAAAGGTTCTGGACATGTTCACATAAAACATGCTGGGAAAAAGTTTTTTTTATAACTTTGCTAGTTATTTAGGACTGTGAGCTAAGATGAGCATGCTTAGTATATTTTCATCTACAATATGCAGTCCTCTCTGATCTCCAGAACAATAATTGTGCATGGATAGGTAGACTATATTAGTAATTAGGAGTTGCATGACTATTAATTTTTACTAGTTGACCAATCAACTTTTTCATAGTAAAAGCAAAAATTGATTCAGGGCATTACTCTTTTTAGGCTAATAGTGCAGATAAATGTGAACAACAGCAAAGAACGTGTCAGACATCACTTCAATTAACAACCCTTGATTCTGAAACTGAGAGTACACAGCACAGAAGCTCATGTCCATCAGCAGAGCCATCCTTATAGCTAAATGATTGCCCTTCCTTAGACGGAGGATGATAACATTACAACAGCGTGCTGGAGGCTTCTCCAAGCTTATAATGACCCCAAATTTGAATCACCATGTTCATCTCCAGCCTCAATAGCATCCAAAAATAGAGACAAGCATACACCTCTAAACTAGCTGAGTGGGAATGGATTGGTCATTCACACACAACTTTCAAAAACAATTGTGAGAGGAATGCCTTTAGGAGCGCGTGGTAGTGAGAAAACTTATAAAGATATCACTTCATACACAGTGATATAAAAGTGATAATATTCCATTAAAGGAAAAGAAAATTAGCAAATACTTTTCCCCATGTGCAGTTGACTGTAAAATTGGTTTCATCCAATCGGAAATATTTTAAAACCTGCTTATTTACTGCTTCCATTTCTTCCCTGTCATCTTGACACTGTTTTTTTTTTCCCACCAACCTGACTAGTTGACATCTTCCCACAGCAGGGACAGGTGAATGTATTAGTCGACTAGTCTACTTGTTTATGCAATCCCTATTAATAATATCTCAGTATTAGCCATGTATGTTAAATTATCAGTTAATCCATAAGTGGCTCATGCTAAATTGCATTCTGCAGCCTCATTAATCAATACACCTGAAGCATTTACTGTACGTGTTGTTGTTTTTTTTCTATCCCCTGATATTTGGCCTGATATTTTAACAAAACTACTGCGAATAAAATTCTACTGCATCCAGTGATTAGTATTTCAGAAGCCCATAAAAAAAACATTTACTAACCAGAGGAATGGAAGAAATGAGAAAAGTACTAAATGACATCTTATCTATTTTTAGCCAAATTATGGCCCAAGGCTGTGTAGAAATTGACATCACATTTCAGCAGTTGTTTACTTAAACCTTGGAGAGGCTTTTCTCTCTCTAATTAGGGCTTAGTTAAATGCTAAAACACAACCTAGACCCTCAGGCATTCTGCTCCTGAAGCTGCAACCTTACAGCTCTCTTCATTTTAACACACATTTGCATCATGGCCTAACAGCTATTTTAGCAGCAGTACTGACATTATGTTAGGTCAGTCTGCTCCTGTTGAGAGTTGTAATGAGTATTTATAGCCCAAACACATCTTACCACTTGCTCAATGAGTGGCTTACCTCAATAACAATGTATTTACAAATCACAGAGCCTGGTTAGTCAATTAACCTTTCTGTTCTTCACTTCGGTACACAACCTCAGGCAGAGACGTGAACCTGAAATTGGGTTTGTCTTTCCCTCTAAACCCACATATAGGGTCTCGACTGCTCTTTAGTGTTTCAGTAGCATTATTGATCCTCAACCATGCCCAGGAGAACCAAGCGTTAAAAACGGACAATGGTTTTCAAGCTTTTTGTAGCCAGGGACCACTTTAAATGTAAAATAAACATTTTCAGGCCCCGCTTACATCTGTATTGTTTCTGACAAGCTCTTCGAAGAAGCAGCCGAGGAAGCTCCTTCCACCTTTGCTCTCCCCACTGTCGGACGAGCCCATGGGTCGCCAGCGAAGAAGCAGCGAGAGCAGTTCTCTCAGTATGGAAGGAAGCACAGCTGTTCCCACAACTTTACCCTCCACTCACTCCCTTCCACCTTCTTCCTCTTCATCATCCTCATCATCGTCTCACAAGCACCGCAAAGGAGAGAGCAAGTCTCACTCCAAGACCAGCAGTGTAAATATGAGCGTATGTCCATGCTCTGATGTGATCTATATATTTTGCCTGTTGTGTCTAACATCTTAGCAACGATTAATTATTGTTGTTAAATATTTGTCTCTTTAGTAATGAAGCGTGATATTGTTATACCTGCATTCTTGTTACATCTCATTAATCTGTTGTACTATTTTCAAAACACGTGCTTACAGAAATAATTAGTGTTATACTCTTCTTCACTCAGCACTGGAGGTGTTAATTTAACTGTGTGTAAGAAATGAATTGGTTGTGATTCTAAAGAATACAAGTCATTACTTTTAATCACTAATATTATTTAGTAGAATTATAGACTGAAATATGTTTGAGTGTCATTTTACCTGATCCTTTCTCTTAAATCGCATTACAAATACAAGCAACTATAATAAATGCAGGGTCTGGTAGAAATAAATAATTACATAGCAGAATTTGAAACTCATAGATGATTTCTTCCTTGCTTGAGGCTTCAACCACATTTCCTGTGTTTTGGCAAACAAATTACCCTTTTGGCAGGGATTTCAAAATAGCCTTGAAGACAAGAATATAGATGCCACGTGCCAAGTCATCTAAACTTGAACTCTCAACGCCAGATAGCCTTCATGACTCCTTTCTGTATTATTCAATTTGCCAAATGCTGATTTTAATGGATTCTTCATATAGCAGGAGGAAGACAGCCATGCAAAGACCTCTGGGGGTTTCCATGCCAATGGTCAGTCCGAGTCGAACATGTGGCCGAACCCTTCAGCTCTGTCCATGGAGAATTTGGAGCACAGGAGACCTAAACTCACATTCAACAACACGTATGTACTATGGTTCAACTTAATAAGAAAATCTATATTGAACAGAAAGTGTTCTAAAGGGATACAAATACATATACGAATAGGAGGCGTACTATCTTGGTAGAAAGGTTCATAGGGTGTCTGGTTGAGACTCGAGATGTGCATCGGGACTTGAATCCCGTAGGACACAACCAAAAAGTTGCACAAACAGGAGGTTTTCACTTTCATGTGGGCATGATCAGACTAGCTCTTGGGACAAAACACAAATTATGCCATGTATTTATAGCTTTTATTTATGATTTTCTGACAATGCTGGGTTTTTCCAGTGTTTCTGGGGGTGTAATGGTAGAGTTCATATTTAATTAATAAAACTCCTTCCAGCTTAGGCACACCCACTTTTTGTTTAAAGCCAAACACAGATAAAAGCATGGATATTTGGAGCACTAAACAGATACAGACAGTGGCATTGCATTACACCCCTAGTTTATATGTATTCACTTAACTAGCTAACTAGCTTGTCATATGTAATTACATTACATTAGCTACCAATTTCTATGGTAGTTAATTAGGTTTTCAGGCAACCTAAACATTAGACTGGGCAGCACTGGAGCCTTTATTTTCTTTATTTTATTGATGGACTAGCTAATATGATTTGACCACCTCTGGGTCAGGGTCTAAGAATACTACAAAGCTGAAAGAAGTTAGTACAGTAATGAAAGGTGATTTAATGCTTAGTGAAGGGAAGGAGTTCAGCCTTCATTTGAAGACATCCAGTGACTCAGCTATTTGGACATCCAGGGGAAGTTCATTCCACCACCTTGTTTCCAGTACAGAGAAGAGTGTTGATGCATGTCTTTGTTGAATCTTGCCTGTCTTCCTTGTATGGCGTGTCAGGTCGAGGGAGGGTTCTTACTATGTGCACATGCCTTTCCTGAGCTCAGGTAATATATTTCCTCTTCCACAGTGTTCACAATGCGGACTACTACATGCAGGAAGCCAAGAAGCTAAAGCACAAAGCTGATGCGCTGGTAAGCCCAGCCTTTCTTCTGCTCTCTGTTTTGCAATACATTCTGTGTTAGAACCTCTTTACACATGTCTGAAAAGAAAAGCCTTATTCGTCTTCCCCTGTCCTTTAATAATTTCCTCTAGTGATGTCATTAATGCATGTGTCAAACTCAGAATTAATCCAGATAGACTATTAGGAGTGGTATAAGAGCAGGAGGACAGAACTACACCTCTTTGTCAAGTTTAATTGCTGCTTTTAATTGCAAGCAGAGAACCACTGACAGTGAAAAGCACATTCCAGAGCTAAGACCTTTACTGAAGAAGCTCAGAAAAAGCTCTCTTCAAAGAAGAGGATCGTGATTTACTAAACAGCCTGTCGCAGCCCTAATAATCCACTTCCAACAATTAAATCTCAGAGTGTTGTCCTTTGTAGAAAGTTACATCCACTCCATCATAAATCATCAGGGTGATGTAAAAATCTGGTCATGAATACACAGTAAAGGCAATTGATTGCCTGTGTTGCTGTAGTGTAATTGAATGTAATGAATCTGGGCTGCGGTCTGGCTCATATTAAAGGGTTTATTTGGAAATGGATGGAACCTGTTCAAGGGGTGCCTGCTAAGACAAGTGGTCAGTAAATCAGTTTTACGTTCTTCCATGCATGAAGTACGGATTAGGAATTGTGTTTCCTAGGGCTGCAATGGTCAGCACTATTGATGACTATTTGATTAATGGAAACTTCCGGATAAGTATCCATGGCAACAAATCAATGATATAAAAGGGTATAAAAAGGTACATCTGATATGGACAGGGTATTAAAACAAAAAATATCCATTCGACATTTGTCATCCATAAATTCATAGAGTGGGCCTCATCATTTTTTTTACTAAAGTTGTGTATAATTTTTTTTTAAAGATTTTCAGAAGTTTTATCATTTTTTAATACTCGTGCAAAAGTTGATGAATGCCAATCATCCGTAAAATGCAAAGCGTGTGCATGCCACAGCTCATTTGCATTTAATGACCCCTACAAAACCCCATAAAAGGTAAAGTTCACAGTGAGGTGAATGCACAAAATGTCAAAAGACTAGGTATTTCTCAGAGGAAGAAGTGAACGTTATTTTGGCTCATGTCTATGGCACAAAAATTATTATTTAGCAGCGTAACAGCACCTGAAAAGGCTCAAATCTGGGGACAGATTACAGTGGAGGTGAATTAGTTGTACCCAGGTGATGGACACCAAAAACATCACACAGAGAGTCTGCTATGTTTAATTGTTGTAAGTGTCTCAGTGACTGTCTGCCAGACATCCCTCACACCGACACGCTCTTCAACTCTACAGCTCATGTTTGTAATTGAAATAAATAAGCGAGTTAAACCTGACTGCATAATCCATATATAAAATTGCAGTAGTCAATCAAGGTCTACTTCTTATACATAAACATACTCTTGTAGGATATGAATGTTTTCCTGAACTTACAGGATTTTCATGAAAACCACATTTCTTGTGTAAGTAAATAAACAGACGAGTTACAAATAGTTTCAGTTGTATCCAGCTTGATAAATGAGGCCCAATGTCTGAAACTATTTTTAAAGTCACTTGCTTTCTAAACACGATTTTTACGCAAAACTCCAAAGCTTTGAAACTGAACAGCTGCCTGTTCATATCATCAGTCTTCTTTCTCATCCTCTCACACTTGATTGCTGTCTCCTTTTCCCCCCTGTACAGATGGAGAAGTTTGGCAAAGCTGTCAATTACGCAGACGGTGCACTCTCCTTCATCGAGTGCGGCAATGCCATGGAACGAGACCCGTTAGAGGCCAAGTCGCCGTACACCATGTACTCGGAAACTGTGGAGCTCATTAGGTCAGTGCTGCCAAAAGCCAGCTTCTCATCCCTCTGTCTCTCGCTCCCTCTTTTCTCCCGCCCTCCGGCATGGCCACCCTACCTGCCGTGATTAAAATAAAAGCGATGATTGCCATTAGGGCCACCGCAAGGCAACTCCGTGTTACAAGCCGTGCAATTAGCAGCCCTTGTTTTATTAATGTCACACAGAATGAAAATAGATGGACCTCGAAGCTCATCAGCGCACTTGGCAAATCAGCTGGCGGTGATTGAACTCGGAGCTCAGAGGAAACCATGTGTGGTCGTGCACACACACACGCACACGCATGCACGCACAGAAGAATCGCTCATGCTATAAGCACCCATAAAATGGGGTTGCATTAGATCATTAAAGCATTTCATTTATGCTGAAAGGGAAATGATATTTTGATAATTCTCCATTCTATAATCATTAACAATAGTATTGCAAGCAGCAGGATCATTTAAGCGATGCTAAATAGAAAGAAATAAACTATAACGATATTAGATGTCTCACTGTTTTTGCTCATTAAGTTGCTTTGTTTCATATCATTTAAGGTATGCAATGAGATTAAAGAACTTCACCAGTCACTCAGCCACGCTGGCGGAGAAGAAATTAGCGGTGCTGTGGTGAGTTTGAGTTTTTATGTGTTTTCTCTGTACATTACAACCATTCTCTGTGCACATGCATTTCACATACATTAGAGTATTACAGATGCCTAGAAGATTCTGGAAAAAAAATTAATACCACAGAGCTACAGAATTCTCGATTCTTGATGGTTTCAAGTTTCAAGTTAAGGTCTTAAGGTGTTTTCTATAACAGCAGCGCTGACAGTAATGCCAGCTGCAAGGTATTCAGTATATTAATGCAATGTAGAATCATTTCTGTAGTAACAACTTACACAGGGATTACACAGCTTAAAAACGTGCATAAATGTTGATATGGTGAGGTTTTCTGTGAGGAGATATTTGTTTAACATGGAAGGAGTCTCCAGTGTTAGCACTTTGTAACAGTCAGAGGTAAAGCTGTAATTTTAGGTTTTCCACCACAAGAAAGTTTTCATGATGAAGGCAGCTTTTCTGTAACATGATAAGCTGCTTTTTTTTTTTTTGTCTATACTAACTTCAAGAAAGAGACGACTAGAGGCTAGTGAGTGAACGAATGTTTATTTCTGCTATAATGTAAGTGGTGATGGGAACATGGTATTTTCCATGACATTAAATGTAACTATAAATGAATAAAATAGTACAAAGTGTCATTTTTTATGTATTAACAATGTTCATCGTTGGCAAATTGCTGTGGTATAAGAGGAAAAAAACACCTCAGAACACAATATTATTGGAAACTAATCAACATCAGAGTGGTAACAGTAAATCCATTTCGCATCAGGGCACATCAGACCACCCTGTCGTTTATTATTTTCCTATTAACCGCATACTCTTTTGTTTTTTATTCCTTACTTAGTTTACACACTCACTATTAAGCAAAGACACATCCTTTTCTGCTTTAGGTTTTAATACAGTAACCATGAGCGTCCAGTAAATGCCACTGCATGTTTGAAAAGCCTATTGTCTGGCAGTGTAAAAATCCTGAGCGCAGCACAAGGTGCTAGCCGTCAGCATCCTGATGTGCCACTTTGCCGCTGCTCCACTTTGTCTAAATCTCCCCTCAGCCATCACCCATCTACAATCGGTCCTATCTGGGAGCTTTAAAACACCGCTAAAGCACTTAATCAGCTTAGACCGGATCATTATTCTTGTATTTCATTAAGCCTTTAGCGGATAATGAAAGATTTCCGTGCTGCTGCAGTGGGGATGTGTACTCGAGGCCAGATAAAAGACACTCACATGCCTGTCACATCACCAACACTTGTTTATGTTGAATGTCAAGGTTAGATTTGTGCTCACGGCAGGATGACAGTCAAAAGGCCGGATTGATATGTAGCTTCCAGCTTTGTGCTTTTGTTAATCAAAGTCTTTTAGTATTTAAAGAGAATGTTCAAAAGCTCCTTCAGGTAAATTTCGGAGACGTGGTTAAATTTCATTCAAACATTTTCACTGCTTCACACTTGAGGAAAAATCCACCCTGAACAACTTGCATATTGATCTTTATAATTAACATGTGATCTTCACTGGCATGGATTGGTTTGTGTAATCAAATTCCTAGCTGACTTTTTTGTTTAAACTTCTTGGTCTATTTGCGCTTTGGTTACCAGTTTCCTAGGGAAGCATTGCGCACAATGCTGTTTGAGTACCTGGTACTCAAGAGAGAGCGATGCGGCGGCGCGTTAGTCCTTTAGTCTCTCCAGTTCTCTCAACTCCTCATCTGTACATTCTTTCATGATTCAACTTTCATGCTGATACCGTCATGTTTGTTGACCATCGTGTTTGACATCTCGGAGATCACTAACTAGTTGAGCCGAGGCTCTGTCGTAACTCACCTGCGACGTATAGCTACTATCAGCTATAGTCCAATGTTTGCACCAATGTTTTCACTACTTCTGTGTTGGATTTCTAGTTAATATGACGTTAAATGTTGCTGAAAAATGGTGAGTGAGAAAAGAAGCTCTTGCTCAGCCAAAAAATTGGCACTAGAATCGCTAAACCCATTACAAACATTTCAATATAAATATATTCAATGTGTGTCAGGATGGAGTTTTCCTTTAACGGTGCCTGGAATTGTCATGTAGGGTAAAAAGAAGTGTGGCAGCCTGTTACGAAACCTGACCTAGATCTGAGTGTCCGTGAGTACACAGTGTTACAGCTCCAACACGAGGAGTCTGCTCTTATTAGAATTGACAGAGGGCTAGTTCAGTTTCATGGGGCGGTGCATATGTCCCGAGCATCTGGTGTCTCACAAGCATTGGACCGAAAGGTCAGTCACTCCACACTACTGGCTGTGTCCTAGCCAACACGCTCATCCATGCACACCAGGATGAGGTTTGTTTACCTGTTCTGAAGTCACATCCTATCAAGAACATTCTCAAGAAACCTGCCAGTGTTTACTCGTGTTTGTTCCGTTGTTTTGTGCGTGTATAACCATTGCACATATTTCCTTCTCGACAGCAATCGGTGTTTATCTCTGCTGTACTTGCGGATGTTCAAACTGAAAAAGGATCACGCAATGAAGTATTCACGCTCCTTAATGGAGTACTTCAAGGTGAAATCCTTACATGTGATCTGCATTCTCTTTTTTAATTTAAAGCAGTTTATGTTTTAGAAATAGCATGTTCTGATGAATGTTGCATGCCATTATTAAAAGTTGTCATTTGTTTGGTTAGTGTACAAATGAATACCATTAATTATCTGCTCATATTGTCAGAGAGGCCATTATGATTAATCGTGTATGCGGAATGCTCCGTCATTCACTTAATTTTTTATTTATTTATTTATTTCTCCACAGAATTCGGCGAAAAGTTCTCAAGCGCCTTCACCGTGGGGCTCCAATGGAAAGTATGTCCTTTCTCTATATCGATATCCAGCATCTTTTAACCTCTAGCCTCAGTTTACATTAACAAATTACTCGTGTCCCTTGTATTTTTGCTACACATGACTGAAACTCTTAACTTCCAAACTCCGACTAGGAAAAAACAAAGAAAACACACCCTCAACTCAGAATTCCTACTCAGAAAGTCAGGAAGATGTCCTCATGTAATGTCATATCAGCATGACGGCTCACAGCATCAGCAGTAAACAAAGCAGAATACTGTTGAATGAGTTATACTGTATATTTCAGTATTTGCTTTAGACCAATTAACATACAGACATATTAGCTTGTTAAATCTGTGACATGCACTATACAGTTAGGTATTTTGAGGAGGAAACTTACTTTTTTGCAGTGGTACAAATGGTAATAGCTATATATGGTATATGGCAGAATAAGATGAAACCACAGCTGAATGTTTTTTCCTTCCATTTTTGCACATCAAACAACAAATGAGAGCTGTTGTGAATGGGGAACTGAAGAAATGCCAGACCGTACGCACTATAGGATTGCTCTGAGGAATCATTCAAGCCAATTCTTCAGATTCGTCGCTTTACCACGTCATAGCTAATTGAGAAAATCTCGATTCAAATGTCACTTGTCCTGCTGTCACTGATATCGTGGCTATATGTACATAGAAAATGAACAGTCCTTTGGTTTGACGCCTGCTAGTATTATTGTAGGGTTACTTTAAGCAAACAAATGAACTCTAGGAAGACAGGAACGAAGCCCTTCCATGCCAATGCCATGGAAACCTAATGTTTGGTGCGGGCTGGGGAGGCATGCTTTGTGAGTGTGTGTGTGTGTGTGGGAGAGAAAAAGAGAGACTTGGCCTCTGGCTGGACACAACACAGGCCTGCTGCTCTGCAGTCATCGCACCTGTCAAAACCAATTAGCTCCGGCAGCCAGAGCCCTCTAGCCTTCTACCTTACCAGTAAAGAGAGCTTTCTAATCTTCCCCTACCTGCTGATCAACACCAGCTCCCTTACACTCTCTCTCTCCCTCACACACACACACACACACACACACACCCCTACTCCCCGCTCTCCCTTCTGCACTTTGTTTACCTTCTTTACTGTCATGAATCTTTCCTCTCCTTCCTGCTGTCTCTGCTGTCTCTCTCCCTCACTGATGGTCTGTTTATTTGAGTAAAAACCTGCACTGCCCCAAGAATGGGCCTTGCTGTTGACAGCGAACATAATTTAGCCCCGCAGGGCGCGAGTGCGGTTCAATTTATCGCTGGATTACAGGCAACGTGGCTTGATTGTTTAGGTTTAAGCACTGAAAGACGGATGTGTGTGTGTTGAAAGGAGGACAATTTAGCTGTGCTTGTGTGCTAGAAAAACTCCAGACTTGATGCTAGTAAAATTTTACAAGATTCTAAACAGCTAAGCTAGTGAAGGACTGTTGTTGTTTTTTTTTTGTTAAATGCTTAAAAAACAAGATTTCTTTCATGCAAATCTTATAACAGTTTTAAGAATAAATAAAAGACACCCTGCCTCATGGAAGGAAGCCCAGCATGCCAATTTGTACTTGCATATTAACAGCAGAAGAAACAATTGGGGTAAAAATGTCATAAAAATGTGAGTCTTCTGTTTTCCACATCACAGTTTTTTATGTATTATTCATTAGCTAATATAAATTTTTCCCCCTCGACTCTGTCAGGACTACAGGAACACCATCTCCCATGTCCCTGAGTCCCTCCCCCATCAGCTCGGTCAACAGCAACACCGGAGCCATGGTTTCTTCCTCGTCGTCCTCTTCCTCATCCACGGGCAGCGTGGCCATCCCGCAGCGCATCCACCACATGGCCGCCAGCCACGTCAACATCACCAACAACATCCTGCGCAGCTATGAGCACTGGGACACGGCCGACAAGCTGGCCCACGAGAGTCAAGGTACAAACTCTGCCAAGATGTTTCAAGGACCATGATTCTCAATACAGAATTAATACTGGCATTGACATATTGCTTAATATGAGGGCACAATTTTCATGATCATAACACAGCGGCAAAATTAAGGTCGTATACGGATTGTATTTCCACAGTAACTGGAAATAAAGGCCTAATCGTAAAAAGCGTGAGGTTAAAATGAGTGCATTATTAATGAGGTGTGATTAGGTGATATCCAATCAAATGAGTTTTTCTTTTTAAAAACCAGCAGCGTAGTGTTCTGACATTTTTGTAATTCAGTATGGATAGGTTGGTGTAACAAATGTGCTTTTTCTTCTTGTGCACTTTTCTTGGACATAGTGTTAAAATACTTACAGCGTCTGTTATGGCAATAAATTTGGCAAGTCTAGCATCTAATTAGTGTTAGACATTTTGTTAATACTGTTATATATGTGATGTACTGTGCATTGTGCTGCATTAGTTGTCTGATTCACAGAGCCACAACTGAGTTGTTGGTTCTAGAGGTTTTACACCAGGACTGCGATCGCACAAGACCCATCAAAATAGTTGTCAGATATGAAGCTACAGATACAAAGGTCAAATACAAAGAAAGGTCATATTCATTAACATGGGAGTGTTTTGGACTTGGCAGCGTGCTCTTGTAAGCTTGTACTGTGATCATTTATTTAACTTGAACAAGGTTCAAGGTATCTCGGTTCTCGGTTTAGGTATCTGTGGTTTAAATTACTGATTTGTTTATATTTTATTATATTATATTCATGAGAAAACGTCGCAGATGGATACAAACAAAAATAAGTGCAGGAGCAGGATTGGTAAGAATTCAGTCCTTTATACATGTCTAATTTGTTCTTATTTGTTACAGATAATATAATTATGTCAGTTGTTTTTTTATCAGTATTTGGATACAGTGCTGGTCAAAAGTAGGTCTTAGTCATTTAGAAAGAAAAGAATTAATTTTATTGTTTCTAAGTATCAAATTAAATACTATATTTAGTTGTTATAGTTGTTTCAGGCTTCTTTGAGAACTTGCTACAGTTCTTTCTTTCTCTGTGGATTAAATCCCAGGCAGCCTCAATGTCTTTTATCAGAAATGTGGTCTCTGACTTAACAAAATGCAAACAATTCTCTATTGAAAAAAAAAAAAAGTTTGGAAATCAATTCTAGAAATCTAGCATTTCTTCTAGCAGTAATGCAGCAGGCGAAAAATAGGCATGTACATCAAAATTCATATAGAAATTGTGGAGTGACTAAGACTTTTACAAGACTTCAGCTTTTGCTTGAAGTCAGGGATTTAGTCACTTTTTTTAGTTGAAGTCTTACATCTGTGTTAGGTAGGAGTATTAACATTAACACAATTTTGACCCAACGTGAGTTGGAAAATATTATTCTGCTGACAGATATTAAAAAAAAAACACCAGCTTACATCTAAAAATGTGAATTAAAATTGGCAGCTGAATTCTTGAGTGATGGAAAATTGGCATCACTCGAGTCACGGCACTTGCAACTACACAAAGATAAGTCCTTAAAGCTTTTCATTTATAAAATGAAATGTGCTTTGGCTTTGAAAATTGTCAACGTAGAAATTTAGAGAAAAGTCTCTAAAGCAAACATTGTTGAGCTCTTAAATCTTGAATATCTTTGCAGAAAGGGTTCTACTTTGAATACATTTTTTTTCTGATTCATAGGGAATCATTTTACATTTATTCATTTTGCAGACGCTTTTATCCAAAGTGCCTTGCGAGTGAAGGAGCGTACAATCCATTCTGTTAGTTGCACAGTTGAGGGTTAAGGGCCTTGCATTCATCCTCAACAAGCCGCAAAGTACCGAAGTGCTTCCCACATCAGCGTGCCACTCGCTCATTAGGCCTGATTGGTCTTCTTTTACATCTTATCTACATCTGTCAGAGGTTGAAAAGAGAACTGGCCCCTTTCACACATTAGCCTTATCAGTGAGGGAACATTTGTATGGACCACTGGAGACAGAGAGTGCCTTCATAGCACTGCAGGTTTGATGCGGCTTCCTCTGTCATTTCCTTTCCCTTGTTCCTTTAGAGAAGGCAAATTAAAAAGCACGGGGATGCCGAATGTCACATGTGAGGTCTCTCTACCTCTGAAGGCTTAAGTCTGACCCTCCCTCCCTCCCTCCCTCCCTCTCTCTCTCTGTCTCTCTCTGTCCCCCCCTCTCTCTCTCTCTCTCTCTCTCTCCTCCTCCTCCTCAATGTCTTCTTTCATAATGAAGTAAATTAGGGCCAGTTGAATTTAGCCTTTGGTAAAAATGATGTCAAAATTACAGCACTGCAAGCTCAGATGTCGGCAGCCAACAGGATTCAGCCATGTGGATAGCTTACTGATACAGCTTATAGTTAATAAAGGGGCACAGTAAAATATTTTCAGTTCTTCCTGTTTATCACACCTCTTTCCCCTTTAATTTTCAACCTATGGTTAAACCTATGTTTAACTAAGACCATACAGTTTATGTTTGTAAAAGAAGAATTTTGAAACCAGTGTTTTACAGAAAAATCCACTAATTTAGAACTTTATTAAGGTTAAAAAGTTTGGGTGAAATAAAACTATACAGCTGTTTGAACTAGTAAAAAAATCACTCCTTGAATGTTTCATTAATATTATATTTTTGCGCATTTTATGAAGGGTGCCAATAATTTTGAGGCCCATGTTTTGCAGAAAAATCCACTAATTTATTCACTTAAATTTTTAAAGTTAAATATTGTGTTTAAATAAGACTATACAGTTGTTTAAACTCAAACTATCACTTGTTGAATGTTTTGTTCATTCAACCTTGCCCGTTTTTATGAAAGGTGCCATAATTTTAAAACCTGCGCTTTGCAATAAAAAAAAATTGCAGTAATTGAAAACTTTTTTAAAGTTAAAATATTCTGTTAAAATGAATGTACAGTTGTTTAAACTCAAAACATGTTTTATTCATTTTTTCGTTTTATACATTTATCTTTGCTCATTTACAAAGGGTGCCAATAATTCTGAACCTGACTGAAGTGGTTGTTTGGTTTTTTTGCTCAGAATTCTTTCAAGAGTTGGACTCGGTGATGGAGCCACTGACGCAGCACAGCAGCATGACCGACCTGGTGCGCTACATCCGCCAAGGACTGCACTGGCTCCGCATCGAGGCCCATTTGTTATAGTGCTGGAGCTTTTCACTGTGCTCTCTCACTCTCTCTCTCTCTCTCTCCCTCTCCGTCTCTCCTGCTCTCCTTCTCTCTTTCTCTCACTCCTGCCACTCCTTCCATCACTTCCTCCTTCCACCAGCACTGCCGTCTCAGAGTTGCTCCTGTGTAAACGGAGCTGAGGAACGTGTGGAACGCAAGGTGCTGTATGATTTTCTGGAGATCTTGAGCACTTTGTGAAGGACTGCAAAAACTGCCATTGTGTTCAGAACAGAAAAAAGAAAATATGCTTCTGCTTGCAGCTGTTACAGAGGACAAAGGAGGTCATGTGACTCGACCGGGCAGATCAATGAGACGGGACAGTATCTTTGTTTTTGAATCTGCGCTCTCGTTTTGTACAGTGTACATTATTTCCTATAAAGTGAAAGAAAGGGGCAAACAGGTGCCCGGTGTGCAATCCTTCTCTATGTCAGTATTGTTTCTTTGTATTACATGTCGATGGCTTTATAAAACGATTGTGAAGGACTAGGGGTCAAAGGAGTAGCAAAAAAAAAAAGGAGTCAAAAGAGATCCATCTTTTAGAGGAAAACTCCACCCTGAATGACTTGAATATTAATATTTATAATTAACATGTGATCTTAAATGATGTCAAATATTTATTTTGTAATGTCTCTTGACATCTAAACTAAAACAATCTTGAAAGGTTTCCTACATTACCCACAATGCCATTCAACTCCCTGCGGATATTGGTGCCAGTGAGAATTCATCTCCAGCTAAAGAGTGTGATGCGGCGGCGCTTTAGTCCTTTAGTCTGTCCAGCTTTCTTAACTCCTGTACACATCTGTACACTCTGCTTAAACAGATCAGGGTTCCAGTGTTTCACGCTAACACTGCCGTCAACACCATCACGCTCGTCATCTCATAGATCGCTGACTAGCCGAGCCGAGTCTCTGCCGTGACTTAGCGCCATAACTTAATTCTTCTATGTTGGATTTCTCACTAATATGACATCGAAGATCTTGCTCTTTTGTATTTAGGAGATTGTTAGTAATCGTTGAACCTTTTTTTCTCCTACAGCTAAACACCATTGTAGCCGCGCTAGCGGTGTCCTCATCTGACATCAGCTCGACACAACCGCTAACACGCCAGCTAAGTTCTCACAGGAATGACGAAAACGCCGCATCAACCAACAAATTAGCACTAGAATCGCTAAACACATCAGAAATATTTCTAAATAAATAAATGAAATGTGCTTCAGGGTGGATTTTTCCTTTAAATTCCCCTTTTTAAATTATGTGCTTTCTACAGTGCCATAATAATGAGTAATACGTAACACTCACACTGGCTTTATTCCAAATCTGATTATTCTAAGGGGACCACATGTTTAAAAATTGTCCGAGAGTGTTTAAAGGATGTGCAGTTGACTTCTCCAGCATGCACACACACACACATACACACACACACACACACACACAGGACAGCAGCATCTCCTTGACTCAACAGCTCTTTAATCTTTCCGATATGTACCATACTGACTGTGTTCTATATGACGACTCTTTTACTATTCGATGTTTGCATGTTCACAGAGGGTGTTATTAGATAGTTCTAAGAGAGTCCAAACATCATTAACAATTATTCAGAATTCTGTGCTTTTATTTTATTTTATTTTATTTTATTTTCTGTCGCATCTTGTCAATTTTCCTGGGCAGGCAGCTTTTAATCAGCTCTGTTGTTTTTACCTACAAAGAGTTTAGTGCCTACTGTAGTCTGAGAAACTTTATTTTCCCCCCAAAAAGCACTCCCAAAATAATTTGATCTGTAGATTAGCTAACCTGTAGCTCACAAATGTAAACGTATCTAGACTTTTTTTTGGTTTGTTTTAGCAGTGGACTCTTTATTGCTGGTACTTTACTGTTTATTATCAGTAGTACGCTGTTGACATGCTGTCAGTGAGATGTTTCTCCATGCTCTTCTGTTCCGATTTATCAGCGTAGGCGTGCACGAGTGTGTTGAAGGTGTGCGTGAACGGATGACTGTGCTCAGATTCTCAGTGCCAGCATCAGTTCCATTAAGCCTATAGGTTTCACTGAGAGTCTTGACGTGAGTGAGAGAGAGGAAAAAAAAAAAGTGTGTGTGGGCGTGAAAAGTGAATTACTTTGAATATACAAAAGTGCCTGCGTATGCAATGAGAATTTATTAGAGTCTATATTTAAGAACGAGAATGAATTGAAAAATCTTTCCATACCATATTGGTATATTCAATTTTTTTTTTTTTCTCTTTCATACAACCACAATTATTTATTTGTGTGCTTTTTACTAGCAATGGTGATACCTGTTTTTGCTTAAATAAATTTCAGATGTTGCGATAATGACATTTAAACATTTTTGATTACATTTATGCTCTGATGATGCTAGAAAATGTCTCAACTTAATTAAAAATTTATGTGTAAGACTTTCCACCAGTCTGATGTGCTAAAAAAAATACGTTTTAAAACAGACATATAAAAATCCAAAGCTACCCTAGCAGCACAGTTTAATGTCTTACTCTCTTTAAATTCTCACTAAGTAGTTGTTTTTTTCCTGAAACCCACCTCTGTTGAACATTCACAGGAAAATTACGAGCGTTAAATCAACAGCCAAAGTGTGCATGTGAGATCAGAGTAAATATTCAGTGTATATTGGAGCCAGTTTAAAAGCAGAGGTGTTCGTTTATCCGTCATGATTTTACTGTTTGTGTATCTTTATACAGAGCTGTACATTTTATCACCCAGCTCTGTATAAAGATAAAAAGTGCAATATAAATACAACCGATTCATCTTAATAATCTCAAAATAGCTTCCCATAAACACTAGTTTTATTACGAGAGCACTACAAAACACTGACTCACGCGTTTCCTGCTCTTGCAAACATTTGATAAGCTGTTTCAAATCCACAGAAATTTGCATTTATGATTATTTATTTATTAATGAATGACATGTCATACTTTTATCAATTTATAGTCACTTTTAATATTGTGGAACTCCTGTCATTTTTGGAGCAGCTTCTGTATAAACCCTCTTATTTCTTTCTCTTAAGGTTAATAAGCCTTAAAAAAAAAAAAAAAAAAAAAAAACTGTAGAAAGAAGTGAAGGAAAACTCGCCCCGAATTCAGAATTCAGTTTGTAACAGGCTAATACATAAAATTAGCTCTGCCCCAGAATGTTTTGTTCCTCTTCTACCACAGCGATTTGCCAGCCATTTTATGGAACGTCCACAAAACAGGTCACTTCCTGTAATCGCTTACGTTGTAGCAGTGTATATATACAGTCGTTCCCTCACCAACCTGTTTTTTTCCTCTCTTGGGGTTAATAAGCCTGAAAAATGGAGCTTGCCATGTTACCGAGAAAGTACAAAATCCTCTGAGTGAAGACTTTCTCCTACGCATTAGCAATTTTTTATTCGTCCACTTGATGCAGTGCAGCAATCTCACTAGTAGCCTCCCTGAATAAACAGTACATTTGGTTGTGGCATAAAATGCAGCTACATTTTGGAATTTTGTCTGTTTTGGGAAACTTTACATCAAAGACCGATTATAATCACACCCCTGAGTGATTACAGCATCATAATGGTTGACCACTATGGAGCTTAAAAGCTGACAAAAGTATTTGAATATGAATTTCATTTATCAGAACTATATACAAGTCATATTAAATAAAATACTTCTTTTTCCTGTGGTGTAGTTAATAAATTTTTGTTAATGTTTTTTTCTTTGTTTTGAACTTACTAGAGGTAACATTGCATTTAAAAACATATAATTGAACAATATGGGTTATGGTTTTGAGATTTTGAGAAAATCAGAACATACACATATTGCATAAATTGGTCAAAATCAAACCGTGAAGTGAAGTGAAGTGAAGTGAAGCAACAAGGAGTAGAACAGTAATACGGTAATTTTTTAATGTTCTATTGAAATACCTAAATTCCTATTAAGCAGCTAACTTTGGCTTGCCAGAAAGTCAATGTTAGCATTGCCTAACTAGCTAGAACATTACATAGTTACTCTGGGAATATACTAAGCCTCAAGTGTTTAACATCATTGTAGAAAACTAGCTATTCTAGAGAACATAAACACAGTTTTATTAGTTTGAGCACTCTGAAAGCAACTACTTTTCCCTGTGAATCTTGAATGCTTCACTTTTGGCCTAATTTACATAACATCTGTATTTTTGAGGTTTGTGTTTAGGGTGTTTTAAAAAAAAAAAAAAAAAACACATCTGAAAACCATAGCCCATGTTTTTGAATTCTATTTCTGTAGCTTTTAATGGCAAATCTTACCCATAGCAGTTCCAAAGAAAGAAAGAAATATTGGCCAGAGTTGCGCATCAGAAAAGCGTTTGTCCTGTCATCAGGAGATCTCTAGTTTGACTCTGATGACACCACAGCTGTCTGTGGCCAAGAGGCGAGAGACAAATTTGGCTCTCTGGATGGGAGGGATGGCATATCACAGTGACACATCTGCATCTGACCCATCTTATTTATGCGGAAGAGGGCAGAAAGCACTTTCCTCTGAATGTGTTAGACTGTACTGCACGTTATCTTCACCCTTCCTGTCTGGTAGTTGGTGTATGATAGAGGAGAGCTGGGAATTGGCAGGTGACCAAATTGGGAAGAAAATTGGCAGAAATCTACACTTATTAAATGCACAACAGAAAAAAAAAGAAGTTTCTTTAACGTGACATATATAATTCAAATACAAAAAATTCACATTCAGATACTTTGTGTCATCTTCCAAGCTCCATAGGCAACATGTGCTGTAATGTGGCTTAATGAATTTGGACATAAGCCTGTCATAAATTCTCCACAAGATTTATTCAGTGCTTATGAATGTGTTATAAAGCAAACGTATAAAAAGCAGTGCTGGTGGTATCGACAATAAGTTATCGAGGTAATTTATTTATTAACGTACAATAGTTTAGAGGCCAGTTTCTAACCTCATCAGAAGCATTTTTGTACATACACATTTTTACATTAATGTCAATCACGATGCCTTGAGACTAAAGAAAGCATGTAAGGAAAAACATGGAGCAGTTATTCCCGGTCTTGTTCAGTCTCGTTTTGTCTCCTTATGTACAGTACAGAGTGGTGCTCCATCATTTGTGTGTTTGGTGTTAAACATTGTGTCAGATCGAGATGTTGCGTTTGACCTTACTCAATCTGTTGCCTTGAAGCGTTTGCAGATTTACATAACCTCTTATCCGCTGTGGTTTATTATTCAGAAACCCTCCTGCTACTTCATTACATTTCAATTCAGTTTATTTCAAGCACCATTTGGAGTGTGTTTTTCTTCCATTTCTGTAAAGCCGTGTGTACAGTGTATCAACACTAAAGGGATTTCAGAGAAAAGAAACACATTTGCTTTACTTTGCTTCCTCATTTAAAGGGATTGTTTGACATTTTTTCCCACAATATATTCATCAAGTTCATCTTTGTGTGTGCAGTTATGACAGTTTCTGAGCTTACAGTAGCATATTGAAAGGAAGTCTAGAGGAGCTCATGGAAGAAAAAAAAATCATTTTCCAATGAATATTGCATTAATTTGTTAATTTTATAAAAATGTATCAATAAAGATTCCATCATTTTTCTTGTAGTATCTCTATTATGTATTTCCTACATTTCCTACATGTGATTAGCAGGATAAAAATGTTTAGTTCAATTGTAAATGTTTCTACAACTGTATAAAAAAAATAAAGCATATAACTGTTTTTTTATTTTATCCGTGTAATCATTATATATGGATTCTACTCAGCCTCACATGTATAAGGGTCTGCACTTTTTCATTATGTTAATCGTTATTAACACTGCAGGAGGGAAAAAACGAGTGCATATGAAAACGTCTGATTCTGGATTCAGTAGAAATTTGAACAAAAATGTTGAACCATCCCTTTAATGTGAATTATTAATGCCCATGGAATGAACCAAACATATAATAAAGACATTGTGTATCAGAAACCGAAGAGTGAAACCCTACATTTTGATAGGAAAATCAAAACTGGAGCAGTTTTCCAAAGAGATGTGGTTTTTCATTTGGCCACATAGTAACTACAGGACAATTTCTGTTATCTTTTGGCCTTAGAGTTTAAAGGTTATACTTAATAACCTAGGCAGAGTTTAAAGGTTATACTTAATCCAAGAGATGCTGTGTGTAGGTTTTCTACTTATGACCACCACATGTACCATGTCCAAATCTTTCAAACGTTTAACGTTGCCACTTGAGATAGCAGAAATTTTATGGAATAAAATAAAATAAATCCATGAAGTGCTTCACTGCTCCCATTTGCCTGAAAGAAATGATTTGATATAATGAAAGAGCAGGGTTTCTACTCCGACTAAATAGCTTTTCGTCTCATTGGGGTCCTGACTATTTAAGCTGTACAATTAATGTACACATTAACTCCAATGACCGAAGATATCAATGTTCTGGCATGCTGTAGACTTTAGTCTTTCCTTTTTCTTGTTTTCTTTTATTTTCTTTGTACATAGCAGGGGCACCTGCACATTTCTACATGTATAGTTGTAAGATTTTTTTTGTTTTTCAAATGCGTTATGTATCAAAGAATCTTCCTGCCTGGTTAGCTTTGTATTTCAAATGTGTTGCACAAGTTCAGCCTTTTTTTTATTCTTTTTTTGCCTATTGTATGTTTATTTTATAATAAAATTGACAAATGTAATAAACATGAGATGTAGTCATGCTGTTTTTAAATGTTTAATGTCTGTATAAAAAAAAGCTGAATAAAAAAAATGGTATAAGCCAAATCGGAGCGCTTTAAAGAATTTTTGAGTGCATGAGTTGTAAAAAAAAAGCATCAGTCATAAACACTAGAGAAGGGGTTACCAAATTAGGGGTTGTGACCCAATGTAAGGTTGCTTGATTTACAAATGAGGACATGAGAGAAGCTCACAATCTCTACTTTTGTTTTATTCATTTATTTTACGCTTATAATATTACGCTTATCGCTCAAACTATGAAAATGGATATTGCGTGCTGCTATTTTGAAATGCTGCTGGAATATAATATAGTATGGTAGTATATAATGTTCAAATGTTGCAGTAGTCCTCAAGTATAAATATGTAATTAAAAATGTAGCTTATCCGAGTGCCAGTCATTTGCCAACTTTTTATTATTTTTTTTTTTTTTCTCAGAGCATGGCAAGCCCTTCAGCAAGAATTTGTATGCTGTGATCACATCCAATACATTGCATAACCATGACTGGGTGCCAAAACATTTCTTAATATCCAACTTAGCAAAGAAAAAAAAAAAGCAATTATTTTCAGACAGGCTTCATTATAAAGTTTGTCTGCTGCAGATGTTAACGTATTTTTTATTTTTTTTTTAATTAGAAAAACAAATGCGCAAATCAGCATTTCAATTGGGGGTGCCAAAACATTTGCATACAAGGACCGAAAAAAGTGTGCTCTATATATGGTAATTGTGCTGATGTTAGCACAAAGTCACAAGGAATTTGTTATATGCCTCCCATTTATGTAACAAGTCCCTGTGTTCACACACAGTACACATTTTCATAGAAATTAGCCAGGCTTCATGTGAGTGCATTCTTTAGGAAACTAACGACTCTTTATTTATTCATCACACGGAAAATTTGCGTGCTCAAGCATACCTGATTAATTTATTATGTGCTTCTTCTTCGTCATGTTACTCCAAGCTTCTGCATTTTGGAAAGCTTCCTTTTTCCCCTTCGGCCAGTTAGGAACTCTACCTACTAAATAATGTCCCAATTTACGTGTCCAAGGCCTTTTATTTACTGAATCCAAGCTTTTCATTTCTCCCCACTGACAGTTTAGATTTATTGATTTAATTGCCTAAGGTAACCATGCAATAAAATCATTGCGAAGATAAATTTCCTTGGCACTGTGCACCGTGGAGGTAATTTTTCAGCCGCCGTAGCTACATGTCCGCAGGTCACAGGTGTAAATTTATAAGTCAAAGTCCCTCATTAACATGATGCCATGGAATCATTTGAGTGCTGAAATGTGTAATGGTTTTATGAGGAGGATGTGAATGATTGGGCCCCTGAGCCGGAGCTTTGCTAATTGACAGTTCCAGGAATAACTGTTCCTCTCTGACAGTCAAGGGAATTAAAAAAAAAAATCTCGGGTCTTGGCCAGCTACTGTAATTGTGACATACGTGGAATTCTAATGGAAATGTCACCATCTTAGTTTGAAGTAGCAAGTAAGCAAGAATTTTCTAATTTAAATGTTCTTGGCTTATCTGTGTGTAACTGGGATAAGGTCAAGTTTTTCTTGAATTGCTTCATTTTGCAGCCTAATTGGTGCTGTTTCTAAAAAAAACTAGTGTCTCTTTCTCTCATGGTGAACTTTCTCATGTTAACTTTGAAGATATGATTATCAAATCTTAATTTTTAGGATTGTCAGGATACCAAAACTTCAATCTTCAGACTTCGATCCCAGGTGTAGTATCAGGTGTAGTATTGGCATTCAGATACCAAAAATGGCCACAAATAAATAAACACATTTTTGATTGATGCTTTCCTTTAATTAGGAATTAGGAATGTTTTAAAGATTATGTGTTAGAGGCTCGCAAGTACTCAGGAGGCATGGTGCTGTTAATGTCATGACTTCTCTCCAAAAACATGCACAAAAATGTTAGTTATAACAGTTATACAGTAGCTCTAGCCCAATACTGTTCAACCCCAAACTGCTTCATAATTAAGCTAAAAACACTGCCCATCATGCAGGGAATAAATCATCATGCAAGAACTGAGGAAGACACTCCAACGTACCATTAAACAGCACCAGTTTGTAAGGTTACGATGTTTTGTGTGTTTATATTTTTCAATACTAATGTTATGCACTCTTTCTAGTATCTTTTTGATACCAATACCATGTGTCTCATTACCAAAATGATACTTTGAGCAAAAACAGATAAATAAATTCAGATTGTTTGCACTAAATTACAATCTCCTTTCTTGTTCCCAAAACAAATGAATCAAAAAAAAAAAAAAAAAAAGCCAATTCAGTGCCACAAACACAGGATGAGCAATTGATTTGCTTGAATTAAACTCTCACTAAAACATTTAGCCTTCTCACCTGTTGAATCTAAGTCAAGGAGGTATGTTCAAATCCAAAACAAAATTCAGAATCAGAGTCGTTATGCCAGGCAGGGTCAAAAAAATACAAAATATCAGAACACTATCAAAACAGAAGGGCAAGGCAAAAGGCAAGGCAAGGTCAAACAAAGAATATGTCCACAAAACCATGGCTCAGATGTAACAAGATTGACTTACAAACTATAAGGCTTCACATGGAAGTGCAAGGTCATGTGCTTATTATAGCAGCTCAAAAGGAAATAGGAAACACAACCAAAGAAGTGGGTTAATATTCAGAGGAGGATGCCCTCTGGCAGTCTGGAGGAGAAAAGTCCGGGCTAGGTGTTACAGTTCTCATATCAAGCCATCATGTGGCAGAGGCTGCCTTAGCTCCTTGACCAGTTATTTATCCATCCATCCATTTTCTGTACCGCTTATTCTACACAGGATAAGGTCGCATTGGCGCCTATCTCAGGGAACTTGGGGCACACCCTGGATGGTGTACCAACCCATCTCAATGCACAATCGCACACACATTCACGGACAATTTGGAAATGCCAACCAGCCTACAGCGCATGTCTTTGAAATGGGGAGAAAATCGGAGCACTCGGAGGAAACCCCCGAAGCACAGAGAAAACATGCAAACTCCACACACACAGGGCAGAGGCAGGTTTCGAACCCCCAATCCCAGAGGTGCAAGGCAAACATGCTAACTTAAGCCTAAGACAAACTAAGCCACCATGCTCCCTCCAGGTAGTTATCTTAAAGCATATTATTTAGTAACAGGAGAGGTATGTAGTTATGAGACTGTGTCTGGAGTTAAGTTTGGACTCTCCAATAGGCCTCATGAGTCGAAATAAAGTAACATTTAATCAACATGTTCATGACTTTATCCAACCCCATGAGTTTAAACATTTTCTAACCATCTTATTATAACTGCAATGAAAAACAGTGTAAGTGTAATTATTGCTGAGCTTTGCATTAAAGTAAAAAAAAAGGTTTTGGTATATATTAACTTAAAATGTACACATCTACTTTACATTGCATTAGAGATTGGAGTAACATCATCTGTTCTGAGCCATAGAGCTGAGCAGATGAGGGTTAAAGGCTGTGTTCAGAGGTTTAACACCGGCTCAGTCCAGGGATTTGACCTCACAACATTCTGGTAACTAGTGCAGAACATTAATCACTTCCCCTATTTCTATATTTCTATAGTTCAACAGGCATTATACACACCAGAGCAGACACAGCTCAGATAAATTACATCTTTAGCCCATCTGCTGGAAAAAGTGAGGAGCTGTGATTTCACGTCTCTCCACCGGCCATGCAGACGCAGCACTGCTGACTTCACTGTGTTAAGCACTTAATTAAATGACTCTTGATTAAAGCCAGGGCCTGGTGAGAAAGCGCACATCACATTTCACCGCTTCATAATTGACTCCTTGTTAGATTTCCTCAGACTGTAATGTGCAGAAAGCACAATTTATTAGATTTTCGTTTCACACACATTTCTTCCTCGAGCAATTAAGCTGCCTGTTTAAGTCCTGCCTCATGCGGCTCAGGCAAAAAGAAGCAACGTGTCTTCTGCTATGGCGAGGGTATTCTGTCAGAGGTAACAGCATCCAAACCTGACAAAAAAGGAGAAAGGAGAAAGGAGAAAAGAAAAAAAAAAGAAAAGAAAAAGAAAATCTGACCAAAATAAAGAATGGGGTTTATAAAACCTGACACAATTGGAATAAAAGAAAAGAAAAAAGGAACAGAAAAGAAAAGAAAAAATGAAAAACTTTAGAAAGTTAAATAAGACAAAATATGGATAAACTAATCCTTCATATTTCAAACAAGAGGAAAAGATAAAACAAGTAAAGAAAAAAGAAAAGAAGAGAAAAAAGAGAAGGAAGAATTTTGTGGGAAAAAAATTAAAAAAGGAAAGAACGTTTTAAAGAAGAAAAATAAAAAGAAAAGAATATAAGAAAAAGAATTTAAGAAGAAAGAACAGAGAGAGAGAGACAGAGACAGATCCATCCATCCATTTTCTGTACTGCTTATCCTACAAAGGGTTGTGAGGAGCCTATCCCAGGGGACTCAGGGCACAAGGTGACAGACAGATATTATATATGTGTGTGTGTGTGTGTGTGTGTGTGTGTATATATATATATATTAATATATATATATTAATATACTTAATATCCCATGACTCTTTTATTTCTAGTTCTTTATACTCACTCTTGACATATTTCTAGCAATATAGTTCATGGCCGTATCGCATTATAAACCATAACATCATGTGTTGGTCAAGGTCAGAATACCAAACCGAGCAGCAGACACACAGCTTTAATGATAAATTGGTGGTGTTTATAAGGTGCGCTCTGATAAGCTGTAATTATAATTAAACATCCACTTTAATCACTGCTTTGGCTTCGGATAAATTTACTGATCTACTGTTCCACCCAGTGAGTAATGACGCAGGAGAACCAAATAACCTCCAGAATATAGATGTTTATTGTGTGGAATCAATAATAAAATAATACATAATTTAAAAAAGAAAAACACAATTGAATCTTTGGAAGTGCTGTATTTTTCAGCATGGTAAGTAACTAGCAACTAATAGGTAAGTACAGGTAAGTAGTTAGTAATAACAAGCACTTTGTATGTGGTAAATATCTAGTATGTACTGTAATAGCTAAGTATGTAGTAATTAGCTTGTATTTAATATGGCACTTATAAATAAACAACAAGTTATTAAACTGAAACAAACAAATAAGCAAACCAAAGTTTTAGTTACAATTTATTTATAATATTTGACAATTACATAGATAAAATAACAAGCGATACTAGTTGTGTAAAACTGGTATGGACTAGGCTACTCAACTGATCACTACTGCAATTCTGAGCACTCTGCAAGTCTGACTAGCGCTGAAATTTTTAAGTTTCAAATGCTCTCATGTTTTTTTTTTTGGCAGTTGGTTATGAGGTTCAGCCCCTTTGTGAGGTCTCACAATCATCATATCGAGAAGCCATATGCATTTACGTAGAGCAGATTGTCCAATAAACATTAAGATACACTTTATGTCCAAACGTTTCTAGACACTTGACAATCACCATATGTGGTTCTTCCCCAAACTGTTGCCACAAAGTTGGAAGCAGACAATTGTATAGAATGGCTTTGTATGCTGTAGCGTTACAATTTCCCTTCACTGACACTAAGCTGCCCAAACCTGTTTCAGCACGACAATGCTTCTGTGCACAAAGCAAGCTCCATGAAGACATGGTGTACCAAGGATGGAGTGGAAGAACTCGAGTGGCCTGCACAGAGCCCTGACCTCAACCCCACTGAATACCTTTGGGATGAACTGGAACGCCGAACACCGCACACCAGGCCTTCTTGTCCGACATCAGTGCCTGACCTCACTAATGCTCTTGAGGCTGAATGAACACAAATCCCCACAGCCACGCTCCAAAATCTAGTGGAAAGCCTTCTCGCTAGAGTGGAGGTTATTATAACAGCAAAGGAGGAAATCTGGAATGAGATGTTCAAAAAGCACATATGAGTGTTATGGTGAGGTGCCCACAAGTTTTGGCCATATAGTGCATTTTCTTTCTTATGAAAAAACCACCTGTGATACACTCATTGACTCCCAGTATAGCCGTGTATCCAGGCAGGACCCAAACTGACGTATAAAAAGCCTGTTCTGCCCGATGAATGTTAAACTTTGTCCCGTTAAAAGAAAGTGTAGTTGAATCTATCATAGCATCCCAGGGAAGCCGTGCATCAATGGAGTTCTATTAGTGGTGATTCTACAGGCTTCTATGGAAAACAGTTTGCATTAAATGAATAAACATTGGTAAACATTCCATTGGCATATTTTAATGAAATTTTAGGGGAGGCCATGCTTCCCGTGTAGTCTTAAAGCAATCGCCTGTGTCAAGTATGCAGTAATGTATGCAAAACTTGCTGCCATAAGGCAATAATTACCCAGGAAAGACAAAAGTCTTTTAAACAGTTACTGTTTAGTTACCATGTATAAATTAGACTTTACTTACAATCCATTTAGATTGCATTTCAAAGGAGTTACTAGCAAATATACCTGTTTGTATTGTCTCATTATGTTCATCTAATGACAAAGGCAAGAAATTAGTCCATTTTAATTATAATGTACAAATTATGCTTCGTTTTACAATCCTATTTCCACTGGAATTACTTCTATATGTAGCTAGTAATGTTGTTTATGTCTGGCTATGGTCTGAATACCACAAAGATAATAATAGTTAATAATTAAGTAGTGGAGAATGGGACATGCTGTCACACTTTTCACTCTGTCTTATATTTCTCGGGCATGACACATTATATAGAATAATAGAATAAATGTCATTCCAAATGAAAGACTAAAGTCTCAGGTGAATATATTTTATATTTATTATCTATGTGTCTTATTTCAGCATGGAGTTACAGAGAGTCAAGTAGTAGATGGTGAGAAGTTGTGACAATTTGCCCCATCAGACAGTAAGCTGTCACATAGTGTGTGAGTGTGTGTGTGTGTGTGTGTATGTATATATATACACAGTCAGGTCCAGAGGTATTTGGACAATAACAGAGTTTTTGTGATTTTGCCTTTATACACCACCTCAATGGATTTGAAATAAAACAATCAAGATGTGATCGAAGTGTA
>CM075009.1:5528029-5549930 GCA_037576675.1 Pangasius sanitwongsei | reverse complement strand
TTTTTCTTCACCAAGGAAAGGATTCTGAGATCATCCACTTTAGTTGTCTTCCGTGGTCTTCCAGGCCTTTCGATGTTGTTAAGCTCACCAGTGCTTTGAGTGACAACTTACATGCACAAAATGCACTTTATTTTACAGTCATATTATCTCATTGATATAGGCGACTTACTACAAATTTCTGGGTAATTATTGTCTTATATAGAACCAAGTATTACCATAGAAAGTACTACAATAGATGATTTTCGAACAAGTTACTATTTTGAAAATTGTAATTACCACATATTGGCATTAAATACCAGTCACTTAACACAAATGTCCATATTAAATACCACATTATTACCTATAAATTACTAATTACTTACCGTACTATAAAATAAGGTGGAATTATACCATATAATTATACCATAAAATCAATTAACTACATGTATGTTTCATCCAGGATCTACCTATTTTTTTATACTTAAACTTCATGCAAAACTGCATGAAGTACAGAAGTACTGATTGTTACGGTTGGGGGAAATCATGGACTTCTGAATCAGAATATATCAAGCCTCCGCAGCATGCCGGTGTTAGGACATGGCTATTGTATGACATATATTACACTGACAAAGAGCACCTTTCTCTGCCGGAAACCAGCTCCTTCTCACTCTGCAACCTGTGTTGTGCTTCCTCAAGGTTAGAATAAGAATTTATTTTCACTCCCGCTCAGCTGGTAGACTAAGAGAAGCGAATGATGTATGAGCCATCGCATGTTATTTATTTGCCAAACTCTTCCAGATGTGGAGTCATCATTTATCTACTGACAAATCAAACCTTGTGACCAGCTTGTGCTGTGACCCTGACCAGGGTGAAGCAAGGCTGCCGGTGGGAATATACTCACAGGCACAGACATGCATACACAGAGAGAGAGAGAGAGAGAGAGAGAGAGAGCTTTCTCTCTGACCTGGATGAACAGCAAAGCCAAGGGAAGAGAGTGCTTTTGGCTATAGAGCTATTTAGGAATGCACACAAACACACGCACACACACACACACACACACACAATGCAACCTTGCAAATATTAATATATATTCTATAAACATCCATAGTGATTCACAAGGAGATATCCAACAACCTCACAAGTGTTGCTATTATTAAAGGAATACTTAATAATCTACATCTTACTACATCTGAAGTGTGTGAGATGTTTGCCAGTACCAGTAAAAGAACAGAAAACCTGCTAACTCATTTACTTTTAATTGAAGTCTAAGGTCAGTTGTTGAATTATGTTAATAAATGCTTGTGCAAAATGCTGTTTTTCTTTTTTAGAATGTATTCATGAATTCTTCAGTTACAGGTATTTATAAATTAAGCTCTAAGTCTGTACAAGTCATCCTTTCAGAGAGGTACCACTTTTTCTAAAGGAAGAATTTGTGGTTATATATTTTAGTTTTGTGGATCTATGGTCATGCATCTATACCAAAAAAACCTTGGGAAAGTGAAAAAAACAGTAACACAGTAAAAATGTAAGTGTAATAGATATTAAAGATAGATGGCAGCAACAGTATGACTATATTTGTAATAAAGTGCAGATATGTGCAGTTGTTTTTGCAATAAATGATGTGCTACATCAGGCTGAGGTAGTTGTATTGAAATTGCCAACGTCTATAATAAATGCAAACAAGTCCAAGCTCTAGTCCAAGCTGTTGTCCTGGTTGAGGGCATGTTGTCCCAATGGCCTGTGGGAAGAAGCTCCTCCTCATTCTCTTTGTGCTGGCCTTCAGGGAGCAGAAGCACTTCCCTGACCGTAACAGGAAGTGGTAGCTGGCTGCAACAGGAAGTGGTAGCTCAGTGGTTAAGACATTGGACTCCTGATCAGAAGGTTGAGATTTCAATTCACAGTACCGCCAAGCTGCCACTGCTGGGCCCTTGAGCAAGGCCCTTAACCCTCAACTGCTCAACTGTATAAATGAGATAATGGTAAGTCGCTCTGGGTAAGGGTGTCTGCCAAATGCTGTAAATGTAAATGTAAAATGTAAATGTAACAGAGAGAAGAGTCCATTGTTCGGATGGCTGAGGTCCTTCACTATCTTCCTGGCCTTGGTCCAGCACTGCACTGAAGGTCAGAGAGCTCAGTGTGGATGGTACGCTCAGCTGATCGCCCCACCCTCTGGAGAGCCCACCTATTCTGCTTGGTACCCAAACCAGGCTGTAATGCTTCCCGTCAGGGTGCTCTTGATAGTGCAGGTGTAAAAGTTCCTTAGCACCTTAGAGGGCAGTTTAAAGTCCTTTAAGCATCTAAGGTGGTAAAGACGCTGATGGGCCATATTCACAAGGGTGTTAATGTGACAGGACCATGACAGGTCCTGAGTGATGTGAACACCAAGGTACCAGAATCTGTCCACTTCACTGGGGCACCATTGATCTTAAGGGGGTGGTAGCTCCTCTCTTGCTTCATGCTAAAGTCCATTATCAACTCCTTTGTTTAGCTGACATTCAGGAGGAGGTTGTTCTCCTGGCACCAGTTCTCCAGACTTTTAATCTCCTCCAGGTAGGCCTTCTCGTCATTATCAGAGATCACTGGAATTAATTATGCTCTCACTCGAGGTAAAGAAAAAAGTGACTTAAGTTCAAGCTCAGATTCGTAAGGAACTGAGTACCTGAGAAATGCAACAGTTTTGGGCAAAAGTCTATAAGTTCTTAAACCTGCAGTTACCTCTGAGGTTTTAATATCGATGTGGGCAATTTCGGTATAAACTTCTCACTATGTCAGGTGTTGATCAGTAAAAGACAACAGCTTCAGTAAAAAAAAAATTCTATTATGTTTCATGCTAAGACCTTAACTATTAGAGTGTAACAGTTTTGAATTTTCATTGCACAATCATTTTTTTTCATAAGCGTTTATTATTTGTTGCCCTAACAACTGCTCCTGGGCTTCCATTATTATTTAATAAAACCATTTCTGTTCTTTTTCACTACATGGAAATTTTGTACATGGTAATTAGATGCAGTGTATAGAGAGGAGGTTGAGAAATGCTAGAGTACATTATATAAATATTATACTAGGTTTTACATGAGATTTTGAGATACTGTAGATATAGGAAAGAAACATGGCACTATCAGCATTGGGAAAGTGTGTATTCATCTTTTTGCTACTTCCTTTCTACTTTAAACCAGTCAGCACATCACTGCAGCACATTAGGGTCCTCAGTGATGCAGTCTCCAGTGGCAGTGCTATGTTTATGCTGATGGGGCAGTAACCCTGAGGATCAGAGACATAATCTACACTCACTGGCATGGGACAGAACACAATACTGCCCATACACAAAATGTTTGGGCAGCACAGATTCTCAATTGGACAGCACAGATTCTCAATTGGATTGGCCTGGGCCACACTCATATGTACCTTCTTGGTTTTGAATTACTCCATTGTAGCTCTGGTAGCTCTATGCTTAGTTTTCTTGTCTGTTTGGAAGGTGAACTACCACCACAGTCTCAAGTCACTTGCAGACTGGAACAGATTTTTTTCTGGGATTTCCCTGAAATTGGTTCCATCCATCTTGTCCACAACCCTGACCACTATCGGAATCCCCACTGATGAAAAGAATTGCCAAAACATGATGCTACCACAACCATGCTTCACTGTGGAATGACATTCTTTAAGTGATGAGCAGTGTTGGGTTTCAGCCAAACATAACACTGGCTGCGTCAAGGCCAAAAGGCTCACCTTTGGTCTCATCAGATGAGAGAGCCAGTTAATGCAACCACAATTTTTATGGTTTTGATATGCAAATAATTTATTTGTAAACTATATTGATTTTCCTCCACTTCAATATTATGTGCTGTTTTGTGAAAATGAGTAGTAAATATAACAAACAATTTAGAAATTTGTACTGACTGGATTAATGTCTGGTGTTGATCAGTAAAAGACAACAAAGCTAAACACTGTGTTAAGGTCTTAGCATTTAAACACATGAAATATAACGAAGAAAATGGTGTCTAAAGAAGATTAAAAGTCCAATGTCTTCTTTTGCTCTGATGAAGGAAAAAAAACTCATGGTTAGAATCCTTCTGTAGAATTCCTTCTTCCTTCAGTCTACATAATAGTTACTTCTTACAGCTAATGGGAGGTGTCACTTTGTATGAAAGCGTCTTTCAGATGAATGCATATAATGTTTAGTTTTGTAACTCTTTCCTGAATTTTATCTAAGGTACAATGCAAATACATTCTAAACTTAACTATCTTTCCCAAATGAAAAACACCTTTCTGTAGAAAAACTGAAACATTTTGACTTGGAATTTAACCATCATATTAAAATGTTATACAATCTGGTTACCTAGAGGTGTGCATCAGGACTGGGAATCTATGCAACACAAAACAAAAGTCCCAGAAGTGTGAGGTTTTTATTTTCATGCAAATATGAGTGAGCAGGTTGAAGAAATATCAGATTCATTAACATGCACTGTTCATTCATTCATCCTTAGTAACTGCCTGATCAGAGTCAGGGTGGTTTAAAGTAGTTTGTTTATATATTGGGAAACTGAAGCAACTAAATTTGTTAGAAAAGATCACAGACAGGTACAAACAAACATAATAACTTCACAAGCAGGATTAAAAAACAGTCATGCATGCATCTGTAGTTATGTACTCAAATGATGTAGCTGAGGTTGAGGAACTCTCAGAGCCAGGATTCACAGACTGTGTTGACACTGCTGGCAGTCCTATCTCTGAGTTTATTTCCAGTGCTTGCAGGGGCCATGGTAGGTTCATATTTTGAAAAATAATAATAATAATTTTCTTCAGGCTTAAATCCAAATACAGATTTACCAAATACAAATAATGGGTTACATTACTAATATACAGTATATACCATAAAATTGATTTGAGTGTATATATATATATAAATGAGTGATTTTATTTTGTGTTTTTAGGTTAAAAAAAACATTACAAGGTAATAACCTTAGGTTAGGCTTAGTAGTTAAGACAGTAGGCTTAGTAGTTAAGACGATACTAGTAAAGCTTTAGTAATATATATCGATAGATTCTTTTCCTATTTCTAGACAGCAGTAAGGCATTGTTAATGGTTCCTACATTGGTGACGTTAGCATTAACTTAAGAAGCAAAGGCTGTGAGTGACAGGCTACTGACTGCATGAAAGGCACCATGATAAACTACTGTTGACCTCCACAGTTTAAAGGGCAAAGGGGCTGTGTTGCGACATACACAAAAAGTGTGAGGGGTTGGGGTTTGTAATTTGTGTCAAAAACTTTATTACTGAAGTTTTTATTTTAACTTATTTATTTTATTTATTTTAACTATTTTAATTTTACCACTTTATTACTGAAGTGCTCTGCAGTTACTGTATCTGTTTAGTGCACCAATTATCCATATCTCTATCTGTATTCGGATTTAAATTCGAAGTAGGCTTGGTCTGAACTGTAAAGGAACTTTTAATTGTTTGGTTTTGCTTTTGTTTTTCTTTGTCAGTGTTATCTATGAATTCTGGCCCTGACAGTTCCTCAGCCTCAGTTACATCACTCGAGTTCATAATTAGTCTTAACTAGAAATGTGCCCAGGACAGTTTTTTTTTTTAATCCCGCTCCTTGCAATTATTATTTTTGTCGGTATATACAGTATACACATAATATGTACACTATATGCACTCACTCAATATAATATCACTGTAATAGTGTGAGCTTAACTGAGCTTTTGATCCAAGACAAGAGCAAGTGTTGCTCTTAAAGACAGTACATTGTTTGAAAGGGGAAGAAAAGGAGATGTTGACAGCAGTAGGGCAGTGCATGTTGTCCTGGAGTGTTTGGACAGTTTTGGGTGAATGATCAGTGGAGTTGTACCACTGCCCCCATCTGGTCTATTTGTAGTCGTGCACGTCTCCTGGGGCAAAATGTCCTCACCTGCTGTCTGCAAAGCACATGGCTGAGGATACTAAAAAAACAACAACAACAACAAAAAAACAGTCAGATACACACTACAGAGCTTAGTGTGTGGGCTCAGTTTTCTATCACTTACAAACTCAGTGGTTCAGTTCAGTGGAATGTTGCCTTTGCTCTTTAATCCAGCAGAATGCCATCTGCCCTTTTACACAAAGTCATACTATTTTAGCTGAGCGTAAATAACTTAGTTGTTTCATAGCTGCAGTGTCATTAAATCATTATTTCCAGCACTAGAGGGCTAATGAAAGGTCAAGAGTTGATTCATGTGCATCTGGAGTGTGTCACTGTTGCTAAATTTCCAAGTAGCAAGAACACACTGGCAACAATAAAAGACTTGGCCGATGATGTGAGACTGAATCGTGGACATCCAGAGAATATCATCAGCCATGAGGAAAAACGTGGAACAAATTATGAAGGATATCCAGGCTAAACCAGACCTCAGGGGTTTAATGTAACCTGCAGAATCCTGGTAAGTCTTGATAAGCACTCAACACTAAAGTCTTATGAGCCTCTGTGAGCCTTTCTACATTCACCTGAAACTGTGTGAAGGAAAGAAGAAAGTGTGGAGGACCAAAGAACTGCTTAAAGATGATTGGACAGAGAAGTATGTGTTTATTCTCCACTTATTTATAGCCATGAGCTAATTACTAAAGTATAATCATTAACTGTTAATCGTTAATCATCCGACACTTTGTAAGCAATGAATTTTATGTAGCTAGACATTCATTAATTTTAGCTAAATACCCCCGGCTTAGAAAATGCTTTTACATTACAGCAATACGCTGATAACTAAAGCTACTATGGCGTTTTTCAGGGCCAAAATGTGGAAGACTCTTGACAGACCAAGGCGATTACTCACCCTGAATGCTACCATGCTGCATTTTGATTTTCTAAGAAGAAACTATAAGCAGGAACCTTGGTAGAAAATCAGACTCACCAGAGACGTTTATATGGTCCAGAGGGTCATAGCATCACTGACTTCAGAGTATCATTTCACTGCACAGTGTTTGTGACAAAGTGTTAAGAGATTATAATTTGTCTAATTACTTGTTCTGGAGTAATTACAGACATGAGGCAAGTATGTAAACAAAGGGCTGTGATTACTATAGTTTTCACTCAATATAGCTGACATTCTGAACTTCGACAGACTCCACTCCAAATCGCAAATTTTGCCATTCCCAGTTTTATTTCAATTTAGCTTCTTGTTGAAGCTAGCAATTAAGTACTTATACTCACCAGATTGCAAGATATGGTCTCATTAACCTTTTTTATGTATATACCCCTTTATTTTTATCTGATCTTAGCAAAGTGTTAGTTTTCTGTCTGACCAACTTGAATAAAACTTATATACATAAAGTATTAATGCATATCCCAATAAAGCTTTCCTCATGTTACATTAACATCATAGTTCATATTATTTAACATCTATTATATCTATACAGGGCCAACACAAAAACTGATTTTATCTGAATATTTACAGACAAAATTAAATTCTTCTGTAACAATGCAGCAACATAAGAAGATTACAATATGCTTTTTCCTAACATCCTGTAAACATACGTAGTATTTGACTAAAGAGTAATAATTTTTAATCCCATTATCCCAGTGTCACCCAGAAGAAGATGAGTCTGGCTCTTTGTAAGGTTGTCTATTGGTTGTCTATGTCTATTGTTAAAAGCGCTAAACAAATAAAACTGAATTGAACTGAAGAAGTTAAAAAAAAGTTTCCATCAAGCACCATTAAGGTTCCTCAGTTTGTCTCCCTTAAATGTTCTGTGCTGACCAATACAACAAATGGTTTTGAACCTTAAGCAGAACCACTTTTGAAAGCTAGAAGTTTAAACCCTTTAGGACAGCTTTGTTTTCTTAGAGTGTAGCTACATTTAAAATGATGTTTTCAATGGTGAGAATAAAATTTACAGCGAGGTCATTTTCAGGAAATTCCATCTACCACTTATTGGTATACCACAGTCTTTTTAGGGTAATAGGGGCTATATGGGTAGCAATGCCATTTCCAGACTAAAATACTAAAACACTGTTTTTCTCTCACCCTTTAATCACTGTGGACTTTTAGTCTATAAAAATATTAATTTAAAAAAGCATTTCCTGTTGAGCCAAAATGGCTTCAAGACCATTTGCCCTTCTGCCCTGACCTATGCAGGGCATAAAATATAAACATAAACAGGTTCTGACAATCCAGCAAGCTGAGTCCAGAATACAATGAAAACACAAATAAAGTAGCTATAGCACTTGCAGCCAAACTCTGTGTTTTTTTTTTTTTGTTTTGTTTTGTTTTGTTTTTTTTTTGTTTGAAAGGCCAACATCAAATGAGACCCTGGAATGGCTGCAGCTCCCATCAGAAGAAAAGAACCATTTTCTCTTAATTTGCTGAACAAGCCAAGAGCTCAAGGTCTTGTTTTGCCAGCACGAAAATACAAATTGGAGGTTGCTGACTGAGGAACGCATTCTGAATAAGCTCTGTCTTTGATTCATATACTTACTTACTTACTTACTTACTTATTTACTTATTTATTTATTTATTTATTTATTTATTTTCATGAAGCCTATCGAATTTGGAATGAGGTATTACCGCCCTGGAGTCCCGCGGTTTTACAACCTAAATCAATTACTAGCGAACACTCATGCCTTTGTTGTTACTTGCCAAGTTCACCGCCACAGGAGGCTCAGAACTTTCTCACATGAAAAGATGTACTAACACAAACACGGGAGTTTTTCCCCTAACCTAAAGGCTTTCCAAAGATGAACTTTGCTTTTCCTGGATAAAAAAGGTGTTTCACTGGAGAGCAACAGGCACAGCTGCCAGAGATAACAGAGGATGAGGAACAGCCACATCTCAACGCAGAGGTGGATTCATAGATGTGGGAAAGGTGAGGAGAAGATTCTTCCACATGAATGCAGTCTAAGCTGGATATAACCAACAAGCCAACATTCATACTGATTCATTAATATTCACCCCTAAACACTGCTAAGAATATTTTTTATGTAAGATCAACAAAGTAGTCAACATTTGACAATTCAAAGAAAGCACAAAATTTAAATAAAACTGGACAAAATCAAATGTATTAACTGAGTTATGTCTATTAAATGTACACCTCAATGTATTAAATTTATAAAGGCATATAAAAGTGGGAATTCTTTCTCATTTATTGGAATATTGTTGAGAAACTATCGTATGAAACTGGAGTCCAATCATCCAATCATGTGGCAGCAGCTCAATGCATACAATCAACATCAAGAGTTTCATTTAAGTTTTCTTTCCAACATCAGAATGGGGACAAATGTGATTTCAGTGATTCTGACTGTGGTTGTTGGCGCTAGACAAGCTGGTCTGAGTATTTCATAATCTCCTGAGATTCTCACACACAACAGTCTCTAGAGTTTACACAGAATGATGCAAAAAAAATAATAATAATAAAAAAAATCCAGTGACTGGCAGTTCTGCAGGCAGAAAATTCCTTGTTAATGAGAGAGGTCAGAGGAGAACAGCCAGCCAGCCAGACAAGCAGGCTACAGTAACTCAAATATCAACTCTTTACAACTATGGTGAGCAGAAAAGCATCTCAGAACACACAGCACACCGAACCTAGTGGCAGATGGGCTACACCAGGACCACATCAGGTTCCACTCCTGTCAGCCAAGAACAAGATGACTGCATGATTTATTCTTATTTTATCTCACAGCCCTGTTGAATTCTCAAAAAAGTTTGGTCAGTGAAGGTGTTGATTAATTTTCTATAACAGCATCTTTGACAGCTGTACATTAATGCACTCACTCTAGCGTCATCGTTTCTATACTAAGAGCTAATTCAATAATACATTTTATCATCATATTATTTAACAAAGAAAAATTAGAATTGTTCATATGGTGACGTTTTCTGTGAGGAGATGTTTAGTTAATATTTATGGAAGGAGTCTCCAGTGTCAGAACCTTGTAACAGACAGTGAGTTTTATGCCACAGTAAAGTCTTCAGGACAGAGGATTTCTAGTTTCTTGGTAACAAGTTGCATATTTTCAGAGACTAATTTCAAGAAAGAGGGAATAAAGGCTGGTAAGGGAATGACTTTTTATAGCTGCTACAACTATAAAATAAATATAAAAGATAAAAAGTATGTTGCTCTTTAATAAATAAAAAATGTAGAGGAATAAAACAATCGCTGTTATTGGTAAATGATCAGCTTTAGGGTGGTCTGCTTTTAAATTGAGTCTTTCAACACTGTTTAAAACAAAAACAGTTTTGGAAATTGTAAATGGAAGGTTTTTAAACTATTACACATTGAAATAAGTTGATACAAGACGCTGAATAATGTTGAATCGGCTAACCTTGCCTAGCTGCCTGTAATTTCCATTGCATTGTGCTCTTTAGAAGTTTGCAAACTGAACTGCGTAGACTGGACAGACAGCAGTAAATCAGCGTCAGAGTTTGTCAGCGGGCGATAAACGTCTTCGCAGGGACATGATTTGTCACTAAGCGTCCCACCATGAATAACTGCATCCCGCCTCGACCATGTGTGCCTCCACTCCAAACACTCTTGCAATGACAACAGCATTGTTGGGAGTATTAAGCTGTCACTCAGCCAGTCCCTCATGGAGACACATGAAAGCGAGACTGACGGAATTACAGGCCCTTCAGTTCCCACCGAGACTGGCACAGACAAAATCGTCAGGTAGTTGGCAATGAGTACGCCCAAGAGTTATGATTAATTCATCGCCAACCTACATGTGTGTCATACAACACGACAGTCTAATAGGATGTTTCAATACACGGTCGAATAGAGAGCCATTCTGCACAGTGTTGTGGATACTCTGGCGTTTGATTGCTAGAAAAGAATGGCATCTGTCTTTCGTTTCGTTTAACGGAAGGAACGCAGGGCTGGGGGAGTTTGTAGAGAAAAATCAGTTTCTTCCATTTGCTTTTATATCCAAGTCAGAATTGTCAACAGGCCTGTGTGTTTTGCTAACAGTTCCTCAGCAGTGTTTTGGACTCTGCTCCAGCTGCTCCTGCTGAGATCCATCAGCCGAGCCCAGTGCGGCGAGAGCTAATCTTCACCACTGCCTGTAGAAAATCATATCAACAGATTCCACCAATGGCTCTGTGCCTCGTCTTCGAATCAAATCTGAGCTTTTTACTGTTATTTCAGTGGATATTTCACAGCAGATTATGATTTAATCAAGTGAACCAAGCTTTTAAATGTATAATAAAGTGGTTGGATGTGACTGTGGAACAAGAGCCCTTCATCATTGTTATTATGAGTGTGCTAGGGCAAAGATTGCTGTTAATTCTGCTCTGAGTGACTCCTGCACGGATATCTGCCTATGAAAAAGTGATATTTTCTGGCCTATTTGCAAAATTGGCGAGCAAGTAACAATGTTCAAAGATGAGTTTTTCATACCGTTTCCAAAGAAAGTAGACATCTACTGTACTTCTACTGTAATTCTGCCTTTATTTGAGAGAGAGAGATACACTTTTCCCAATATCAAAATCAGCTCATAACACTTGACTGTACATCAAATCACAGGTTTATATTAATGCAGGGGCTCATTAATAGACATTATCATGCCTACAGCAGCCATTTACACAGGGATGTCTATGGCAGACATTTTTCCTATAGTGCAAACTGTTTTGCGTATGGGTGTCTATGTGTGAGGTAGGAATCTGCAGACCGGATTGCCTGAGGGTAGAAACTCCTCCCGAGTCTCTCTGTGTGTGGATCCTCAGGATCCGGTAGCGCTTCCCTGATAGGAGCACTGAGGAGTCTCCAGCGTCAGCACTAAGTATACAGACGGTTTTTGGTATGCCTAAATATGCCTAATTGGAAGTACAAATACATTACTCTGAAAAAAGACAGACGTTAACTGCTTCCCTGCGTCTCAACATGTCTCAACCATTTATGTTCCCTGGCTGGTGATGGCGACACACACATCCATCTGTGTGAAGTTTTGATTTACCATCACTACTAGTTATGACATACCATAAAGTGTCTGTGGCACAGCTGAAATTCTACACCATGCTAGTTTTAAACTAACTGCTAATGATTACACTTGTGTGCAAAAGGCCCCTGGTATACTGTCTATTTTGTGTATATATAATAATTCTGCAAGTGCTTGCAATTATTGAAGAGCTTTAGCATCCTCTATAAACAATTTAATTTTGCAAATACCATGGCTGCTGTACAGCACAGTATTATGACACTTTGCATATAGCAAAATCAGTACTGACTGGAAATAAACCCACTGCTGTTTTTTTCTCTGTTACCATTCTGATCATGCATGATAATCCACTCTCAGCTCATTCTTCCACACTTCTCAGCTATTTCACATGGTTAGGGGGGAAAAAAAGCAGGATTAATCAGTACAGTCTGGCCAGGTTTCTTCCCCAGAGAGACGACATCTGGCCACTGTTGTTTGGGGAGTTCTGATGACGAGTTGGCATAATGGAAACAAATGAAGGCCTATGAGGACGTCAACAAATCCATATTTTGCTCTGCCTGGCTCCCTGTGGAACACCGGCTCCCTTGATGTGTCTAATCAATCTTGGGCAAGCTGCAGGCATCATCAGTGCCAATTCGGCTGGTGACAAAATTGCCATGCCACTCTTGATTAGCTGCATGCAAACAGTGCTGACAATGTAGGACATCCTGTGGACCTATCTCTCTCACTCTGTTTCTGCACTACATTATTATTCGTTGTTATGTTATTTCTATTTCTTTTTGAAGTACATTCAGATAACATCAAATACATATGATTCATATTACATAAGAATTGTTCTGTGGATGTCTTTGTTTGATCATTGTAAAATTCAATCAGTAGTTCACAGTTATCATTATGAAACTATTAGCACATTGCAACATTACACATAAACACATACTCACTGAAAGACAGATAGGGTGCATCAGTCAATCACTCTGGGTCTCTTTCATGAATTCACCTCTCAGCACATGTTGCTGATTTCCTGTTATGTGCTTTTGTTTGTTTTTACCTTTTGACTTGTTGTTTTGGTTCGACTCTGGTTCGACTGCGATCTCCACCCCTGTCCTGTCATTGATTTGTTGCCCTACTGTGTTCATCTGTTCTGTGTTAAGTCCTTCAATAGTTTGTCTGTTTATACCCTGCTGTGTCTGTCATGAAGAAGTCTTGTTGATTGTATTATGCAGGTCGGAGACTTATTTTCTGGTCCACGTTTATTTTGGTTTTCCAACTCGTGCCCATATTACTGTATTTCATATTACTACCATATTTCATAATACTACTGTATTTCACATACGTCTTTTCAATCACAAAGACAGTGTGGATGCCAAAAATTGAGCCTTATTATTTTTTTTTTTTTCTTGAAATAGAGCAAGGTTGTAGCCTTCTCACTGGCCCTGACTCTTACAGACTCTTCTACAATAACTGGGGTTTTTTTTTAAAGATAGATGGATTGTTAGATGAATAAATGGCTATATATTGAAAACCTTTTTTTAGATCTGAAAAATCATTTAAGAAAATATTTGTTTCCAAAAAAAAGATAAAAGAGAGTTTTGCTACCACATCAGGAATTGTCTCTGACTAAAATGCTAAACAAATGTGGGAAGTATTCATTTGCATGTTTAAAAAGTCTTTTAAAAAGTCTTTTTAAATCCATAGATGAACATTAGAAATGAAAACACTTCAGGTTCAAGGTTAATTAGGACAACAAGCTAATCAAGTCATTTTCTCAGGATACTATATCTTTCAGTATGTGGTTCATATGACCTTAAACAATGCAAAATGGAGAGATGCTCAAATGGCTTTGGAAAAAGACAGCAAAGCGTTCTGGTGTGTTGCCATGACAACAGAGTGTACCTTCTGTCTCTGGTTTAGTTGGAGAGAAGCTGAAGTAGATATTCAAAGTCTAGGAGAAAAAAATAAGACCCCTCTCTCTCTCTCTCTCCACTACTGAGGAACTAAGATTTAAATTTAACAGCAGCTATAACAGCAGCTCTGTCAGTAGTACAAGGTTCATATCAATGCACCCGTTCTAATACAGTATTGGTTCTATAGTAACAACTTACACAGGGACTTGTAGGGCAGATGCTCCACATTAAATAAACGTGTGTAATTATAGATATGATGAAGTTTTTATTTAGCATTTTCAGAAGGAGTCTCCAGTGTCAGTGCTTTGTAACAATCAGAGATAAAGTGAAAGAAAAAAAAGAGGCTGGTGATGGAACAGCAATTATTTATCAAGTTGTAATGTAAATGATAATAGGAACTAACTTTCATGGATGTTCCATGACGTTAAATATAAATGTACAACTGACAAAATGTACCATGTGTCATTCTTCAGTGAATAAAAAATTGTAATCATTGGCAAATTGCTGTGGTATTTGTGTGTGAATCTGTGATGTATATCCTGGTGTATATCCAGGGGCTCCCTGACTGTATTGCTTTTTTTTTTAAATCACATGACAGTAGTAGAAATTTCTATCAAATAGTATCACGGTTGTTATGGTTATTGTTTAGTAATCATACTTGTAAGTCTAAGTGACTGGTCATTTGAAGTGAAAGGGGTAAATCTAAAACAAATGTTATCTTTAACTGCAATCTTTAAAAAAACAAAAAAAACAAACAGGAAGTCATGTAAATATACAGCATTTTGAATGTACATCTAAATGGGTGGAAAATTCAGGAATAAACAGCTCAAAGGAAGGATCAAATAAATGAATATAATGGTACATATTAACCATATTGTTCTTCAAAATTAATATATACTGTGATCCTTGGACATTGATCCATGTTAATCTGAAAGAGGTATAAAGTACATTGAGAGCCGTTATTGGAAAATAATCAACTCTGCTTTGTGCCAAGCTGCATAACACCACCCCATCCATGATCATTTTCCTATAACAGCATGCCCCAACGTGTTTTATTTCTTAGTTATTACATGATGTTACTTGCTGAATGGCTTTGAACAGTTGCTGTTGTTGAGTGAGAAACGATGGGTCAGTGTTTACGGTTCTAAATGATCTAAAAAATGTTAGTTTTGGAAAGACTGCCATCAAGCAAACTTCTTTGTGTTTCCTGATGATAGTTTCTATGTTCTTGGCTAATAATCAAAATTTGACATTCAAAATTCAAGGCAACTGACATCTGTTTTTACATGAAAAACTGAGTTTACACCTCTTTTATTCTCCTAGTGCTCATTTCTCATGCTTTCATTCCAAACAGTGGTGGCCATATCCAGAGGATTAAGCACATAAGCAAAGGCAGTAACATTTGTAAGGATGCCACAGCTTTGTGCGAGCATAACAGTTGAGCCAAACCCCCCCTGAACTACATCCTCCCTACCTCATCCTCTTTTTTATTTTATGCCTCCTGCTCTTTGGAGAGTAAGCCAAAAGTTGTTCTCTGTGCACCCTAAATGTTTAATGTGCAGTCTGGCTGCATCAGTGTCTCATTAAAGGAGGGAAGATCAGATACAGCTCTGACTGGATTTTAATTACATATGGAGGATGGAGGAAGAGACGCAGTGCTCAGGACCACTGACTGATTAGACCCCCGGGCAGCCGGGCCCCAGGGCCTGTCATTAGAACGCTCATTTCCGCTTCCCTTACCAAGAACAAGATGTAGCTCCACTGTGTGTGTGTGTGTGTGTGTGTATGTCAGACACAGTGCAGTTGATCTGTTATGAAAAGTTTCAGCATTTTAACTACCAAGAGAAATGCTGCATGCTGGAGGAGCCGATTTTTTTTTTTTCTGTAAAATTGCCAAAGTCTCTTTATAACCTGTTCCTTATTAGCTACATTTATGACAATGGTTGCTTTAACATGCATAAATGATTTTAACATACACAGGCCTCTTGTAAAGCATGCTTAAATGAAGTTTGATAATATATGACATATTGTAGTGGAAATATGACATTCAATATAACCATATAAGCAAAAATGGAGAGGGGTAAAATGAGGTCAAGGCCAGTTACATTATAGTAAAGAGGAGACAAAGAAGGACGTAGTACAAATAAGATTCAGGATAGCTGAGGTAGACCATGAAGACATTCACTAACTGATAGGTCAGTGGGAAAATGGATTTAGAAAGCCACAACATATACACAGATATTATTCATAAGAACTGATGAAGCCATTGGGAAGAATAAATGATACACCATGAAAGCTGAGAAGCGAGGGAAAGTCTGTAAATTGTCTCTTGTCTCTTTTTTTTTTCTCTAAAGGAAAATTCGTGGAAGTGAGAGCAAATGAATCCCAGCTGATGTCCTGTTATTGTTTGGAGCTCAGAAGTTAAGTGCTAAGTAGCCTCTCAAATCAACTGAATAGTACCACGCTATTACGTATGACCAAACTTAGCTAAACAGAGCATCTCTGCGCAAGTTGTTTGACAGTGAGATGTCAAAACAGAGTCTGATTAAATAAGTTTTGCTATCAAGTCTATTCATATAATATAGTAGGGTAAAAAAAAATTCACAAGAATGATACTACCAAGAAGAGTTTTATTTAATCAAGTATCACTATGAAAAATTAGACTCATTTCATACTTGATATTTAATTATACATTATTTAATATATGTGCTCCAGAGAATTTCTGAACATTTTTTATCTACTACATTTATATGTTTAGCTCACAGTTTAGTTTGTTTTATGAATTCTATTATTCTATTATTATTATTGCTGTATTACTTCATTTTCTTCCCTTTTGCAGTTTGAAACAAAGCAGCCCGTTCTGTTTTGTTAAATTTTTTCTCTGTTTTAACGGTGATGTGACGGCGCAGGAGTATTGTGTGCATTCTGGTATCTGTTTACAAACCGAATTTATTATACCTATGTGTGTCTCTATGGTATGCAGCTACCCAACAACTTTATCAAAGCATGACATTCACTATGACGAAAGCAAACTTAGCCAACAAGATTTTAGACATCTTTAGGCAGACTGACTGTTTTTACATTGGCTCCTCACACAATATGATCTTTGCACGCAGACAGCCAAGGTGAGCTTAGAAATTTGCCTATCGTGGCAGGAGACTCAGATTTGGACTCGAATGTGTTTGCACTCTGCTTTACATCGAAGGTGGTTTTGCAGTCAGGGTTATGCAGTCCACTGTGAACCAAAAAGATATTTCATTGACATGTTCTTTATGCAGAAGGCTTTTTTCTTTTTTTGCTGGAATACTATACGCAGTAGTATGAAATGGCAGAGACTATGCATAGATCAACAAAGGCTTTTGGTGTTTGCAATAGCTAAGGTTCACACTAGCAAATTTCTCCCCTTTTAAACCACAGGGATCCAGTTTGATCATTCGAGGAAACAGATTTTTCCAGTGAAGCCATCCAGCAATCACAAAACGGTTGATTCCAGTACAGAGAAGGTAAAGTTGCGCCAAAATCCTGGTAACCCACAACCTCAAAATGTCAGAGCAATTACTGCTTTATAATCATATGGAAATTGAAAGGGTTGCAGCAAGGTTAGCCTATATATCACTGTAATGGATTACCACAAACATCCACACAATGTTCTTTTTCACTTACTCAATATATCCCATTTCCACTTCAATTTTCCACTTTCTCATGCTCTAAACCTCAGCTGAGACGTGCTCACCCACTGAATATGCATCCACTGCGAATATTTCAGGATAATTTTTCACTTAATGGCAACTCCTGCTCCAAATCCTCCACCGTGAACCAAGATTATAATTACAGCGACTTCCTTTGATGTGCCCAAGAAGGTCAAACATGAAATGCCAAACTGCATGACATATTCAGAATCACTAATATAAAAAAAAATATCAGAAAACATGGCGTTCTGTTTCACATGCAATGCCAGTTCATCATTACACTTGGTGAATAAGATCAGAAACAGACCACAGGGTGAAATGACATTTCAATATTGACTTTGAAGGAACAAGATAGAAATGCAGCAGTATTACTTGTGTTATTTTCATAGCCACTAAATCAGGACTGCTTGACTTTGGAAAGCTCATGGACTACAAGACATGAGCCAGCTGAACTAGAGGGCTTTACCCTGCCCTAATTTAATTGTACCAAGATATTTTTTAATATTACAAATTACATACATATTAGCCCCTTTACTCATGCATCATAATAAAAGTTTTAGTCATTTGGAAAAGCCAAGCCAATGATTTATTCTGTATTTTTAGATATACACTGTCAACTTTCATGCTTTAACACCAAACCTCAACACTTTGGTTATCAAGATCACACATGATGCACAGAGAGAAACCTTTAAGAGCTGCAGAAAATAATTAGATGTAATCTACATTTAGGAGTCTTTACTCTAGTAATTCTAGTGCCCCTGGAATTGAGTGAACTTGTTAGCCTCTCTTAATTCTCACATGGCTTATTTTGTTAAGAGACAGTGCTAATCAAAGTGATACATAAGAGCACTACACATTCAACTTAGGTTTTCATTCCTTTTTCTAATAGTGATTAATATAAAAGTGTTACAAATGCACATAAATATAAAGTTGAATATTAACGTGTAACCAATGTTTCCAACATAGTGACTTTGTCATTAGGTTTGGTGACCTTTTAGACCCCTTTAGCAACTTGGTTTTAAAAAAGATCCTAGAAACAAATCTAGTGACTTTTTGAGGAGATGTTATTGTCTGTCCTGCTCAATATAGCTCTCCAGCTCTCCAGTGATCACCATTGTTACCAACAGCCAGTCAGTGATCACCATTGTTTCCAAAAACCAATCACTGACCACCACTGTTTCCAACAACCAATCACTGATCACCATTGTTCACAACAACCAATCACTGACCACCACTGTTTCCGATGACCAATCACTGATCACCATTGATCACAACAACCAATCACTGATCACTATTGTTTCCAATGGACAGTCAGTGATTATCATTGTTCCCAATTACGAATAACTGATCACCATTGTTCCCAGCAACTAACCATTGATCACCACTGTTCACAATGACCAATCACTAATCACCATTGTTCCCAACAACCAATTACTAATCAGCATTGCTCCCAATGACCAATCACTGATGACTATTGTTCCTAAAGACCAATTGCTAATCAGCATTGTTCCCAATGACCAATCACTGATCACTATTGTTCCTAAAGACCAATCACTGATCACCATTGTTCCCAATGACCATTCACTGATCACCATTGTCCCTGACAACCAACCACCAGTGGTCCCAATGATCAACAACTGATAAATATTGTTCTCAGTGACCAATTACAGATCACCATTGCTTGTCCAATCCACGCACTCCCTTGTTCTTTGCTTTAAACTCTATTCTTATATTCAATATACACATGATTGATTCTATCCATAATTGTTTCCTTCCAACCAATCACTGATCACCATTTTTCCCAAAGACCAATCACTGATCATCATTGTTTGTCCCATCTACACACTCCTTTGTGAGTTGGCAAAACTGTGAGTAAAAGTAAAAGCATTATCAGTGTGCATAATGGAATGTTCAACAACACCAGTAAAGAAACATTTATATCTGATCATTTGGCAGATGCTTTTATCCAAAGCAAACAATGAAAGCACTAAAGGGGTAAAGTGGCTCTCTGGTACAGTCACTAGTGAAGAACTTTAACCTCTGAGCTATCATCTGTCCAATAAAGGAAATGCACCACTGATATTTAAACTCAGAATGTACTGTTTATTTGACAGGCACTACGACCACTAAGCCAGAAACACATCCTTTTTAGCAAATGAGTGATGGCCCAATGCCGGCCTACACTTACTGCTTTCATCTGGTCCACATACTGCTGCGGAACAACAGCGATTAAATCATCTGAATCTGGCTGCCTGAACATAACCACAACTCAACCCTGATGAGGCCGTATCTTAGGCATGACATGAATCAGAACTTTTGACCCAAAACTGAAATGCAACACAAGCATTAAATTATGGTTGGTTAAATTGAAGCCAGATTCCAAATGCAGGGCAAAGTGGGTAAAGCTTAAATGTACAATGGCTTGCATAAGTATTCACCCCCTTGAACTTGTATAGGCATATGTCATAAATCTACACAAAACAGCCCATAATATTGATATAAAGCCTATATAGTTTGCAAAATTAATTACAAATAAAAATATAAAAGTTATATGCATAAGTATTCACCCCTCTGTTGCTATGAAACCTGTAAATTTATTCTTGTGTACCCAGTCACAAGTCACAAACATCATTGAATAGAGCAATTAAAGTGTTGCATGATCTAAATTATTATAGAATATAAATATGCCTGTTTTTGGAAGAGTTTGGTAGAGAACATACATAAACAAACAGCAACATGAAGTCCAAAGAACTACTTTAAAAACTTCAGACAAAGTTCAGGAAAAATTTCAATCAGGTTATAAGAAAATATCCCAAACTTTGAACATCCTGCAGAACACCATTAAATCCTTTATTAAAAACTGAAAAGGATATGGCACAGCCACAACTCTGCCTAGAGGATGCCTTCCAACAAACAGTCAGTGACCAGATAAGGTCATTATTCACAGCATTATTCCCAGAAGCAACCAAGAGGCCAAGGGTATCTGAAGGAGCGGAGAGATCCACAGCTCAGATGGGAGAAGCTGTTCACAGGAAAACCACAGCCCAAACACTCAACAAAGTTGTGCTTTATGGAAGACTTGAAGTTTGCCAAAAGGCATGTTGGAGACTCAGAAAATGTGGAAAAATGGTCTCTGGCTTGATGAGACCAAAATTGAACCTATGGGCCTTAGTACAAAGCACTACAACAGTAATCATTACCTTGAGAACACCTTCCACACAGTGAAGCATGGTGGTGGTAGCATTATATTGACAGTTACCCTTGTCCTCTTGGTTCCTTGACTATTGCCCAACTCACCTGATCACTGACATTTGTAGGACAGCCTCCTGTAGGCAGAGTCACTGTTGTGGCATATTCTTTCACATTTTTAATAATGGATTTAATGGTGCTTTGAGGGATGGTCAAAGTTTGGGATTTTTTTTTAGTTTAATACTTATGCAAGCCACTGTAGATGCTCATAGTTTGGTTACATAGTTTAGGCCCACGATACACTTGCTACTGCCATAAATGACCCTTACGAACCTACACTGAGCCATATTTGACCCGAGATTGGCTGCTATCTGAGATGCTAATTCAAAGAAATAGGGTAAATACTGCAAAGCAGTTCTGTATACACAGATATGAAGGAAAGTCCTAATGGAAATGCAGGTCCAAACCAAAGTTTACTACTAAATGAGACACTTTTTTTATCAACTTAGATATAAGTAGTAATTTCTAACAGGTAAAGGTGGTCAATCAATAAGACTGGGCCAAGTATGGAACATTTACGGGAGGAAAAAAGACATCCTAAAGCATGTGAGAGGAGGATACAGTTCCCACTCTCCCAAGCAGCAATTACCAGTCCCAGCCAATCAAACAGTATCCATAGAGAGAATGAGCTAATTAACCAGCAATTAAAGACCCTTAAATATTTAAGCCCCTTAACAAGACCTTTTCACCTCATGTCTCCATCCTCATTCTTCCACTCAGTTCAATAAGACAACGTGTGTGCTGTTAGGGGGTGTAGGTAGTTTACCTGCATTTTGTCTGCATTTAATGTCTTGTGTAACAAAAATTGTCTGCATTGAAACACCAGCAACACTTCATTAAGAATAAAAAGTGAAAATCTGTAATTCTGTGATCTTGCAGGCAAATGCTGCCTCTTGCCATGGGGCATATTTACTATTAGAAAGAAGGAGCCTTAAAGACTTGTTCATGGATAGTTCTTGGCCTCCCAAAAATGGTTATGTTTACGGGTATATATATACACACACACACACACACACACACACACACACACATATATATATATATATATATATTCTATTTTATTTTTTACAGTGTATTTTTATTATTTTTATTTTATCTGATTTTATTTTTATGGATAGTTAAGGGTTCTTGTCTTCATATAAAAGGTCTACATATTAATTTACCTCTGAGGAACAAC
>CM075009.1:5495818-5527929 GCA_037576675.1 Pangasius sanitwongsei | reverse complement strand
TATATACACACACACACACACACACACACACACACACACACACACACATATATATATATATATATATATATATATATTCTATTTTATTTTTTTCATTGTATTTTTATTATTTTTATTTTATCTGATTTTATTTTTATGGATAGTTAAGGGTTCTTGTCTTCCTATAATGGGTCTACGTTTTAAGTTCCCTCTGAGGAACAACTGAAGAACCCAACTGAAAAAAAAAAATGCTATTTGATCATTTTTTCTATTTGATCTTTTTGTATTGTATTTTTTAATATCTTTTTTTTATCTATTACATGTTTAATGTATTAATGTGGTCGGATCTTAAGAGAACTGTGCATAAAAAGTGCCCTCAAACATCAATGAACTGAAGCAACGTTGTAAAGAACAGTGGGTCAAAATTTCTCCAAAACGATGTGAGAGACTGATAAACTCCTACAAAAAAATGTTTACTTCAAGTTATTGCTGCTAAAGGAGGTTCTACATGTTACTGAATTATAGGCTATACTTATTTTTCCCACCTGGTTTCTGAATGTTGGTTTACTTTTTTGGGGGAAAAAATGACTACATATTGAAATCTGTTGTGTGTTTTTTGGGGGGTTTTTTGTCACCTGAGGTTATTTGTTTGTTTACAGAAGTTGGTGACGAACACACAATTGTTATTTGGGACCTGATAATTCAATTCAATCCGATTCAATTTCATTTGTATAGCACTTTTAACAATGGACTTAGTCACAAAGCAGCTTTACAGAAATATATAAATTCTGTATATAAGTTTTAAATTTATAAGTTTATCCCTAATGAGCAAGCCAGAGCAGACGGTAGCAAGGAAAACCTCCCTGAGACGACAACGAAACCTTGAGAGGAACCAGACTCAAAAGGGAACCCATCCTCATCTGGGTGACACCGGATAGTGCAATTATAAATAATTCCCTACTATAACTGTGTGCTATATATTCAAAAAGTGCAATTTTATAACCAGTAAATTCATTACAGTTTTAATATGAAGTCTATTTTGTTGATGTTATCAACTGTTCACTGATGGAGACTTGAGTACAAAACTGTTCATGGCAATTGCAATCCTAAATCTGTGATAGCAAGTGTGGTCCTAAGCCACTGTAGCAAAACTGTTTGTGTCAATTAAATAAATAATAAAATAAATAAAGTCATAGAATTTAAGGAGGGTGTGCTGTATTTTTCCCATGACTATGTGTGTGTGTGTGTGTGTGTGTGTGTGTATGTACTATTACTAGTACCTTGTTTAATTTTTTTTTTGCTAATCTCTCTCAGCTCTTATATAGAAACCTTAAAAGCATTTTCCATGTCTCTCCTGGATATGGTTAATGCTTATATGTCATTAAAAAGCTTTTTTCACACCAGTACCTCTGATATTTATCCCACGCCGCAAATTAGGCATTTCAACCATTTTGGTCATGCATGACTGCAATGCTGTGTAACAATTTCCACAGTCTTCATTTAGACACTCGGTCAGTGCCCTATGCCGTGATACACCACTGTTTTATCCCAGTTAACACGCCTGAGTGCTTTGATGTATCTAACAACCCTCCAGGGAAAGACTCTCTCTAATTCCACAGGCTCTTTATTATGATTGTTATCACCAACGCAGCCACATTCTCTCTCCACACTCCTGCTTTTTTCCCAATAAATGTTAGAAGATAGTGAGTGAGTGGTCCTTATGGCGAACCCCAGCTCCCAGCGGTCATTATCATCCCTGTTTTACCATCTCTCCATCACCCAAGGATGTGGCCTGCCTCAGTGGAGACCAAACAGATGGTTGTGCAGTATCTGAGATGACAGCCCGTCAGAGCAGATGGCCACCTAAAGGGCACCAACCCCACGATCAGCTCTGCAAAGAGAGGGACAGATGAAGAGAGAAGACAGTGCTGTCTACAGACAGCATTGTGATTAGTTATAGTAAATCAACAGTCAAATCACTGCAGGGAGGTTGAGGTGTAAATATTGGTATATGAATGAAGAAAATGTGTTATTGACATAAAAAATACAGTCGAGATTTTTGGAAATTTGCTTAATAATGAATGACAGGTTAGGGCAAAGGGTCATATTCATTTATATATATATATATATATATATATATATATATTTGATTGAACAATAGTAGTTTTTATTTCCTGCTGTTCAATCTACACAAGCTATATCCATTGCAATTTTCTACTACTTTTACACTCTAAAAGTTTTTTCTCTTTGTATTTTGTTTTTTTTTCCCCCTTGCATATATTCATTTGTGTTTTGCTGTCAATTTCTGTTCTGTTTTTTAATTTATTGATGGGCACCTGCATTTTTATATATAATTTATTGTATAAAATTATATATTTTGATATAAAATCATTTTTGTGTATTATTCTTTAATTAAATAATTAACATTAATTAAATTATATTTTTATTTTTAATTTGTTTTTTTCCTTGTCTTTTTTTCCCTTTCCTTTTTTCTCTCCCTTTTTTTTTTAGAAGTCGCTTTAATAGTGCATAAAAACAATAGCTCATTAAGAAATTTGCTTAATTATTGCAGATTTGGATAAAATCCTACTTTATTCTAATATCACATAAACAAGGTTTTTAAAGCAATAATGAGAAGACAATCATGAATGTGCTTGTTACAGATGCTTTCTGGTAATTTGTTCCTATGTTTCAGGGATTTCCGTAGTCATCCTGCAATACCGCTGTAAAGACAGCTTGTCTTAAGTGTGTTAAACATCACCATCATCATTTTATGAGTTGTGTGAGTTGTTTTTGAAGTACACGGCTCTGAGCCAATTACCACAGATTCAAGCTAATTTGAAATTTAAAATGCAACTCCTCATTTGCTCACATTCTTCATGCTTGCATGTGACAAGCTTGTTAGTTTTAGACGATAATCATGAGATGATATCAATATTCCACTGTCTTTGGACAAATTTGCGTAGAACATTAACTTATTCACACGTGAAGATTCACGCATGGCAGCCAAGCGTCTAGTTCATTTGCCTTTCATGTGCTTACACGGAAATAATTGCAACAGAAACGCAGCATATGCCAGCTGTCACTTGAAAAGGAGGTCAAAATGGATAAATATGCATCTTTGAAGTTAGTTCTCATTAGTCCAACATGAGCTGGGAGTGACAGAGACAGAGGGGAAAAATGAAACCAACTAATTTCAGAAGAATCTACAGATAGCTCTGTGATTAGAAATGTGTGGTTACGATGTGAAAATTATTAGTAAAGAGTGTGTTACAGTAAAATATGATAAATCTAATGGATAGAAACTATTAGCATACTAAAATAGTCTATGACAGCCGTCAGACATAATCATTCCAGCATGGTTGTCCCACTGTCCTCTACACATTGCAGCACAAAAATGGCAATAATGAACATTCTTTTCCCCCTGCATACCTTTTTGCAGGCCAAGCCGACTACTCTCGACGGGTTTGCCAGGCCCGGGTACCATGGCTGGTGGAGTGACATTACTAAATGCCATGTCTGTGCAAAGGGAGCAGCGTGCAGCAATAATGATGGAGTGGCCGTGCCCACAGGTCGGGAACAGGCCTGCTGTGGGAGCTGCTCCCTCGCTGCACCAGATGGAGGGCACGAGATCCTGAGCTATTATGTGAGCCACAGTGGGCCTTTCTCTCCCCCTCTATTTTTTCCTCTTGTCTCTCTTGCTCATCTGCTCACTCCCTGCTGAATCAGGGTGGTCATTAGCAGGCACTTCACTGCCAAAAGGAGTCGAGTGCATGGAGGCAGCAGCTTTTGCCGGACCCAGAGAAAAAAAAAGGAGAGAAATCCAGCTGCAATGATGGTGGGAGGTTGTGTTAAGTTGGTATATCATGATGGTGTTATGTTACGCTGTGTAAATGATGATGCTTTATTTCCTACTCAGCACATGTGTGGAATTGGAAAGTAGTTAAGTAATTTAATATGGATATAATATAGATATTTTACCTTTGTAATTTTTCTTACTAATTTAGTTGTGCAAATTTTTTTTTGTTTTAGTTTTTTTAAAAGTTTTTTTAAAGTTTTTTTAAAGTTCGCAATCATGCCAGCGCTTACGAACAGCAAGCACAGTTAACAGAAAAGCTGTGCTTGCCGCTTTGTGTATTTTGTACTTTCATTGTACAATGTTTGCTTAGAGTATTTATTTCTAATTTCTCCTCCAAAAGCATTTTGAAAAATCGATTATTGTGAAAGTAATCCACCTCGTTCATGTGTATTACCAATATTCAATATATTTAACATGAAGATTTAATGTGTAGATGTGAATCTACAGTCTGTGCTAGGAAAAAACAGCCCCAGCCCTAACTTCATAGCATTCTGTATATTTTTGGTCCTGCTGTTACAGCAAAATAAGACAATTTAGGGGGGGCCTTAGCCTAATTTTATGTATTTTTGTTCCTGAAGAGGAGAAGCAGTTAGCCCTGCTTGCCAATTTATACCAGCCGGCCCTATGAACAATAATTTACATGTAATCTTGGTTTGTTCACAGTGCATATGTATTTATGGGAGTGTGTCAGTGCAGATTTTTAAGTGCCTGCTCAGGTGTGACATTACGGTTATATTTGATTGGAAGCTACAATGTTTTAAAAGGTCGGGGTTTTTTTGTGGGAGGTTTTTTTGGTGCCTTATTTTTTAAAACTAGTAATTTGGTTCCTTCTGTTTTGGTGGATATTTTTTCTATACATTGATATACATGGAACTCTTGATAGAAACCAGAAAATGATATAACTACATAAAGTGTTTTCATAAAAAAAATTCAATTTGATGAAAAAAAAAACAACTTGCAGGCAGCAATATCTGCAAACCTTTTTTATGTATTTCTATTTCATTGCTTGCAATACATGCATAAAGTTGATGAAACTCTTGCTGTTCAGTGTGTGTACAGCAAACCGTGAGCAACTGTAGGTGCCTTCTCACTTACCACGATGTCCTGAGGAAGCACTGTCACTGAGAGGTTGGAGTTCTGTGATCCTGCAGCTTTGCATGAACTCTCACATCTGTTTAGAGTTGCTGGGATCTGACTGTGGCGCATAATGCAGTGTGTAGCAGGAAATGAGCCCTGGGGAGAAAGTCAGCAAGGAACGACATCCCCACTGACATGCCTCAACCCTGTGGACCATGAAACCTGGCTCGAATTTTGACTCGTATCTACAGATCTATCTGAGTCACTGGAGCTCTTGGTAAACCTAACTGCACAATCTGTAAAAACATAAAAGATGGGGAGAGATCTTTTGCGTGAGGAAAGCAGGCATATTGTGAACAGATTCAGGATGATGGTAGCCCAGGGGCATGACAGTTTCACTATGAACCAAGAATGCTACAGGATCTGATCCTGTTTTGTCACTAGGGGAAGACTGGAATTTCATCTTGTTACTCTGATGCCTAAGGTATGTTTTACGTATATAGTGTATACCAAATGGTACCAATTGGGGTGCCATTTGTATCCCATTGATATTATATTTCCACACTATATGTCCAAACGTCTGTGGACACCTGAACATCCCATTCCAAAGCCACTGATATGGAGTTGGTCCCCTCTTTGCTGCTGTAACAGCCTGCACTCTTCTGGGCTTTGCATTAGATTTTGGAACATGGCTGTGGGCATTTGTTCATTTAGACATAAGAGCATTAGTGAGGTCAGGCATAAACGACAGGTGCGAAGGTCTGGGGTGCAATTCATGCCAGAGATGTTCAGTGGGGTTGAGGTCAGGGCTCTGTGCAGGCCACTCGAGTTCTTCCACACCAAGCTTGGCAAACCATGTCTTCATGGACCTCGCTTTACGCACAGAGGCAGTGTCATGCTGGAACAGTGAAGAGAAATCTCAAAGCTCCAGCATACAAAGACTTTCTAGACAATTGTGTGGTTTCAACTTTGTGGCAACAGTTTGGGGAAGGTCTGCATATGGGTGTGATGTTCAAATGTCCACATACCTTTGGCCATATACCTTTGGCCATATATTTTGCTTGTCCTAGTTCACTATGCCTACACATCACCTTGAAATGTAATCATTAAAATAATTCTTTTTTTTTTTTTTATCTTTTTGCATTAATGTGAATCCATTTAACATCTCATTCGTGAAACATCCTTTTCCATGAGCCAACCATTATAGATTTTGAAAAATGCTCATTTTCCTTCATTTCCCTTCATCTCACACAGCATTTCACACAGTAAATCCTGTTACCCCCCAGCAATCATATGTTCAACAGGAAGTTGCATCATCCGAATTTCCTGAAGATCGTAGGAAGAAGAAAATTCAATTCTCTCTTTTTTTGTCTTTACTTTAAATAATATTGTGATACAGGCCACTAAGAAACTCAACCCTGTTATTTTCAAATCTGTTACTCATTTAACATCAAAATGTTGCCATTATCAGAAAGAAACCGTGCAAAAATGGTTAAATGATTCAATGTTTCATTTTCAAGCATTCCACAGGCTAAACGTTACCAAAATCATGGAAACAGCCATACTAGTTTTGACTAAAGCCATGGATTCTGAACAGATGAGATGTCTGGTTTGAACTATTTTGAAGCAGAGGAAAAAAAAAACATTCTCACTCTAAATGTCTTCAAACATAATGTTTTCATTGTCAACTTTTTTCCAATACGCAATGACAAAAAAAAAAACTAGGAAAATCCATGAAAACTTTCTCGGGTGAGCTGCCTTCAGGTAAATAATTTACAAAAATGTGATTGCCTGCAACAGAGGGTCTGCTACAGAAGCTGCAATGATTTGTGTTTAAAAAACTGGAGTCGCTGATCTACAGTCAGTTTCAGTCAAACGTTCACTGCTTCTGCTACGGTATTTTTTTTGAGTGCTCCGTTCGATCCACTGAAATACTTTGCTACATCTGCATCTGCCCTGCAGTTGGTGACGCCTGGTCTAAACAGTTTTCTAGCTGCCTGAGAGCCAGTTTGTTTCGCTGGATGTTTGTGAGATGTGTCTGGGGTCTCTACTCCGAAAAATCTCTGACTTAATCATGAAAGCCCTTGTGATCAAAACCTCTTTGATTTCAAAAGTAATAGGTCACAGACTATTTCATAATACAGGCCAGCTGTCTTTTATAGGGCCCATATTAGGGCTAGAATAAACATGGACTCATTGCTTTCTAGTTAGGGGGATTGGGTTGGGTTTCAACACTAAGATATGGCTGCTTGGCAGACGCTGCGGTGGAAAGCCTCAACATAATAAAACCAGTTTTTCTCTTTAAAGTACATAAACGGTTGAAAATTCTCAAACAAAATTAAATATCAAATAAAAATACTGCAGGAAGACACAAAGACTGAGACTGGCATGTAAAAAGTAAATACACTAAAGTAAAAAGACAGGTATTCAATAAAACAGCAGTTCTCAAACTGGGTTCCATGAAGCATAGCCATGGAGTCCATGATTTTTTTTTTTTTTTTTTTTATTCTGTAAAAGTAGGGACCTCCATATGTAGGGACATATCAGCCATCCAACAAATATTAATCTTCATAAAGTTCTTATTCATAGCACCATATATTCAGAAATAATAATTTCCTCTTTTGAGTGATCAATGATTTTAAAAAATGTTGCTATTTGACAGATATATGCCAACGTTCCATTGATTTGCCCACATCAGGGGGCCAAGCACCGAAGGTGGAACTGTATGGTTTTGTCTTGTTATTGTTGTTGTTACTATTATTATTATTTTATATATTCTTATAGTCATTAGCCTGTTTGACCAGTCACTTGAATTGCTTTAATTTAAATGTCAATAACTCAAAAACATGTATGCCTATAATTAATATTATCTTGGTCCTAATGTGTTCTGTTGGTGTAAAGCTCAGGAATAAAAAGAACTACGGCTCCAATAAAGAGCCAAAATATTATTGTACACATTTGAATAATGAGCCTAATATTTGCATAGCTGGATTTGTTTGTAAATCTGTAGTGAGGGGGTCGGTGGAATTTAGTTTACAGTTAAATGGGTTCTACAAAACAGCAGGTTGCTTTTATCTTTATTCGTGCTAGAACAAGTAAATTGCACACAAATATGCTAACTGCTGCTTTTGTTTTGGCTCTAACCCAAAAATATACATTTTTCAAAGATGCATTTGCAACCAGTCCTCCACTTTGGAAGTCTCCAGCACGTCATTAGTTAGAGCCACGTGTGGACCAGCCGTGGTTATGGAAATCAATGTTTATTATTCGGAGCAGTGATCCCTAACCGTGTCTGCATTGATTCCCTGTTAGGAATTACACTGAAACTAATGTGGTTAATACAAATCATTTATCATCACTAAGTCAAATTCTCTCCCCCTCTCTGAGTGTTTGTCTTCTTCAGCGTAATCCCATTTACATGGAGAATGTGACAAGTGGATAATAGCGGTGCCCATAAATAAAAATACATGAAACACTTTTTGTAATCATTTCCAATAGAGGAAAAATGCAGCTATTTAAATATAATACGGATTGCATAATTAGTCCTGAAAACACAATACAAAATTAAACCCATATTTCTTGCTTAAAAGGCCTAAATTAAAGCCTTGCATAGCTAGCGTACGGGACACAAATGCTAATTTGGTGTATGCAGTTTATATATCAGCTTCAATCAGCATGTGGATCCATATCCGACTGTGCGAACCTTGCTTTTGGACGAAAGCAGTGAAAATGAAAGCAGCTGACAATGAAGCCTGTTTGCTGGCGCCAAACGCGTCGACACTCCCTGAGGATTACCCTCAGCAGCACACTCCTGCTGCACATTTATAAAAATGCATTTGAGGGGAAAAAGGGACAGACACATGCAGACACTTGCCTTTGTGTTTTGTTTAGGTTGAAAAATATACATTTATTGGCTTCCACATGAATATTTGATATTCGTCTTCCAAAGTAATTTATGCATTGTGGGAGTAAACGGTGTTGCAGCTAACAACTTCTCAGAGCAAGAAGACAAACAAAATCTGAAAAAAGGTGCAAGGTGGTCTTTAAAACACTGTGTACTGGGTGAAGGCATGAGAAGCAGTAAACCGTGCTAGTTTAACTGAAAGACGTGAAGAATTATTTCCCTTATCTTGATGCTGCACAAAGCATTCATCACTGTTAAACTATTCTCTGAGGTGCACCTGAGTAATATAATTGGTGACTTTTCACATTTAAACCTTCCCGTGGTATTTCCGTGGTAACTCTGCCACAGGAGAGAATGACATGAAATTCTAGACTTAAATTGTTTTTCATCAGTGTTTTGCGACACTGCTAAAATCTGTATTGGTCTCAGTTAAGTGACCTCATTAAGCGCTAAATCTTTATCGCTGTCTGTTAAAATTAACTGTATTTCTCCTTCTTGTGCTACACTTCATCTCTGTTCAACACCACATTGTTTAACGTTCAGTGGACAACTGGCCAAGTGTTCATATTCCCTCGGAAATTACAACAAAAGATGTTCTGTGAGTCGTAAAGGTATTTTTCCTTCCCTTTCTCAGAGCAGCAACTATATAAATCGTCACTTGTCAATTTGTCAACTGTGAGTTTTTAAAAAGTGATCTTTTCAAAGCCTCTCTGAAGTACATCATATGCTCTTTGAGACTTTCTGTCCACGGGTGCCGGATACCGAGTTTCAGCATCACCGCTTTGGCGTGATCCAGCTCGTAATAGATGTTGTTGTCCTCGTTTGGATCTTGGGAGAGGATGTAAAGCTCACCGGCGTGCACGTCACTCAGATTGGCACAGAAGCAAGAGGAGTCAAAACCCACCCACAGAGTGAAGCGAAAGTCAGTGGAGCGCGCAGAGTAGCCCATTACGGTGATATTTGCGAGCGAAGGCAGGTCCGAGTCATCTCGGATAGTGTCACTCGGGCGCGGGTACTGGCTGAAGGCATATGCTTGGTGGTTGGCGGTGCGCTCATGGCGCCCAAGGAGATGTGCAAGGTTTGACCCCTCTGTGCACAGGTCGGTCTTAAAGGAAGGGAACTTGCAGTGGTGAATGGAGGCGAGGCCAGCCAGAGACGCCACGGTGGGGAAAACATCAACTAACTCCACCACACTGCGCACTAGATAGCCTGGGGGAAATCAGAGTGTAAAGAGATGATGAAATGAGACAAAGCCAAGATCAAGGTTACCATATGTTGACTTTAGCAAGCGATAAAGCAATCAGCAGCCACTTATTTCCTATGACAAGTGCCCCAGTGCTGCAATTCCAGCAACAGCAACAAATTAAAATTTGTTGAATTTTTATGCTTAATATTGCTTCAGTATATTTCTTGGACCATTGCGCGGGCTTCCTAGGCTCCAACTGTTGCATTTGGTTCCTATAAAACACACTTTCAACAGGGCCTCAAAGAGTAGAAAAATGGAAGTTATGGATACCATTTTGGCCACCTTCCAGTACCGACAAAAGCCTGACAAAAGACAGAAGTCAAGCAAGCTTTACTTTGAATGCAGATGATAGGACTGTCAGTGTTTAACAGTTGATGTTAAATAAGTAAGGAATAAAACATGATAGGGTGTACTGTTATAGGAAAATAACCAAAGACAAGGTGGTGTGACGCGGCCCGACATGAAGCAGAATTAGTGTTACCACCAGAAGCCTGTCCTGAAATCTTGTCCCACAGCAATCTTTATCATTTTTCATTTATTAACCATTTAGTTATGTTTAATGTTGTGGACTTTTCACGAGACAAATGAGTTCCTGATATATAAAGTTATAACAGATATATATGATATAAACAGCCGTTGACTCACCAGCCTCTTCCCTATTTCTCTCTTAAGTTAATATGACAAAAATATGCAGCTTCTCACGTCTCCAAGAAACCAGAAAGCACAAACTCCCTGTCCTAAAGACTCTCCCATAGCGGAAAACTAACAGTTACAAAACACGGACACTCGTAACTATAAAATGTCAAATAATTGTCAATTATCTAATTGTCATTTAACTAATTAATGACTACACATTGTTCTTTGTTACATATCATTGTCTTTAATCTGCTTACTACTAGGATTAGAGTATTATTATGAGTAGTTAATAGTAGTAGTTGATATAAACTTGTTATTTACAGAGGTCAGAGCTGCTGTTAAACAAAATAAATCAATACCTCCTGAATTCAACATGCTGTGGTATAAAACGAAACTAAAACGAATTTTAAACAAAAGTAGTGAATAATATGGAAACCTGTGCCTTTTGGCTACTACCATTTCTTAAAAAAAAAAAAAATAAACGGTAAAAAACAAAATCACACAGCCACCAACGACAACTTTTACAGCTGTGTTTTCAAGTTTTATCTTTGTTAGCCACAAAAGATGATTTCAGTCCCTGACTGCATTAAAAATAACACAAATTCCAGCTGCTGTGCAAGTTATCAAAGAGAATAAGATATAAAATGATGACTTGTATTAAGAGCAGCACACATTCCCTATGAGAAAAGGATTATTAAGTTTGCACAGTACTCCAGACACTACATAGGCATGTGTGTGTTCTTCAGTTTAGGCAAAAAAAAAAAAAAAAAAAAAAAAAAAAAAAAGTATTTATACAAATCTTTACACAAATCTCTGCTGTAGGCAACACTGAGCTAGACAAATCCTTACACTGGATTTAGGCAGTGTTCCCTTAGGAAAGTGGTACAGACTTCTGCATGAAATTCGAGAGCACAGCTGCAGAATGTAAAACACTTCCAGCAATTATAAGAAAAAAAACAGGATATAGCACCTCTACGCTATAGAACTATCATTATACTTTTATTATAATTTTAGCATTATAATTATATTATAATTTTAGCATCTAAATCAAGTAAAACTCATTCAATGAGTATAAGTACTAATCCACTGGATGTCATCACAGTGTAACACAAGACAGCTGACTGAAAAAAAGGGTTAAATTATTCAATTTTACACTGTAGTACCTCAGCGGTACACATAGGAAACGTTTTTTCTTGATTGAAAAGCAAAAGGCAGTAAATGTTCCCTGCAAATTGAAATCAGATACGGAAGAACTGGCTTCATCTAACGGTTCTCCGAGGACTCTCTCACAGTCGATGAACAAGACAGATGCCTCAAGTGTGCTTACCTTCGTCAAACTGCTCCTGTGTGTTTTCAAACACGTTTACATAGGAGAACATTTTCTCCCCAGGCCAAGGCAGAGGTGAGGTCACACCTGGAGCGTACACTATTAACGGCACACGGGTGGCTACGTCAAAGTTGCTGTATTTGGCCCATTCACCGTGTTCGCCGAGGGACCAGCCTGGAACACACACTGCAGTGAGAATCTGATACACAGTCTCATTTTACTGTCTGCTTCATTAAAGGAGCCAGGTGTCTATGATTAAGGATTTGCTGTCCCATTAGCATAATTCTTCAAATGAAACAGCGCTTCTTTTCTCAGTCCATGAGTCAGCATGTTCGCTAAACATTACAGTGGTGGAGGTTCGACATCTGCATGCTGAGATCAAGGACTGAGATGTATTTTCATATACAGTTCACTTTTGCATCTGCAAAGGATCGTCCAAGTTTCTGCAGGAGAGGATGGGAGAAATCTGATGCATCAAAACTGCCATCTAGTGGCAGAAAACAGAAATATAAAAAAAAAAAAAAAAAAAAAAACATTGGCAACTAGGTGCAAAAGTCTGTATACCATTAGTAAAAGAATGAGGAAGGTTTTATGAGTAAATGCTGGGGGAGAAGGGGGGGGACCTTTTTTATATATATATTTGGTGACTTTGGTTTCACAGAACTTCTACTTTTTAGAATGATATCACTTCACAAGTTTGCATCTTCCTTTCTGAATGTAATCGAATAATGTCTATGTCCATTTGTTACTTTAAGAACTGCCTCCAACTTTTTTTTTTTATTTCAGTTGAGCAGCTTTCATACTCTCTATGCTCTTCTTTATATATCTCTTATATGTTTGTTTGTTTTTTTTTTTAGATCAGAGTGAAATGTTCATGATACAGCTTTGGCTTCATGACTTTTTTTTAATAACATGTAAAGATTTTGTCTTTTAATTTGAACAGTTGTTAAATTAAAGGTACAGTGGGGGTGGCAAACTTTTGCATTCAACTCTATATATCTATGAAGAAGAATTCACAAACCGTGGTCTGAGGTGAACACCACAATGGTTTCCTTGGCCAGGTCCAGATCATCGAGGGCCTGCAGGATCTTCCCGACCTGGGCGTCCACATACGATACGGCTGCAAAATAGTGCTGTCGAATACGCAGCTACAAATCAAACAGAAAAGCGAAAACAGACAAAAAATATATATAGTCAGTGCAGGATCATGGCTACATGGCTATGATTGTATAAGCACTCTACACTCACGCATCCTATTAGCGACCTGCTCATTAATGCAGTTATCCAATCAACCAATCGTGTGGCAGCAAATAATCTAAGACTAATAATAAATGGATTAAAAAAATAAAAGTGCTGCTCTTTAACAAAGTAAAACATATGATTATTGATGTGGTGATGTCTTTGTTAGGAGACATTTATTTGGCATTTATGGAAGGAGCCTCGGTTCTACTGAAGGGGGTCCCTGAAATCTATTTTACAATTAAAGGGGTCCCTTGTGACAAAACGTTTGCGAACCTCTGAACCTCTCAATTTTGGATTATTCTGCATATCTTTATAAACACGCCCCTGAATCATAACACCTTAAGTACATATTTCTGAAGGTGCTGCACCTGAAAGTCTTTAGGGATTGGTCCATACGGGAAGCTGACGTTCAGAGCCTGGACGTCCTCTCTCTTTCGGATGTCAGTCCAGGGGTTGTAGGCCACTTCTGGAAGCTTCCTGGGAACATCTGGGTCTGGAGCCAGTGTCATGTTCTCAGTGGGATACAGCTTGAGGTATTCCTGTGACACAGTAACATGCTGTGTTTTATTTCAGCCTAATTTTAACATGCTAGCACATGTTTTTAAAAAAAAAAAAAAAAAAAGTCGTATTTTACGTACTGCCGGGATCCTGAAGGGAATGTGAGGTTTGTAGAAGCCCACCGCTAGGAAGAAAGGACTTCCTGTATCTTTCATATCTTTGAGCAGTCTTATGGCCTCTGCTGCGTTCTCCAGGTCAGGCAGAGTTCTCAACGGCATCTCAGAAACATTCACCGAGCACAGCAAGTTACTGTGCAGCGTGCCGTCTTTGTTCTTGCAAACCTAAAAGCAGAATCATAAGGAGTTGTGAAGTTGTAAAAGGAGAATCGGGACATACCCATAACATGCCTACTCCAAATGATCCTGCAGGCTGTGATTTGTATTGTTTGAACATCTGAGCAAAAGAAAGGATGCTGCAGAATGCATCAGAAAACATTTTGATACAATAAAGGTGAATTATAAGGCAAGTTTCAAAAAAAGAAAGAAAGTGTGATTTTTGCCACCTGAAACGCCATCAAAATGATTTACTTAAATGCATAATTTCCTGTGGGATATCCTGTTAATGTAATATCATATAATCCTGTTACATAATCATTTTTTTCCCCATCCCTTTTCCATCACCTACTAATAAGGTCTCAAAAGGAAAGCACAGAATCTCCACTCTGCTGATTAGTATTTTCCTAAAATTCTAATGTGTTAAATAATTGCCACCGTTACCATCATCCAAAGACGAAAGAACAGAAATCATGCAGTTAATCACAAGAAACTGCCATTTTAATACATCACATTATATGTATTGCACTATTTTCTAGTATTAAAATAAGAACGGTTCTCATTACGCATTCCTGCTGTATCACTCCGTCACTGTTCTAATTTTGTCCGATGTTTTTTTTTTGCTGTTGAAAAGCCTTGTAATGAAAAGCCTTTCACATGGCACTAAATCTATGCACAATTGCTATATTTTTCTGTCAAATATCTCCACTATATATATATATATATATATATATATATATATATATTTTTTTTTTACATTTCATGCAACAACAGCCAAATTATTCGAAAAATCAAACAGAGAAAAGATGTCAACATTTTAATAAATGATAGTAGTATCATTCATTGCTATTCCCTGTTTTGCATAAAATCCCTCGGATGGACACCAAAGTAATTCTGGTGCGCATATCTGCATTACGAGGAACGTCGTAGTTCAGATTTGAATTTGAAAATGTCACTGAAAGAAATAAAGACAAGTTCTGTCCAATTCAGTGGCATGAAAAAGCGTACATAATGTAAAATCAACATATAGCGACTCTAACATGACCTACAGCAGAGGCGGACAATCTAGCCCCCTAGCTAAAAGGCTGAAAAAAAATGATATGTAGCCATAATCTTGATAATGTCTCTGGTGATAAAGATGGTCTAATGTCTTTGGCTAAGATTTCGGCTGTGAACTGTGGTGATCCTTAGTCACAAAGTTTAAAAAAAAAAAAATGTAATTTTCGCTTCATTTTTCACTCAGTGAAGTGTATAAATGTGAGGTTGCTGCGTGCTTGTACTAGGATTGTAGTTAGAACAGTTTTCGGTCTTCTTCTGTCACTGTTTCCATTTCCACATCCCTTTGTATTCATGGTTTTGTAAAGATTATTATGGTCTAACCAGCTAATTAATATGCCTAGTAAAAACAGTTCCTACCAACAGCACAAAGAATACATATCAAATAAAACTTTTTATTTGAGGAAAGTCGAGGGGAGTAAAAGTAGGGAGTAAAAGTTTTTTTCTGTCTCTGGTTTTTTGATGAGTAAAGTAAATAAACACAGATGACCATTATATCAACAGCCGACTGAACATGCTTGTAACTGTGAATGAAAAACACGTAACGTGTTTGTCCCAGGCACCCTGACTAGCAATGTGCCCCTTAGGAAGCAAGCAATCAGGACAGGGGTGTCCAATTTAGTTTAGGTAAAGGGCCACATTACAGTTAGTCCAATGTCAAGAAGGCCAGACAAAAAAAAAATAAAAATAAAAAATCATTCATACATTATATGGCCACAAGTTTGAGACACCTGACCATCACACCCCTCTGTGCTTGTTGAACATCCCATCCCAGATTTAGTCCCCTTTTGTTGTTATAATAAGCTCCACTCTTCTGGGAAGACTTTCCACTAGATTTTAGAGCGTGGCTGTGGGGATTTGTGATCATTCAGCCACAAGAGCATTAGTGAGGTCAGGTACTGATGTCAGGTGAGGAGGCCTGGTGTGCAGTCGGCGTTCCAGTTCATCCCAAAGGTGTTCAGTGGGGCTGAGGTCAGGGCTCAGTGCAGGACACTCGAGTTCCTCGACTCCAACCTTCATGGAGCTGGCTTTGTGCACAGGGGCATTGTCATGCTGGAACAGGTTTGGGCAGGTTCGTAGTTCCAGTAAAGGGAAGTTGTAATACTACAGCATACAAAGACATTCTAGAAAATTGTGTGCTTCGAACGTTGTCGCACCAGTTTGGGGAAGAACCACATATGGGTGTGGCGGTCAGGTGTCTACAAACCTTTTCACCATATAGTGTATATCCTTGAACTTTTCCACTTAAATGAAATTAAATGAAGGTGATTATTGCTCTATTTTGCTCCCTAGTGGGAGAACAGAAGTTTATTCAAATCTTGCAATTTAATTACGGTCCACACAACGATCTTAATTTAGATTCTAAATTCATCTGGTCCGCCGGATTAGAGCCCTTATCAGGCCGGCCCCAGCCCGTAAGCCGACACTCCTGAACTACAACAACGCTGCAGGCACGCACACTCTCTCACACACCAACACACTAACCTTCCTCTTTTCATAGCTGAAAGAGGGTGGATGATACGGTGGTACAGACCAGCTGTATGGGTAATCATCCGTGTGATTGGAGGCGATGCCTTTATATCAGACACAAGACAGAGACATCATTAGTGCAAATGCAGACAACATAGTTATATGTTATGGGTGTGAGGAATGTTTTTTATTTACAAACAAGGCAGAAATAGAGTAAGGGAATGAAGGGACGTTTGAGTACAAAGACGCCGGGCACAAAACCACCAAATGATTTTTTAAAAAAAAGATCAGGCACCTGGATGGAAGACCTTCCCCACAGACAGCGTTGTGTAGCCGTTGGATTTGAAATACTGCGGCAGGGTGGTGTAGTTGCCTGCGCTGACTCTCCAGTAGGAGTTGAAGTCGTACAGTCTGGTGGTGTCTGGCCTTCGACTTGTAAGGAAAGATGTCCTGCTTGGGCCACATACTGCTTGCTTAGGAGAATGGAAAAACAGAATAAACTTTAAAAAGATACATAGAAATATAAAAGCTTGCTACTTAAAGTATATAAGCAATTACGCATGTACAGAACAAGTCAAACATTTTAAATTCATCTCCTCATCTGACTGGAATGTACATGTTTTTCATAATCAGAAGGGTTAGTCTTATTTAAAATTTGACCTACATACATACATACATACATACAAGTCAGACAGGATTAGCATTCCAAACATTTGCTTTTTCTAGTAAGCTATACCTGAAGAAGAATTCAGGAAGTAAGAGCATTGTACTTAAGCAATTCTTATATAGCAGTAAAAGGTGAGCGAATCACGTGTGTATGTGTGTGTGTGTGTATATATATATATATATATATGTATGTACAAAATGTAATCTTTTCAAATACTCCTGCTGAAAAAAAACAATAGAAACCATCATAGAAATTCTAATGGTTTCCATTACACAGTATGATGTATTAAGGATGTAGCTTCTTAAATGGTATCCACTAGACATAACATGCCACCAATAGAAGGCAACAAACTACCAGTAGAGACCCACAGGGACCATTACAGTTTCCATTAAAACCAATACAATTCCCATTATAACCATTAAAACCATTACAAATTCTATGAGGGTTTCTATTGTTTTTTTTTCCCCCCAACAGTGACTGTAAAGTACAGTTTGTAAAAATTGCTGATGTGATGGATTTGGATGGAACTAAAAACACAGACTTGCTCAGATAAAACCAGCCTGAGTCCAAAGTTGTACAAGATAACCTGCCCTTTACGGTCACCTTACCGAAACCCTAAAGAAAGTTTGGAAACCTCTTCACTAACTTCTTCATTAATCTGTAGAGAGGATGTCATGAAGGTTACGTTAACAAAAAAAAAAATAAACATACAAGACAGTTGACTTGTTTTAACATTTTTCAGTCATGACAGGTTTGTGTGTGTTGTTTAATAGCATTGATGTCTATGCTATTTTACGAATGTCCAAACTTCTGACAGGTAATGTATGTATGAATCCTATATTCACCTATTAGACCACGGGTTCCAACCTTGGTCCTGGAATGATTTTTAGTGTTTTCCCTACTCTAACACACACACAAAGACCTTACACTGTTAACTAGCCAAATAGTTGATTCTGGTGTATTAGAAAAGGATAAACAGTACAATTGTCCAGGACCAGGGCTGGGAACCTGGGTATTAGATACAGAGATTGATGATTAGATCTGTGTGTAAACTCAAGCTACCTGTGCAAAGGCGTTGTAGAACACAGTGCTTTTAGAGGCAAGTTGATCAATATTGGGTGATCTCACCACTGGATCAGAGTAGCAACCCAGAGTGGGTCTCAGATCATCAGCTATTATGTACAGCACATTTAAATTCCCTATGAAGAGAAGAAAAATCAAAGGTTCATAAAGTGATCATGCAGAATTGCTTGCAATATATTTAACATGCGCTAAATGATTACGTTAATTAATTCAATAATCACAAAGAGCTGCTTCATAAGTGATGTGCAACATAATTACTTAATGAATTAGTGATATGGGGAATCATTATAAACATTAGCGATGTGTCAACAACCTGTTAGCTAGCGGGCTACCTTTTGCAAACATACACAGGTCCAGAAGGTAAACCATAAATAAAGGCAGCCATATGTGAGCCCTTGAAAACATCTTTAACCTTATCAACACGTCGATGCGACATCACATAAAAACTCCAGAAAGGTCTGCATTTTAAAACCCAGACTTCAGACTCTCCTTCGCCGTCTTTGCTTCCTGTTTGGGTCCTGAAGCCCCGCCTTCTGTGCGCCGCTCCCCATATAGCAGCTCCTATTGGTCAGCTGATCTGTCAATCTGGTTTATGCCTCAGCGGTATCTGTTCAGTGCTCCAAATATCCGTGTATCTATCTATATTGGGATTTAAACCCAAAGTGGGCGTGGCTTAAACCGGAAGGGGTTTGTTTTATTTTATTTTCTCACTATGCCCTTGGAAACACTGGAAAAAGTGTGAAGTCTAGTTCTGACTGTTTTTCAACCTCAGCTACATCACTCAAGTTCAAAACTGGTCTCAACTAGAAATAGTCCATAGGACTGTTCCCCCACGCCCCCCCCCCCCCCACATGCCGTTATTATTTTTGTTTGTACCTTCCCGTGATATTTTCTAACAAATTTAGCCAGTTTTATTTCACAAAATATAAACAAACTAGTAGCCTAATTTAAACCAGTACAACCCTGACCAGGCAGCTACTAAGGATGAATGAATAAATGCTGTACATGGTAATGGTAATGGCAATGCTGTAAAATGTTTCTGCATGATTTTTTGGAGATACAAGGAGCAGCCTGAAAAGATTCAGTGTGCCTAATTCTACAAGTCTCACCTACTTAATGTTCAATTGGATTGAGATGTGGTGACTGTGAAGGCTCACAGACATGATTTACATCATTTTCATACTCCGTAAACCATTCATTGAGCCCTCATGTGCTATGGATGAGGGCGGAGTCCTCCTAGAGGAGACCACAACCATCGAGACAGAAAAGTTTCTTTATAGAATAAAGCTGATCAATACTTTGTATTGATTTGCAGTGACACCTTTATTTAAGGAGAAAAGTGGACACACACACCATGCCAGCAAAAATAAATGCACCCCACACCATAACAGAGCCACTGGTTAATTAATTTCCTTTAGCTAGGAACTGGCCCAAACTGATTTTACTACTTCATCTAGACACAATTTACATCAGAAAAACCACAATCTACTCCTTACAGACTGTTTGTACTACAATTAATACACAGGTTATTTAATGAATATGCTGTATATTTTATTGTCAAATACGTTTTATAAAGCTATCAGTAATTACTATAATTGATGCTTAGGAAGAAATGCCTAGTCACAAATCATCCACATGATCAGTCAATACATTATAAGGATAAATTCAACAAGTAATGTATAAGTAATGCTGTGCATCATGAGATATATTGCTCAGTATCCATTGCGTTTGAACCACTGGGCCCTAGCCACTACATCATTCGCATAGTCCTTCCCTGTGGTCTTGATGTCCATGTCCTCAAGAGAGCAGACATTTCCTGGGCCAGCGTTGTAGGCTGCAATTCCTCCTGAAACAGGACAAAGCATAACAGCTAACGTCTTTCAGTGAATATACAACAGTTTACGTTTAGCTAAGTAAGGAGAAAGACGTGATGAAGCATGCTGTTATAGGAAAATAATCAATGATGTATTGGTGTGATGCATCCAAACCTGAAGCAGAGTTTCTTTAACCAACCTGATTATTTTCCAATTTTTTTTTTTCCTTTTATTCCATACAAATTTGTAAATGATTACATTTTAAAAACTTATTAAAGAATAGCACATCATCATTTTTATCCATTTATATGTACGTATTCTGATTGTCCTGGGATGTCATTCCTTCACCAGCCTTTCATTTTTTCTCTCTTGGGGTTAATAAGACAAAAAGTGTAGCTTCTCAGCTATACTTATTGGGATACAAGCAAGTACAAAGCCTCCTGTCCTCAAGACTTTTCCATGTCAGAAAACGTAAAGGAACAGCTTTAATTCCAACTGTTACAAATTGCTGACACTTGAGATTCCTTCGATAAATTTGAAATAAACACCGTCTCACAGAAAATTTCCCCATTTCTATCCATTTATGTGGTGCACCATAGAAGTCCCTGTGTAAGTCGTTACTATACAAACAATAACATATTAGAACCAGCGCATTAATAAACCTTGTAACTGAAACTGCTATCTGAACCATGTCATAATGGAAAATTAATCAACACCTCCTGACCAATCAGAATCTAGAGCACTGGTTGACTATTAATTAACCAAAATGTCAGTTTAGTTATTGTAGCACATAAAATTTTAAAAAGTGTTACAACCAAAGTACAGTCACAGATCTTTTTACTTCTTTTTCGCAAAACAGCAATAGAAGTGACATAAATGTGACAGGTTTTACCTTTAAAGTGATCCTCCTTGGACCAGTATGGGAATTTTTGTTGAATTGTTTTAATGAAAGTGATTAAAATATCAGTAGCTTGGATGATGTGCTCCTCACTGTTCCAGGCTCCCACAGGACAGTGGTAACGTTTGTCAACCTAAAGAAAATGGTATCACACATCATCTGCCATGTATCTCGTGTTAGAACAACATTTAGTCAGTTAAGGTGGAACATTAACAATGTTTGGTGCAGCACGATACATTGCAGCTCAGACTGGCAGAATTATACAATTATAGAAAGAACAACTAGAACATTTCTGGACCTTTAGCTTGTATTGTAATATGGTTGTGTCACTTTCATCACTCACGTGCTGTTTCAACAAACCTGCATAAGTCCAAAGGCATTGCCGTGATCTCCCCAGCCATCAACAAGCCCTGATCCACACGATCCAGCCCTCGTCTCTCTCGATATGATGCCTGCGATCACAGCTGGGTCTATCTTTTTAGCTCTGGCAACTTTCATGATAATGGTCTTGTACTGGTTCATCCTCTCCAGATCAACTGCAGCCATTTTATGTGAGGCTTCCACATCTTTAGCAACAATACGTTAAATGTTGGCTTAAAATTCAAACATAACAAGAAACAGGTGCAATATATATAATATATAATATATATAATTATATTATATATAATATAAGCCACATACCTTTTACAGTGTAGTTGTCTTGGGAAGCCGTTCGAACAGATGCTCCAGTCGTGGTGATCTTCATGAGATCTCCAAAAATGCAATCTAGAAAAATAAATAAATAAATAAATTTTAGCTTTCTTTAATGATAAAACAATTCTTGTGCAGACCAACGTGTATCATGTGAAGTTACGTTTACATGTTTGTATGGCATTACATGCTTGATGAACAGAGTCAGGGGAGACAGACAATCAGACAGCATACTGCAATATCCCAGATTTCCAGGTTTGATAGCTTCCTTATTATTTAAGAGCAGTATTTTGGAGTTAATACTTTGGTTTCAACTTTAAAAACGATGAAATTTAGATCTAGGCCTATGTAATTTTGGCAATAACAGCCTACCAAAAATACAATCCCAAAACAAATGAAAGGGAGACTATGGGCATATTTTAGAAAAGTAAAAATATAGTAGCGATATAATAGATAAGATGAGATTCAACTTCATTGTCACTGCACAGAGTAGAAGTACTAGTACAATGAAATGCAGTCTAGTATCTAACCATAATAACCATCCATCCATTTTCTGTACCGCTTATCCTACACAGGGTCACAGGGAGCCTGGAGCTTATCCCAGGGGACTCAGGGCACAAGGTGGGGGACACCCTGGAAGGGGTGCCAACCCATCTCAGGGCACAGTCACACACACGCTGGACAATTTTGAAAAGCCAATCATCCTAGAATGCATGTTCTTTGGACTGGGGGAGGAAACTGGAGAACCTGGAGGAAACCCCCAAATCACGGGGAGAGCATTCTAGCTCCGCGCACACAGGGCAGAGGCAGGATTCGAACCCCCAACCCCCGAGATGTGAGGCAACAGTGCTAACCACTAACCCACCATGCCCACCATAATAACCATAATAACCATAATTTGAAAAAAATGGGGGGGAAAACAAGATATTGCTGTTATTGCACTAGGACATTAACGCATGCGCAGTACAGACCGCGTCGCTAGCTGACCCGCGCGCACTGATCGATTTGCGCTGCGCATGTGCAAACACGGTTTCGCGGATGGGATCGCGACGAACAGTACTGCGCATGCGCGCACTTTCGTTTTCAACTTTGTAAATGTAAATATATATATATAAAATAGAGCTGTGACACAAAACTGCGAAATGAACTTGATCATATCTCAGTGCAATCCACCGCTGGACAAAATAAAACAATTTTCTGGTACTGTGTGTTACTTTTCTCAAAATGTTCGGTAGAATCTTTTTAGTGTTAAATGTTTATTTTGTGGTGAATGTTTAAATTGTTTCTCACCCCTTGTAGCTTCCCAGTTTTCCATGAGTTATGGCGAAGTGGCGTTGATCTATACTGAACTGTCTGAGCAAAAAATGTGTTAGACGTGTGCTTATTATTAGCAGTAGTAGTAGTGGTTTAGCATAAAGATTGACCGTGTAGCCTTTCTGGTGCTAAAACGCAGGATAAAAATAGTGGTGCAGGACAGGATTTCTCTTTCACTTTATCTCAACACACACACACACACACACAGACATATATATATATAGAGATAGAGAGAGGGTGGACTTCGGGAAACAGTGTGAAGCAGTAAAAAGAGAAAAAGTGGACTCAGGTGGCCGGCGTGAATCAGACAGGCAGAAGACTCATCTGAACACAGAGCAGGAAATAGGGCCTGTTTAACCTGAATTCTATTTAAATACCTAAACCCTTCACTTATAACTGCATGTCCACCAATGTACAAACCTCGATAGTTTTATTTGTTCAGATGAACTAAAGTCAGAAGATTTGTGGGCAGATGAACAAACAGATATATCAGATAGATCAGATTTGCTGTATTACATACAAGCAAAAATATAGATGTTTTATTTCCTTAAACCATTTCTGTTTCTGTTTTCCATTTCTATTTGTTTGGCTGCTAGGTGGAAAAAGAGCTGACATGAAAAAAGTGGATATCTCAAAAATAACTAACTAACTAACTAACTAACTAACTAACTAAACAAACAAATAAATAAATAAATGCCATTTTAGACTTCTGTATTTTACGGACAAAATTCAATAGCAGGTAATTTCTTCAAATATAACAGATAGATCTTGTTCATCTGCTCCTCAATATATGAAGCATGTCAGCAGAATGATGGAGAACTGACCTAAACTAATAAATAAATAGATAGATAGATAGATAGATAGATAGATAGATAGATAGATAGATAGATAAAATGATCGAGAACTGACCTAAACTAATAAATAAATAAATAAAATGATCGAGAACTGATCTAAACAAATAAATAAATAAATAGATAGATAGATAGATAGATAGATAGATAGATAGATAGATAGATAGATAGATAAAATGATCAAGAACTGACCTAAACTAATAAATAAATAAATAAATAAATAAATAAATAAAATGATCGAGAACTGATCTAAACAAACAAACAAATAAATAAATAAATAAATAAAATGGTCGAGAACTGACTTAAACTAATAAATAAATAGATAGATAGATAGATAGATAGATAGATAGATAGATAGATACATAGATAGATAGATAGATAGATAGATAGATAGATAGATAGATACGATTGAGAACGGACCTAAACTGATTTTGCTGCTTCATTTTTTTTTTTTTTAGTACTCTGGTAAGACATTTCTTATTCCCGGTAATTTTGTTGTAGGCCCAAAAAACTTTTCCATGACACTGATTTTGATGAGAGCACAGTTCAGTTCTGGTGCAGGCTGACAGAAGTGTGCAGACTTTCGCAGAACATTCACACATTTTGTGCAGGAGCTCTGCCTTTTAACATCAGCGTACACTGCTATGAGTTATCACTCAAAAATACACCAAAAGTGTGGTTTTTTCCTCCCAATAAAAATGGCAGCTGGGCTAATTGATATACGAATCTAGAAAGATTGAGAGGTGTTTTATTTTAATGGACACCCTGGAAGCTCCGCCCCCTTCCATCCCTTCTCAGGTTAGTAATGTTTTGACCAGTGCTTTTATCTCGTATCCCTCGCTTCCTGTCAAGGTAAATGGAGAATGTTTTGAGTTCATTAATGTGAAATAAAATCTATCAATGTATGTTTGACTTAGTTAACTTTAGACAAATACAGTATATAGTCCCATTCCAGTACAGCTCGAGATCAAGCAGCTCATGATTTTATATATTTAATGTGCTGCTTGATCTCGAGCTGTACTTCACATCATAACTTTTTCATTTATGTTATCTTACCTTCTTGCACCATCTCAGTGTGATCACTGGATATGAAATGTGCAGTAAAATTATGCATACATTCTGCATTGTTCTGCAGAAATTCTGTGTCTGTATAGTCTTCAATGCTGAATGTGTATTTTATGGTACAGAGAGAATGCATTATGAATGTAACTTTATGAAGGAGTAAGGAGAAAGTCATCTTGTGTTAGAACAAAACTACAGAATTAAAAGCCTGGTGTGTGTCTCCCTTTAGCCCCCTGCGTTGTAGTTTAAAATGTTCCTCACCAATTGTAGCAGAGGATCCACCTTTACAAGTTTCCATGCCTGATCCCGAAGTTATAGGCTATATGTTGTAAAGCCGTTTACAAAAAAAATAAAATCCTGATGGTCTAATTTTCTACTATTACTACCACACAACTAAACGTGCAGCCTTTCTGAGACTAATATGCAGCCAATAATGATACAGGATAGGAACTAGTTTTGCCAGTTTCTCACCACTCCCTCACACACACCCACGTAGATCAGGAAACAGCTGTACTCTCACAGACAGCTGAAGAATTTTGGAGCAAATTTACCCAAAAAAACAAGCATACTGGATAAAGCATCTGAAAAAATAATCCATCTGGTGAGAGTGAATCAGGAAGCCAGGTTAGTCACATGAACAAAAAGCAGGAAATGATGCTTTTTTTGTCCACAAACCTGAATTCTATTTAATACTTACAGCTTTTGCATAGAATGTTTCATCTCCACCTTTATGAATGTAGGAAGAGCAAAGATATTTTATGCAACCTACAGAAGACATTTCAAAGTATCTGTATTGGGATGTGGAGCCTATTATCGGATCAGTAAACAAAATCCGGTATCACCCATTGCTAGGAATGAAATGCATGCATGTGCAACAATAGCGGTTATGAGTGGTATAAATCAGGAAGGGTGTGGAACAGGTGATAATAGCTGATACAAGAGGAAGTCAATATACAACTCGGTTTAATGCAAAATCTGGAAATTTCCTCTCACTAAACCCTATCTGAAAGGTCTAAGGCCCTAGTAGCCACTGCAGCTCCTACAAACAGAGTACACACTGAGTATTTATGCCATATCATTCCTTGCTATATTTTGCCAATGTCATTTGCCGATATCCAGCTTTTTCCTTCATTCTGCCAACTTTGGCCTCATCAGTATTGTTCTGTTTTTAGATTTGAGTGCTGCATTTGATAATCAGTCACAGCAATTACTTTCCTGGTTACACTTTCTAGCTCTTTTATTAAACAAAATACCCTAAACTTTCATTTCTAGGCTGATGATTCACAAATCTATCTTGATACTCTCAGACTTGTGTCCAAGCTATGCACAACATTAATAGACAACATTTAGCTGTGTAGAAGGGAATTCCAAAAAATTACTATATAACAATAACAAAGTAATAAAGAACAAAGGACTAGAACTGTAACTCTAGAACTGTAAATCTAGAACCCTTAAGGGTTCTTCAGTTGTTCCTGTGGGGGAACCCTTAAAGCTTCTATGTAGAACCCTGCAACAGTCTGTTTATTAGAAAAGGCTCCACACTTGAACTCTTTTAGATGGCTTAACTATTAATTATAATTTAACGAATAACTTTTACTTATACAAAGAACCCCGATGAACAAACTTTAAAGAACTTTAGGTTTGAACCTCTCTGAAAAATGTTATATAGCACACATACAGCGCAGCTGATTATAAACGTATCAAATAACATTGTTTTGCACTACAGTGATGTTCATAAAAAGTCAGTGAAATCATTACAATTCCATTATTACGAATGCTTCCCTTAATTTGTTGAATCGCATTTTATTGCCTACCAACTGCTGTAAACCGAATTAACCATTTAGGATCATACATTTTTCTGGTTTCTGCTTGAAAGGTACTAGCCAGCTAGCTACACTCTGAGCATAGAGAGATATCAAGGTGACGACTGCCGAAGTACCCAGGGGACTACTGCAGGAGAAAAAGAAGGGCTAGATCTGGTTTTATAAGGTAAGACATCATTTTCGGCCTATTACTAGAATTTTATTTGAATCATTTTCGGTAGAACTGTCAAAATTGTTTTTTTAACTGTCATAATTTTATTTCCTACACCTATTCTGCTTCTTTCGGCTGCTGACGTTAGGGGTCGCCAAAGTGGATCACTGGTCCGTATATTTGATTTGGCACAGTTTTTAATGCCGGATGCTCTTCCTGACACAACCCCCTCCAATTTTATCCAGGCTTGGGACCGGCACTGGGAGTGCATTTCCTACACCTGTTAATGTCATAAATATGACAAGATTGGTAGATGGTGCTCTAAATAATTGAATGGCAAATTCTGAATGCCATCACCTCTACTACTACTGTCTGGCATCCATCTAAAGCGCACGAACATATCATACTTATCAATTTATTTGTAAAAGTCACACAATGATTTTACATCATTTTACATCATTTAGAATACTGTATTTCCTCCCATATATCGCCTCCTGAAAATTATTCTTCACATGCACATCCACATACTCATTCACACCTAGGGACAATTTAGAGTAGCCAGTCCAGTGGCATGTTTTTGAGAGGTTGGAAGAAACCCATATACTGTAGATAAGTGAAAAACGTTTAAAACTCGTTTCTCATAACCAGAGCTCAGGAACCCAGTACACTAGACTTGTGAGGAGAAAATGCTCCCCGCTGAGCCAAAAATGCTTTCAATTTCTGTAATAAGCACTGTGATTGATGCTTGAGAACAATTACAGGGTATTAAATCATAACAACACATCAACGATCTATGAGAAATAAGGATTTACTGAAGCGGTTTTACATGAGTTTGCAGTGCTACATGGGAAATATGAATGTTGCTCAGTAGCCGTTGCGTTTGAACCACTGGGCTCTGGCCACTACATCATTGGCATAATCGTTTCCTGTGGTCCCAATGTCCATTCTCTCATATGTGCGGACGTTTCCTACTCCAGCGTTGTAGGCTGAGATTCCACCTGGAACAGTAAACAGGTAACAGACGTCAGTTAAAGTGAATAACTCTCAGTGAAGAAAATCAATTTAGTTATTGTAAGGAGAAAAAAAAGGAAGGTTTGTGACTAGAGTTGCATGTCAGAGTATCTTCATATGCTGTTTTACAAAACAGCAACAAATCTCTGTGTAACAATTAATACTTTAACTGACTGCTGGTTGTGATATTAAAGCTACAGTGCATGTCAGCCAATCAGGGCTGAGAAACAGTATGAGCATGAGACAAAGCAAACAAATCGAATTTGTTTCATTAGCCAGTCGTAAAGTTTTTGAGCTAAAGAACTCAGCTAATGGGAGGTGTTAGTGTATTTCTCTGTATATAGAGTGAGTCATCCAGGGTGACTGTGAGTCATCCCTGTGTCTACCAATTGCTCTGTATCTATATATCTGACTGGCATGACATTGTCTGAGCGTACCAACACATGGCAACATCTCAGAACCGGTAACAAAAACTTGAGGACCAAATGGACCACTCTCAATTCCGTATGATAGATGTGTTCTGATCTCACACTTTGGGGCCACTTGTCCTTTGTGGCCCCGTGGCACGATACTGTTCCCCAGCCAGTAAAGGAAGCATCTGGATGTAATGGTTTTTCTGATGAGACCACCAGCATTATCAATCCAGAAGAATCTCTCAGATGTACCTGTAGGTATAGCATCCTAGTGCTCCTCCATTGAGGAACAAGGAGAATGACTAGTCAGTGGACTACAAGGATGGCTCCAACATCAGTTTTGGACACTTGTCTGCCACCATGTCATTAATTTTCATAGAAAGTGACTCAGATTGCTTTCTGGCTTCTGTGTAGCAGATTGATATAGTATACAGTATTTATCAGTTGTCACTGCATGTCTGCATTTTCCACAAGTACAACAACATCTTACTGAGCAACAACACAAGTTCTAGAGATACAAGCAACAAAGCGAGTGATGGCTAATAAGGCAAGCAGTGCTGTCAAGGGAAGGACAACTCAAAGGCTGTCATAGGGTTAAAAATACACTCACTATGACAGAATAGATGATAAATGGCTATTGCCTGTCTGCAGTCCAACATATGTACAAGCCAAGAAGAATAAATGGGAAAAATGGCTGCATCATACGCTTTATGCACTTTAGGCCCTTCATGACTTTGTTAAAACATCTTGACATGCGTGAGCATGCACCCAAGAAGGTATCCAGGTGATTCTCCCTACAACAGGTTCACATGCTCCTTCTTGATCACCAATGATGATATGTTATAGGTGTGTCAGTGAAGTGGGCTTAAAAATGAGCTCAAGAGGAGACCAGACTTGAAGGGTGTTTCACTATATGTAATTACCTAAAACAAATGCCAACAATAAGCTGTGTGAATCTACTGTCTGGGTTTAGAAATAAACCAGTAAAAACTACTTCATAACAGTCTTTGTAGTTTTCCTTTTGGTTGTTCACTGAGCTATTGATCTTGCTTCTACAAAAGTCCAAAATAATCAACCAAAATCAAGTCACTTGATAGCAGTGAATAAGATGCATGGAGGAAAAAAACAACCTCATTTTGACTTTTCTTGAAAGAAGGGTAGAGCTTAGCATGCCTGCATACCTTTAAACTGGTGCTCCTTGGGCCATTTAGGGAATTTTCGCTGAATTGCTCTTATAGCATCAATCAGAATCTCAGTGCCTTGTGTGATATGCTCCTCACTGTTCCAGGCTCCCCTCAGTTGGTGGTAACGTTTGTCAATCTAGAGAAATTGGCGTGACATATAATTACATAGATCACTTAATAGAGAATTGACATCAGATAGATTAGTCATTGTTGATCCAATAAATTACGCTTTAAAGTAACCCTCATGAGTTGGAACAACATTTAGTCATTGAACGTAAAACAGGAGCAATGTTGCAACAGGTTCAATTCCAGCTGGAATTGTCGGAATTTCACAATCGCAGAAAGAACAACTAAAACCCTAGTGACCCACTGTATATGACCTTCACTCTTTAACTGATTACTGAAGCATTGCATTAAACAAACCTGCATAAGTCCAAAGCCATTGCCGTGATCTCCCCAGCCATCAACAAGTGCTGCTCCAGCCCTCGACTCCCTGGATATGATAGCTGCGATCACAGCTGGGTCCATCTCCTTAGCTCTGCCAACTTTCATGATGATGTTCTTGTACTGCTCCATCCTCTTCAGATCATGCTCAGCCAGCTTATATGAAGCTTCCACCCCTTTAGCAAGGAATACCTTAAATGGTGGATTCATGATTCTAGCCACAAGCACAAGAGATACAGTAAATTTAAGCAGACATACCCTTTACAGTGAGTTTGTCTTGACGAGCTGTTTTCTCGGATGCTCCAGTTGTGTCGATCTTCATGACATCTCCAAAAATGCACGAGAGAGCTGACACATAAAAGATTGTCAGTGCAAGACAGAAACACGTTTATGCAAGACAGAATGACTCTATTTTACAAGCTCTCTCAGCGCTATTGTTTTTCCCCATTTTTTTAAAGATCAGATAAGGTATTTGTTTCTTCCAATAATTTTGTAGCAGATCACAGATCCAAATGAGCGACTCACCTATGATAAAGAGTTTCATCTTGCTTCAGTGAGAAAACAGTTCTTGTGCGGGTCCCTTGGGCAGACAAATCTAAGTGGGTTTCACAAGTAGCCACTTCCTCTAAATAAAGGAGGAAGTAAGGACTGGACTCTGTTATTGCAACATCTGGAAATTTCCTTTGCATGGAACACAAAAACTGCAACTATGTCAGGTGCTGCCCATAAAAGAATGGATTCATGTTTTGTATCTTGGCTAATGTAATGGTTATTACCTTAAATGCCATATGTTTCTTGTAGACATATCATATCAGTGTCCTTGATTCCATTTAGATGAAGCTTGTGCTCTAAACAGGATCATTGTTTCCAGACGAAGTTAACTGTAAGCTGTTTAAGGGAAATTTTTTAATTCTCATTCCTTTTTTTGGTATCCCACCTCTTTTTAAAGGACATACAGTCCCTTCTGAAAGTATTGGAATGGCAAGGCCAATTCTTTTGTTTTTGTTATGCACTGATAACACTTTGGGTTTGAGATCAAAAGATGAGTATGAGACGATAGATCAGAATTTCAGTTTTCACTTCCTGATATTTACATCTAGATGTGTTAAACAACTTAGAACATGGCACCTTTGGTGGCAGACCATGCAATTGTTTAGGTGAACAAAAGTATTGGAACAGATAGTCCTAAAGTAAATTAAAATTAAAATAACACTTAATATTTGGTTGCATATTTCTTGATATCAAACCCAAATGTCTTCAGTGTATAGAAAAAACAATAGAATTGGCCTTGCTGTTCCAGTACTGTTGGAGGGGACTGTATGTACTTTGCAAAACTAGCATTTTGAAATCTCACCCCATTACCGTGATAAATTAACATTAAAAACATTTATTGTGATGCCACAGCTATCCATGGCCAAGAGTCAAGACCACAAAATTGAGTGGGTGGCTAGTGTTTTGTCACCATTAGCTCAAATTTGACTTGTTGCCTAGCCAATAATGTTTGCTACTGAAATTGATGCTACTCTAACCTGGCATTAGCAAAGAATACAGGCTAACTTTTCTCACCAATTAACATTAGAAAATTAGCAAAATTTACCTCAGCATGCATTTTCAAATTAGATGGAGTTCATGTCTTGTACAGAGGCAAAGGTGACACCTTATTTAAAATGAATCTTAGCTTACTCCAGCATATTGAAACATTTTACTGAGGTAGGGCCAGGGGCCTCATCCTCAAGTTCCATGCTGCAGTCTGGTACCTTATCCATATTCAGACTTACACGGATAGCTATAGTGCGAACTACATTGTGTGGTAAATTTACCACACATTACCAATTCTTGATAGTTTGCATATAGTATTTTTTTTACAATGATTAACTTGATTGGGTGTGAACTGAAATGATTGAATGCTAAGCTGCACACATTTGATTGATGCGTAGCGTACAGTATTATTCAATTTCAATAAAGTATAAATATGTCAAAATAATACCTAAGTAAAAACAAAAGAGGTCATCGTGGACTTCAGACGTGCTGGGAAACACACTCACGCTCCCATTCACATTAACGGAGCTACTGTTGAGCG
>CM075009.1:5469313-5490698 GCA_037576675.1 Pangasius sanitwongsei | reverse complement strand
CCCCTCCCCCCCCCTCCCTCCCCCACCCCCCCCCACACCCTGCCGGGCCGCCCCCCCCCCCCCCCCCCCCCCCCCCCCCCCCCCCCCCCCCCCCCCCCCCCCCCCCCCCCCCCCCCCGATACATATAAAAGCTGCTGTAATTCCTACACCGTTCACCTGATTTAATTATTCATTATTTAATTTCAACTCCATTATACTGTGGTAGGCAGCTAAAACAACAATAACGTTTGTCAGTGTTCAAATATTTATGGACCTGACTGTACATACATTTTTTGTGATTCATTTTCTTCAGGTTGACACAGGCAACCATCAAAAAAGGGGAGCATGGAATAGTGAGGAGCATGTCACCCAAGGCACAGAGATTCTAATCGGTTTCATTAAAGAAATTCAGAAAAAATTCCCTACCTGGCCCAAGGAGCACCAGTTTAAAGGTACAACAGCTCCTCTCCCTCACCCCACCAATCATACACTTAATGGGTTCTGTTGTTTTTGTTGTGGGATGCCCAGTGTTCCCGTGATAGACACTCCAGTCACTCTACCTTGACCCTGCTTACTCATGATTATCTTAATACATGCCAGTGTTTTAATGGTCTTTAATGGTCTAGTAACTACTAGAGAGTTACTATTAGGTCTATGACCAAGATCACAAAACGCCAGCTGCCTTACATGTACGTCTATTACTTAAAAAAATTCCCTTCCTACAGTATCACAGTTTTTAGCACTGTCTTCTGTCATGTTTGTCTCCTGTTTCAGGAGGAATCTCAGCCTACAACGCTGGCCCAGGAAACGTCCGCTCGTATGAGCGCATGGACATTGGCACCACAGGAGACGATTATGCCAATGATGTGGTGGCCCGGGCTCAATGGTTTAAACGCAATGGCTACTAAGTAATATTTGTATTCCCATCTAGCACTGCATACCTGGCATGTTTTTTTTTTTGACTACATAACTGTACTGTATGTGCTGTATTTTTTAAACTAGAGGCTTATACTTTATAAAGTGACAGGGCTACTTGGCAACCTCTGTATCTTTTGTAACTTAAGCACCTGTGCTATGTGAACTGTTGATTTGGCAATAAGTTGGTAACAATTGGTATTGGGATTGTCTTGTCAAAGAATGTGTATTTGTGTATGTTCAGATGATTTCTGCTGAAGAGTAGAATACAAACTTTCACAAATAGCAATAAATAATAGGTTATGCTTTGAGTTGCCAAGTCATTTTTGTGAAAAAATCAGTAGTTTTTGCCAAAATCCACTGCACTTTATAAGAGTTCAAATCCATTCTAGTTGTAAATTAAAACTAATTCTAATTGAAATTTTAGCAGAAATACCGAAACTACCAGTCAGAAGTTTGAACACACCTGCTCGTAGAAGGGTTTTTGTCCAACCTAGATACATATATTTAACGTCTGAATGCACTCTTAATGGGACACCAGTTCATCATAGGGCATCCTGATGCACACACACACACACACACACAAACACACACACACACACACACCTAGAGACAGTTTTCCTTAGCCAGTCCACCTACTGACATGTTTCTGGGAGGTGGGAGGAAACCTGAGAACCCAGAGGAAACCCACACAGGGAGAACATGCACAGAAACTCGACACAGACAGTAACCCAAGCATAGGATTGACCTCAGAGCCCTGAAGCTGCGAGGCAGGAATACTACTTGCTGCACCATCATGCCACCCACCTTAATCAATTTTAAATAAAATTCCACAAACCCTTTCAATACATAATCAAACTATTCAAATTTCAGGCTCATTACCCAGCAAACATGCCCACTTCAGGACAGTGAGGGCCCCATGTGGGCAGCCCACATCATGCCACTGAGGATTTGCGAATCAGCGTCACATTGACCCCACAGTATTTATCTGGTGTGGGCACAGAAAACCTGCACTGGGCCAATGTGGGTAAAATCAGTTTTGGCCCAATGCGGGCTTGGCCACAGTGGCCCTACATGGAATATGTGTTGACATCACAAAGTGTGGGCTTCCCACAGAAAACCCACACTGGGCCATTTTGGGATTTCTATGTTTTGGCCTTTGTCCACACTGCCTTGCCCTTAAAGAGCCAATGTGGGCATTTTGCTACAAATTTAAATGTGTACAGTATTTTTTGGCACCATATTAACATTAATAACATTAATAGTGGTGGTTTGGTTCCACAATGGTTACACCATTTTTACAGATTAAAAAAAAAAAAAAAAATATATATATATATATATATATATATATATATATATATATATATATATATATATACAGACTCCTAGATATGCTTTATGGTCTCCACATTAGGAAGCACTGGTCTAGTTAATAGATAATAGACTGGCCAATAGATGCACAATTTATGAATTTAGAAAATTGTTATATTGGTTTCAGCCGGCAGAGGGCGCTGATAGTCCTCAATTTCATTCATATACTCACAGTTAACTGAGTCAATGCTGTCTAATTAGAGCAAATCAGTCGTGTTTCAGGCGTTGATGGATAACAGCTCGACTCTGCTGCTTTGGTGATCTTGTAAGTAGCGTGTTTATATGTATTTCTGACCTCTTTAACGTTGTGCCCTTTTTGTTTCACTGGGAGACTTTGTACTAGACTTTGACTTTGTGTAACACTGCCAGAACCAAACAGATGGGGGTCTGGAAATGTTTGTAAGCTCCTCTCCTCTTCGCGTGAAAGCAGTGCAGTCTGTTACAGTTCATTACGTGTGGAGTTTTTTAATTGGTGTCTCGCGCGATATTTGTGAGCAGCAGCACGCGAATCGAATAATCGGTTAAACAGCTGTTAAAATGTCAGTTTTCTGACCAGTTTAGCGTAAATAGAGTTTAAATAAACACATAGTAGGTTGTATTATACGTATAAATGTGTAAATGTATCAAATATACACAGAACTTCAAATAATATTTGTATAGTTCCTGAGTATTTGGACTTGAAGTTGTTCTTTCAGTCTCTGTGCCACCGCATAATGTAAACAAACCTCTGGAACTGGGTTTACAAGGGTATTTTTGCATTTCACGTTTTTCCATTTTCAACAAAAGATCCAGTGAAGTGCCTTCAAACACGTCCTCGACTTGTCTGAGAGAAAAAGAAAAAAAAAAGAAGAAAAAAAAAAGGCGTTACCTCGCGTCTACCTTCGAATCGATTAATCGACTAATTGAGTAAACTCAGCTCTGCAAAGACAGATTATGCTCCTTTTGTTCCTATTGTGAATGACTGCACTTTTACTTATCTGAAGAGTTTGAATTTGACAATCATAATCATGAGCATAGTTTACAGTGTTTACAGTGACTGCAACGTTATTGCACTTTATTTGCATCATTTGGGCAAAGTATAATATACAGTTGGGGTCATAAGTTTACATACGCCTTGCAGAATCTGCAAAATGTTAATAATTATATATATATGTGTGTGTGTGTGTGTGTGTGTGTGTATGTATATAAAACAATATAAAACAAAAATATAAAACTTTCCAACAGTGAATGTTGAGATCCATCTTTTCGCACAGAGGACAACTGAGGTAAAACAAAACCAGTCATTGATCATCCAGATAACAACACACATTATTAAGAATCAAGCATATGTAAACTTTTGAACTGTTTCATTTGTGTAAATTCAGTTATTATTGTGTCATGTGGATTATACGTAAACATCTGCTATGTGAAATAGCTTATTCAGGGCAGTACAAAATAATTTTATTAAAATACAGTTAGAATTATGTTCTAAAGTATTATTATTAGTATACTGTCATACTGGTTATAACCCCTTTGGACTGGAAAGGATGAGCTTGCGTTGTATGTCATATAATGAGTGAAATCCTAGTCAACTGAAAGTTGCTAATTGAAGGCTACAATTATTAAATGACTTCCTGTGTGGTATACTCAGGCTATCCTGTTTATTTAGTTCCACAAAATATGCACGCCACTAGTTTAACGCAGTCCACTAGTTTAAAGCTTATTAAATACACATAAGCTTGTGTTCAGTCCAGAAGGCCTGTTGTTGCATAAACTAACTTTATTTGACCACTTGTCTTTAATAACCCTTTGTGAGCCTTGCAAAAGAATGTAAAAATGAAGGCACAATGATCGTAGCATTGTCGTCCTGTTAAAGTTGGGGAGAGCACTTTTGGAAAGTGCCACACACAGAGTGTTAAAGGGTCTGCAGAATAGGGGGAGGTAAAGTTAAATGCTCACACACAGAGCGAAAGGGGGCTGGGATGATTGATCAAGCTGTGCAAACCCAGCAGGGTCCCTTTTTTATGCAGAAGAAGGACTTAACCCAGATACACACACTGCTTTTGGGCTGTTCTAGGGTGGTTTTAACAGGATCGTGTTCTTAGCCTTATGAGAAGAGACACAGAACACAATGCTTTAACCATCACTTCATGATTTGTGAAATATGATGATTCGTTTCATCTACTTGGTGGACAGTCGAGCACTATTCCTCATCTTTTTCCTTTGCTCATTTCTTGTCAGTTATTTACAGTTCAACATACACGGCCTTAATTAGAGCACAGGCTCGAGCGCGGCCTTGGAAGATGTGTTCCAGATGTGAGCTGGAATGCTGAGAGGTTTGTGAAGAAAAAGAAACAGCACTCCGCAGGGGTGTACTGGAGAAACTCGAGTCAGTGAAAACTGTCGAAAGGATAGGGGGAATTTGACAGAACTAAATGGAGAGGGGCCTCACGCTGAGTCCAGTGGGACACCATCACCCCAAGATTTCAAATGTAAATGGCATTGTATGCTGTTTGTATAGAATTTCATAGAAAAATATGTAATAGTTTTGCTTTAGAATATCATGTCTGAATAGGTGTGAATATTCTTCTGAGACACCCAAACTATTTATTATGTAGCTACTTATGATGTTTGGCCTACTTATTATTTTGGGTGAATGATGTAACCTAACGATAAAGTCTGCTCAGTACCTCGGAGGGTGTCTTAGTTTATCGCATTTCTTGGACACACTCCCAGAGAAATGCACGTCTGAATAAAAGCACATATGGATTTTTTTCGAGGTGGGGAAACCTTCCAGGAAATACCAACCTTTTTTTTTTTTTTCCTCAAAGGCAGAGCTGACCAACATTCCACCAAGCTGAAAAAAGTAGTTGTAGGATATATATATATATACTTAAGTTGCATTGAAATTCAGGTGCTCAATCCATGTTGGCCAGATGTCTGAAGGAAGAAAGAGGAGAAGTGTCAGCCATCTCGGATCACTTTTCTGTTCTACATTCTCTCTTAATGTTAGTGGTGAGCGTAAGGAGGCTACAAGGAGAATTTTGACTTTCAAGTCATAAAGAGATGCCTGAGGAGGCTGAAAAAGATCTGTGCTGTTGTTTGTAAGGAGTAGAGACTTGTATTTTGTGGTTTTGTGCCCTACATATTATTTTTCCTAGTAAACGAGGACAGTTGGACAACTGCCTAGAAGATCTGGTCACTTCAGTCCCTGTTGGTGCCAGAAATCCTTCAGTCTGGAAAATGGAGCAAGACTTTTAAACAGACAACGAAAACAAAGATGTAAAGCCCGACTCGTCAGGTATGCCCAGTTAGCGTCGGAAGGAAACTTGGAACAATTCCAAAGTCTTTGATGACTGAATTTTCACATTGTTTTCACTCATGAGAAATGAAAGGAATAGTGTGATGCACTAGGGACCCATGCGCTGGCTGTGTTTTCACGGTTTTGGCAGGATTGAATGATTTTATAGCCAGGGCTCTGGTGTCTCCCCCCTACCTAATTATCACAGAGCTGCCTCGCAGACTCGGCTTTAAACTGCTCGGTTAAAACAATAGCAGCGGGCTGTGAGGATTAGGTGACGGCGCTAGGGGGTGGAGAGAAAGAGGAAGAGAGAGAGAGAGAGAGAGAGAGGGAGCATGCTCACTGTCTGGAGGCAGCTTAGTGGAGCACACTTCTACCTTGCCCTACAAGGATATTGCATTCTTTGTAAAGGGAGATTCCTCTCAAAGTGATCTCTCATCCCTATTGTCCTAGATTATGCATGTAAATGGGATTAATAATCCGGCAGGGCTGATTTGAGGATTGAGTGCCATTTTATTTCGACATCCAAAAGGATTTTTTTTTTTTTTTTTTTTTTTTATTATATATATATATATTTTTTTAAATTTTTTTTACAAAGGATGCAATAAGGATAACTCCTGTGTCTCGTGGTTTGGCATACTTCGACACCATGGCTACATTTTACAGCTGCCTGCGAGGAAAGAAGTAAGTTGCTCACGTTAAAGGGACTAAGCAGAGTGTTTTGGGTTTCTTTAATGTTTTTTTTTTTGGAATAATGCTTGTCTGTTCTAGTGGTTATCTGGGAAGTTTAGATCATCGTGAACATGCTTGCATCTGATTTCAAACCTAGCTGTATATGAATATTCTGAGACCTTTTTTAAACATTACATGTGTGTGTGTGTGTGTGTGTGCGTGTGTATGTGTGTGTGTATGTATATATATATGTATGTGTGTGTGTGTGTGTATATATATATATATATATATATATATATACACATATGTACATATGTACATATATACACACACACACGTGTGTGTATAGTTATTTACAAGTGGGACACTAAGTAACGATTCTTTCAGCAGGAAGAATAAAGAACCCTATTCGAAGATGAGCCCCCAGACATGTATTTGGGTATGAAGAGAGCACCGCTGTGTGCTTTAACAGAGCTGCGGGTTAAACAGTTCAATAAGGGACTCTTTCAGACTTTATCTAATGGTCTTGTGGTGCGACAAACAAAAACAACAGTGTTCTTCAGTCATGCTCAGTAGCCAAACGGCTCTGAGAGAAAGTCTTGTTTATCAGACTGAAAGCATGTCAATGCTTATCATTTGTTTCTGCAGATCAGTTGTTTTTGTAGCAGTGCCTGAAAGAACAGGCGATGAAAAGTTTGACCTTCTGTTGCTAATTCCTTTGAGTGTTCCTTGAGTTAGGTGTGAAATGACTCTCTGCTTCTCACCCTTTGTCTTGCTCCTGCCTTTTATGGTCCTCGCAAAGTTCAGTTTGACTGTCCCACATGATGCCCAGTTTGGCACAGAGCTGTAGAAAACATCTTCTGGATTAATGTGAAGGTTCTCAGCTTTAGCGTCTGCACTGTATCAGTGCTGAGTTTGTTGATGTTTTTCATCACGAGTTTGAACTTGGTGGCATGTTGAGCAGCTCCAAAACCTTGTCCAAATGGACCTGGTGTTTCTAGCAAACTAATGCAACCTTTTAAAAGACACTTTTCTAGAGACAAGGCCAGGACAAATAGAAGATGGTTTATTAAGACCGCACACAAAGTTTTTTTTCCCCTGTGGTCAAATGGCTGGTCCACAGTTTCAAGTCCAACATGGTAACACTTGGTTTTGTAACACTTTTAAACACACATAATTCATAGACTTCAATTTTCAAAACCAACTCGTGCCCTGGCTAAGCTGTTCATCCCACAAGATTTTTTTTTAAATAGAAAAAGAAAACCCTCTGCTCTCTTGATGTGGTATTCCAGTTGAGGTCGTATTTTGCCTAAATCCAACATCAGTGGCCAACAATTTACTAACAACCACACACACCACAAGTCGTACAGAGTTGCAGGTTTCTATACAGACAAGTGAACCTGATTTTGTTGCACGTGATTCATGCCTTGCACATGATGCAAGATATGCAATTTGAAATGGCAAAACACTGCGTAAAGCCTCCTAAATTATAGAGTAACAGTAGTAACTTCAGGCCTGGAGGTGGCTCGTGAGCAAAAATGACATGGTTTGGCTTGGATATCCGAAAGGTCACATGAGTTCTTGACATTTAACTGGAGGATTGAACAGAAATGCTAATGCAGCAAACTGTAAAATGGAAGCTAGATAAGTTAGATAGGTCAAGTACTTTTCTTAGACTTAACTGTCCCTATGGGCTGACTTAGCCTACTTTTGAGATTGGGCAAAAATTCACAAACAGTAAAAAGTACTGTTTTGGGCAAAACAGTAAAAAGCAACAGTGTAACAAGGCAACATTACACTTGAATGTTTCGATTCTATGCAAATTAGGTATGACATGGTAAAGCGACAAATCCAAATAATTAGTTTGGATAATTCCTCGGACCAATTCTATGCCATGTGTGATCCGACGTTTCTTCAGTTCCCCACTTGCAACTTTAGTTCCTAGCAGCAGTTAGCTCCCATTTACTATTTGACATGTAAAATTGGAAGAAAAAAACTATAGCCATTGTTTCCTGTTATATACAAGCTTACATTACATGCGTTTAGAGACAATAGGAAGAAAAATAAAACTTGGAAGGAAGTAGCAGCGATTGTTGGTGCCTCGGGTGAGTGTATGTAGCTAGTGCAGTTAGCTAGCTTTGCTAATCTGTCAGCGAAGAGAGTATGAAGCCTACCACGTAACATGCAAATCAAACAATCAATTTTTACACTGTTGAGAGCAAGAACTACAAGCGACGGGAGCACCCTGTCACTTGCTCATGTGAATGTAAGGGTAGAGTAATCGATGTTAAATGAGAGATCCTTCACAGATAATACAGTTAGATTTCATGAAGGCTTTTATTGTTATGTACTGTACTGTTTTTGTGTATTTCAATCCCAGCATTCTTGACTCTGAGATTTAGCCATGTGATGGGGATGGCTGCGAATTTAGATAACGAGATCATGTAGTTTGCTGACTGAACTACCGATTTACCCAATAGTGTTATCAGCTTTAGGTACGTATTATGAAGCAGAACCTGTGTGTTTTAATCACAATGACACAGTGCAGCTGTGTAGAGTGTATGGAAATTAGGGATCATTTATAGTTTACAGCATTTCTAAACAATGGAATATTTTCTCTAGAGGATGTATATATGATGCCACATGAATTAATAATAATCAGGGGTGGACAAATCATAAATTCTTTAGCTAGCCCACCGGACAAGTATGGTGAGCTAGTTAGCTAGTTAAGTGCGTTAATACAGACACAAATAAGTATATAATTTCCCATATAGGGGGTGGCAAGTCCTATCATTATGCCTTTCTAAGAAAATGTATGAAAAATTAATAGCTGACACACAGTCGTCTTGTCCCACGCGCCCAGGCTAGTGAGTTGTCCACCCCTGATAATAATAACAATAATAATAGTTTTGATCAAAGATAATGTAATAGATCTACAATATAACAAAATATTCGATAACTGCAAATTTACCACTGGCACGGTTTTCACTGTTTTATCCTTTTAACATTCTACTACAACCTTCCTGTTCACTTGCACAATTAACAACTGTATGATCTTCTCCTCTTTCCTCTTCGATATTCTTTCCAATTTTTTCTTGATATATTTTCTTTCTTTCTTTCTTTCTCTTCTCCTTTCATAACTATGACTCCATGAGATAAGAGATGAAACGGCGGACATCATCACCCAGCTCTAGCACTGGAGGCTCTCCAAGGTCAGTGCACTAGCTGCTGCAGAGAAACAAGCTGTAACGTGATTCTGAGGGACAACATCTTTCGCTCGGTCTTGGGAATGCACATACGGATACTTGGGAAGTGTCTGCAGCTCAAAAAAAAAACCTGATTGACAAGCTTAAGAAGGGATGATAATACTATAAAAAGAACATCTGCTAATTTGGTTTAGTTTCAAGCTGCAAATTGTTCTCGAGTATAGCAATCTTAAAAATACAAGATGGAGTCATGCTCTTGCGGACAGTCACTTAATGTTTTGGTAATGACCACAATCTGCTGTATCTATGGTGGAGATATGAGGAAACAAGGCCATCTGTGTGAAAACTAGTGATCTTTAGCCTAGGCATAAGTATCTCAATCCATCACTAACATTTCTAATTGCACTGAGGGTCTTGCTTGATTTCACACTGACCAGTTTAGGAGTGAATTTTTTATTTATAGATGTGTACCTAAGAACTGCTGCTGTAATCTCCAAGTCTATTCACAGTGTTCACAAGACTGATTATAATATTTGGACTACAGCCTGTTTGATGTTACTATTTATTCTTCGGATTTAAGATTGGGGCAGTTTTATTTCCTGTCATATCCTTTTTTTTTTTCTTTTTTTTTTGAGCAGATGTGACATGAAGGACACCCAGCAGTGTTTAAGGACAAGCTTAGGAAATCACCATGGGATGCATTGCTATGTAGTTCATTGCCATTTTATTTGTTCATGTGACACTGATGCCCATCTGTGAAGCAGACTTTAGGCATTTCCTCTGGGACGGGCACAAAAAAAAAAATGAATGGACACCATCTGATGTCTGGGGGTAGAATTTGCCCTTTTGTTCTGGGTTCAGTTTTGTTTATCCCAAACTTTTTAATTATAAATTGCAAAAACCACAAAACAACATCAGTGATCAGCGAAAAAGGGCAACCATTAGTCGCTTTTAATCTGATGACAGAGTAAATAGAGTCTAGAGAGGCCAGAGTGGAATTTTCTCACTCAAAATGCCTTGTTATGCAAACAGTAATTGTACTTTGTGGATAAATCACCATTTTTGCTTTGCCATTGTACGATTATGAAGCAGAATAAGCTTGACATATTTGGTAGGCATATCAGAAGGTTTTGTCTGAGACTTAATGAATGACTTGTAAGCGAAACATTGCCTTAAACTTGACGTAGTTTGCCTTAAACTTGATGAAAGTAGTAACCAGATGACCGTAATGGTCAACCAGAGAGGAAGGTTTAAATATTTTCACAAGTTCTCTGCAAATGCTCTGGTTCAACTTGCCTGGTTATAAACATGTCAGATCTGAAAACCGTGTTTGCTTAAGGGGTGAAACTTGCTGCTGTTGCTGACTCAGCCTGGTATATTTACTAGATAAACACTTGAGATGTGCCAGCTTTAAAGCAGAGCTATCGCAAGCCAGCAGGCATGTTTTTGTTGGTTTAAAGCCATGACTTTTTGTTTTCTATTGCTCTTGCCCTAAAACGATTCTGCCTCTGGCTGTCAACGCGCTGATCTGGTACTGAGTATCGATAATGGAGCCAATACTTGGCTGAAATCCTTGACTGATATTGAATTGAATTTCTGCAAGGTTGACTGATAAACTGAAGTAATGCATGGCACCACCATGCTTGTGGCATTTTGCACAACAGAAAGTCACAGTATCGGATCAGTATCTGGGATCAGCCAATATTCAAGGCTCTGATATTGGTATCACAGCGAAATTGGAAAATGGAAAAATGGGAAGAGATAATCCCAAAAGCTGACTCCATAGGACCATAGTTTATCTAGTTTGCAATAGTTTGACCCTAACAAGGGCCTTAAATGGGCACTGTAATAGAAAATACAGTAAATATTACTGAAATAATAGCACTGTTGGGTTAGTGTAATGGCATGTCTTCCTGTAAAGGATGTGGGTGGATGGAAGCACCTATTGGATTTCCTGTTCAGAGATGATTGCAAAGGATTAGGGAGGAATGAAGATGACACTTGCTGAAGTAATTTCCATAACTGATGATGGATGTATGAATAGAAATGACATAACATAGCATGCAGAATCTTTGGCCTAAAATCATGGCTTTACAGTTAGATTTACCCTCAGGAAATCTTGGATTTGGAAGGAAACAGGGAAAATAATGAGATCGAGAGAGAATTAAATGAGTATTCATTATTATTCTAGGGATAGAATGGAAGTGATACCATTTCTCATATTCTGAAGGCAATCATCAGGAAATCATGTGTGTGAATTCATCCCTGCTGTAAGAAGCCATGGACCATGTGTAGCCATGTCAGGCAGTGCTGCAAATTGTCTACACATCCTGCTTAGCTTTTCCCGTCACAGGCTCTGCTGACAGCGTCCTCATGGAGGACTGGAGGATCTCCACTGTGAGCTTAATTAGGATCAGCCCCTGAACTTCCCCCCAGTCTTCCTCATTAAGTTCAGGATATACACGATGGTTTCAGCTGATCAGGAATAGGCAACACTAGGCTGCAGCACATGTGTCATTGTTTGGCGAGGCTGGGTTTTGCAGTCTGTAATCTGTAAGAGGCAGCATCTGCTTATCAGGCCCATGAGTCGTGCCAAGGTCTGGGTGGTGTTAAGCCTCTGCCGTCAGTTTAGTCGCATTGTTGTAATGGCCAGTCAGAACATGACATAAGAACAGACTTAAAGAGTCTCAGTCTTTATGTGAAAGACTATTTTCTTGTGTCCTGCTATTTAGCTGGGTAGATTGTCTGGATTTGCGTTTCCCATTTGAGTCTTTTTTGCATTACCATTGAGGTAATAAAGACAAGGACAAAGAACACTAAGGATTTTTTGTGTGTGTGTGGCCAAATATGTAGATTTAACTTTGTTTTCTCCCAACCCACATTTTTTTTGCTCTTGTAGTAGTTAATAAACAGTGTTTATAAAGAAAGTCCAATAAATTTTGCCTTATTTTCCTTTGATTTTCAGCAGTGATTGCGGCATCATGGCTTCAGGATCCGCAGATGCCACCGCAGCCCCTGAGTCATCAGATGCATCAGAGGAGTGCCCAGGTAATTTCCTTCAACGTGTGTCTTTTAAATCATAACCTCATCCAGAAATGCTAACATTGATAACTGGAAATATTGTACACCCGTAACTTTATTAATCTACTCTGAAACCACTTCGCACATGAATCATTTATAAATGGAGGGTTACACTGAGCTGGCCTTTGAGAATACACACAAGGTACATGTTCTCATTGGCAGGAAGTCAAGTTGCTTAGAGACAAAGGCAGAGTTTTCTTTTTTTTCCTCTCCCACAAGAATAAGCTTTCTGCTGCCCCACACTTGACCCTTTCCTCCAGGGTAGTGTGGGAAGACGGAAGTCCGAGATCCACCAGAGTTTGTGTAGCGTCAGATCCACCAGAGTTTGTGTGCAAGCAATGGGTTAGGCATTTCCTAACAGAATGGGCAACTCTGAAGAGGCAAGTAATCACAGGTCTAAAGCAGTGGAATAAATTTGATGTTAAGAGTAAGAGTCAGTGGCTGGGTGGTTTGGCAGCAGGCCAGGCAACTAATCCTCTGAGCATGTAGCAGAATAGTTTAGAGTCGACAAATCATTAATCAGGGACTCCCAGAAGCCTCAAAGAAGTTGTAGCATTATCCATGTGCCTATGCCCATATGGCTCCCTAATGTGATCTATTATATGAAAAAGCAAGAGGGAAGATTTACAGTGAAGCTGAAGTTTGGCATAAGGGACCAAAAGACTTTCTTACTAGTCTTTCATAGTTTCTTACTAGACTTTCTTACATTGTTACCAACAATGAAAATCATTTAGCCTATTGTTGGAAGATTGCAAATTCAAATCCCACCAAAGTCACAGTCGACCGTGGCTGGGAGCCAAGTGAACAAAATTGGCCGTGCTGTCTGGTTGAGAGGGATGGTGTACTCTCTCTCTCTCTCTCCCCTGTCAGTCACAGCGACATTAGCCAATCACCAAAGTATGGGAGCTCATGGATGCGGAAGAGGGTAGATACCATGTTCCTCTTAGCACGTTATGCTGCGCTGTGATGCAGCATGAGAAAAATTCAAAATGAATTGGCAGGCGACCAAATAGAGGAGTAAAATTAGGAGAAAAAGTCAATCATTTCAACAAAAAAAAACTTTTTTTGAATTTAAAAGCATTGCAGCATTGTAATGTAATGTAGTGGTGTCTGGCAGGCCTTCTGAAAAAAAAAGAAAATTACTGAAGTTTACAGTAAAACAGTACATGCTATCACACATTCCTGAGTGCATGCACACTTGTACAACTCATCATCCCTCTTAGACTAGGCATCTATGTTCACAAAGTCTGCCCTTATAAGGCGATATATAGTGTTCATTGTAGAATAAGTATATGATTGATCAGTGAGGGTGGGAGAGGGATAGATAGAGCACTCATTCTTTGTCTGTTGTTTACTGCTATTAGACAGGCCACAGCTGGATGCTGCAGACTCTGCCAACATGACTGCAGCATGTGATGTGAGAGAGAGAGAGAGAGTCAAGCAGAGTCAAAATAAAAAGGGAACTCTTAGAAAAATGCAGATGTCTCAACCAAATATTTTGAAATGGTGATAATGGAATATTCCAGTGTTTTTAACCTTAGTTCTATTTTCTGGATATTCCTTAAGTTACTGTGTGGTATGTATGATTACCACAGACAATAATTTCAACATGTTTCCCTGTATTTAGAAAAGAACAGAAAAACTTGTTGACTCAAAACTCTTGTAATGGAAGTCTAAGGGGAGTTGTTGAACTCGTTTGTTGAATAAAAGTTTATGCAAAACACTCTTTTTTTTTCTTTTTTTTTTTTTTTTTTTTTCTTAATCCTTCAGTGAAATATGTTTGTAAATTAGTTTCAAAATTTGTATGATTTTCTGAAATAGGGTTCTTCTTTAAGAAAGAAAAGAATGTATGGTTTTGTTATGTCCAAGTAACCAAAGACTTCATGTGCGTTTTAATGCTTTCACTGGTAGAGTGAAAAGCTTGTCTGACGATCCTTAGTACTAGGGAAATGCATCAGAATTATTGTTTGTATTATTTGCACATGTACCAAAGTTACAGTGAAACTACTGAACCATTCCTATGAGATTAGTGAAGTCAGTTTATCCCACAGCTCTGAGAATATGGGAAAGTCATGACATTTTATTCATTCGTCTTCAGTGAAAACTTTATCCTGGTCAGGGTTGCCGTGGATCCAGAGCCTATCCCAGGATCATTGGGCATTAGGCGGGAATACACCCTGAGTTGAATGCCTGTCTATCAAAGGGCACCATGCGCTCACACACACACACACACACACACACACACACACACAGGTGGGCAGAAACCAAAGAACCCAGAGGACCCTGGAGCTATGGCAAAGCTAAATAATGCACCACCATGCCAACATACATATGACTACACTCTTAGTAAAAAATCAAGTTTGACCATTGTTTCATTATTAAATTTCAACCTAATGCTCTGTAATAGATGCACGGTCTTTTGCTGGTTACTATTTTATGCCACTGGGCTGAAATCTGGTGAATAGGTGGCGTGGAATGTTAATGAAATGCATGTTAATGAATGTTAATGTTAATGAAATCCCCACAGGTTTGATTAGCTGTATCCCATGCCTTATATTCTTAATCAAGTCTTAATCATAACTAATGAAATTCCTTTGATTCATAAAGATCTATGCCAACTGGATTGAAAGCTTAAGTGACTGCCCTGGTTTCCAAACCACAACTAAGCCTTAGGCGGAGTATGTAATTAAATGTTGGTTGTTGATTAGAGTCTTGGTGAGGTATCTAGCATTTAATTATGGCTCCTGTCACCAGGTGTATCCGGCAATGTTTCTATGCTTCATATGCAGGAGAGAGCCGCCTACTGTTAAAGGTCCCCATGTGTCCTATGATTGTCTACAGTGTATTTTAATGGTATTTTGATTGAATGGGACCAATGTTTTAGGAGGGTTTTGACATTTAAGGTCTTGGAATCATAACCTTTGTACTGAATAACACATTGTTTTGGTATAAGGGTAAAAATAACTGGTTAAGTAACTCATTCACTTCAGACTGTAGACATGAGAAAGTATATGAAGCAATGCTCAAGGCAGGCTATTGGTTAACATTCAGTCTTAATATTGAGTGATAACCTATAGAAACGTAAGCGTTCACCTGGTAAAGATTTTTCAGCTTTGAACTCCAGTGCCTTGTGCTGTTTTCATGGTACCACCTACATGATTTTGGATTACAAAGACAAAAGAGTTGACATCAGTGACATAATGATTTGTTTATTTCATATGTATTTATTTCTGTAAAGCTACTTTGTGACAGTGTCCATTGTTAAAAGCGCTATACAAATAAATTTGAATTGATTAATATAAAAATCTTCTCATCACAGTGGGCAAAGCAGTCCATTTTATCATAAGAAATGTACCATCGGTTATGAAAACATCCACTGGGTTTTTATAACAAGGTGAAAAGACAAGGTTATGCAACCATGAGATTTTGAGTCAATATTAGCTGAACCACTATTATCAGCAATAATATTGGCACTATTTGTGCTTATATTAGACGAATACTTCACCCTCTGCTTTACTGGCAAAGTAAGTGCAATTAGCTTTGTAAGCACCCTGGAGGGAAAACATCAAAGTTTCACAGATTAAATGCAATTTATTAATTAAAACCAAAATACTAATTGTGTACAATATAAAAAAAACTTCTTATTTTGTTTTGAGCTGTTTTGTTTGGACCTCTTACAAACGGCATGTGTGCAAAAAGGGCCGTTTTCCTCGTTTTGGCTTTTTCAGTGTACTCTCAGACCATTACAAATGGATTCCAATAGAATTTCATATTATTGACATTGAATGATCGAAAAAACATGTTTTATAATTCAGGAATGCGTACATTTCAGCATTTCATTAAACACGTCAGTCAAGTAGAATGTGCATTCCTGAAAAGTTGTCATCCAAATGTCGTAAATAAAATGCACTTTTTCACAACAGGAAAAAAGAAATCCAGGTTCCAGACATTTAAGAACTTTTTTGCGAAGAAGAAGAGGAAGGAGGCCGCAGGTCCGGTGGTGGAGAGCGAAGTCCAGGTGAAGTCCAGTCAGTCCATTGAAGATGTTAACACTCTTGAGCCGACTTCCATCCACACCGACAAAGACAGTGACTCCAGGTAAGGAGCAAGATTAATAAAAGGAAGAAGTATTTAATAAATGAGTTTTAAAAAAAAAAAATAGAAAGATGGATGCCATTGCACGTTGGTGAAAATTGAAATGTATACCTTTTGCCCCCAGTTTAATTACTCCCAATTCCCACCCTGTAGCTCAGCTTCCCTCATGAAAGCCATCAATCTGGGAGTGTAGTGGGTAACACATCCTTGTGTATTTGGTGGTTTATTCAATAAAATACTTAAATTCAGTGGGGGCCAAATGGAAAGTTGGCCCAGCCACAAATGTAATGCTACTTGCATGCGACATGCAAATTGTAGCCCAATGTGGCATCTAGGTTTCCTATATCTATGGTTTACACAATAAAATAGTCAGCCTAAAGTTAGCTAGCATGCTAGTAACCTTGGCTACTGGTTTAAATAACTAGCCTAATACACAGTTTAATTTAATTTAGCACACTTCTTGTAGTTGTCAGGGAGTTGGTTTTAACTCCCTGATATAATACATGGACTACATTAACTAATTTGTTAGCAAACTATATCCTAAAGTGAAATAGCTACTGGTGGTGAGGTAACATTTAGCTAAAGCAAACTACATAACTGACAGCATTCTTTGTTTACACAGCTTCTTAGCTTAGCTAATTTTGAAAATAAGAATGTGGCTATGTATTTTCTTTGATTAATGCTGTTTTCACCCAAACTGCTGTTATACAAATGGATAAGCATTATTATAGTCACAAAATCAGTTATCTCTAAAGTTAGATTTAGCTATATTTGGCAGAATTTTGGGGCACCATGCAGTGTGTTGTGTTTTAATTTGCACAATTGGATAAACACAGCTGGAGCTGAGGCCTCCTGTAGTGTGTTGTCTTCGTATATTACATAAGTAATGTGGTATTGACTTTGCTCTCTCTCAAGCTATTGCTTGCCTTAGCAACACAGAAAAAAGTTAGCACACCAAAAGTTATTTAAACCCATATATTCTGCTGCACATACCAAAACAGCAATTACATATCAATTAGATATCAGAGCATGGATTAGCTCAGAGCTTCATACTGTTGCTCCACACTGGAATTGGAATTAGCTGCGCTGCTGCTGCTCCAGTCTTATTTCTGTACCGAGTTCAGACATGTTGCAGGAAATTAGCCAAGATTTCCCCTGGCATGATCAGCTGTATAATAAACACACTGTTTTCCTGCAAGTAAGAGGCAAAGTGGAGGGTTTAGAAATCCAAAGAAGCCAGCAGAGGAATGGGAAGAATGTACATCACATCGCACACTCTAAATTTGAGTTAGGCAAAGAGAAATGGATTATACAAACAAAATAAAGCATGCTTATGAAAACACATTTAAAACTTTTAATCTTATAAGATGAAATCCATAGGAATACTTAAAGGAATACTCCAGCAATGTTCTGCCAAATCTTTATCCATGATGTCTGTAGCATATGTGTGTTTACCACAGGCCAACAAAAATTCAACACTTTTCTGTACAGTAAGAAAATAAAATAAAACCAGTTTACGTGCAAGTCCCTTATGGAAGACTAAGGGCAGTTGTTGAGCTGTTGAATTTTGATTGGTCTGAAGGTGTTTTTGATAACAGTGTGGCTCTGACCGTAGTGCCTGCTATAATTCAAATGATGGAGTTATATTAATGCACTCATCCTAATATGTTATCATTTCTCTAGGAGCAACTCATTCACATGGATTTGTATTGCTGATCTGAAGCTAGTAATAAATAGTGAAAAATAATATCAGATATAATAGTATCTGAAGCTAAAAATAAATAGTAAAAAGATGTTATTTAATAAAGAAAAATGTATAATAATTGGTAGGGCAAAGCTTTCTAAGGAGATGATTATTTAACATTTATGGAAGGAGTCTCCGGTGTCAGCTCTTTGTAACACTCAGTAGGTTTTCCACACTGGGCAAAAAAAGGCACACTGTTGTTCATTAATGAATAATCAGCTGCATCACACCATCCCAATGTGGATTATTTTTCTAGAACAGTGTTCCACGTGTTTCAATTCTTACGCAATAAACGTTTTTATTGCGTACACATATTTTGCAGAGCGCTTTCGTGAATCCTTCAGTGAACATTTATTTGTGGATTAGGCTCAAAATCTACTATAGAGATTAGGTTTCAGGGGAAAGAATTTGTGGATTGTGTTACCAAAGTGTGGGTCTGATATGACAAAACACCCGGGAACACACAAATTGTACGGAACAAATCTTTAGTGTTGGAATGTTGGATAAACCTCCATTGGGCTGTATAGTAGCATACTATAAACGTTTACTTACAGAGCTCAACAAATACCTCTAGGCTTCTGTTGTAAAGGAGTTTGAATTAGCAGTTTTTTTTGTTGTTTTTTTAGAACTGGGAATATATTGAAATTCTGCGCATGTGCTACAGAAGACATGGATAGAATTTAGGTTGGAAAAAAACTGCAGTATACTGCTTTACACTGCTTTATTTGGTAGAAGTTTATGTACAAATGTTCAGATAGAGGTTTGTAAAAATACAATAAAGCCACTGCGTTTCTCACAGCATATCGTACATCCGTCTCCTTTTTCATAGTTCCAATATCAACGTGGAAAGCAAGGCCTTGTCACAGGACAGTGTCTTCACTTCTGATCCACCCTCTCCTGAGACAAATGAAGCTCTTCAATCCTCACATGACAGCATTCATGGAAAAGTGAAATCCCTACAGGTATTACAGAAACTTTATATTTAGCGTTTTTGGCGTTACATGTTGGTGTATATACTTATTTATCAGAGATTCCTATTTGAAAGCTTATATATAGCAGGAATAGAGGGCTCAGCTGTGTATCTCTTCTATCATCTTGTTCACTTTAATTAATATTCAGGTTGGCACCTCACAGGGTCTTGGTATAAAATTATCAAGTTTGAACATAAACCCCTAGACACAGGAGGTGACATGTTCAATTCATTCATTCAGAGTGCTTTTCAAGGCACAGTCAGTCTGCCTAAAGATGACTAAAAGCTTTCTAGTTAAGTGTGATTTCCTCACGCAGTGAAAGTCACACTTTGATCAAGTTGCTGGATAGTTATGTGCCGTAGCACAACGGACAGAATCGGAATCAGTTCAGTTTGCAATCAGATACTGGCTGTCAAAATGTCCGCAATGCTCCTGCGCCACAATCAGAATGATTGACTTAAAGTACAGTTTTCTTCCTTTTCACTTTTGGGGGTGCCAAACATAGTAGAAAATGTCAAAATGTCACCATGTGAAGGGTTTTCCCAGGCCGCCACACACACGCTTCATTACCTGTATCGGTAATGTGGACGATGGCTTTTTGGTTTTGGGTTTTTTTTGTCCTGAAAGTCATGAGGCAATCATTTTCTGCTTGTGTAAACTAAAGCCTCAGTCTCCGCCATGTCTGCTGACATTGGGATAAACGTGACTGTACTATTCTTATCGTGGTTAAGTTCTGCCTGAAATTTATGCCACAGTGACACACACTATCATCATTGAGCCATAAATGTTGAGAGTGCAGTGATGTTCAGCTAAGAATATTTATCCTACTTGAGTTTCATTTTAAAGGGGCCAGGTTAAACTCAGGTACCCTTTCTATAAAGCCCATATCTATAATGAGATACAGTACTGTGCAAAAGCCTTAAACACCCTATTTTTTTATTTTTTTTTTTTTAGTACAAACTTTTGTTATAGATTTTTTTTATTTTATGACTTCTAAATTATCGAGTCAGCACGAAAACATATTAGATTTCCAAACATTAGTTTTCAGCACAAAATTAAATGTTACAGAAAAATGTGGCTGCTTCTGCAAGATGCTTAGTAAAAATTCCAGCTAATTTCCTCATAAAACTGTACAAATTGTTCCCCTAAACTACTATTTTTTTAAAAAGCAAAGGGTCATCACACCAAATATTGACTTTATTCCATTTATTACTGTTTACTGCTCTTTATAGTGTTTTTTTTTTTAATGTAGAAACATTTAATTTCATTATTTTTGAAGGCATCTTTGCTCTACAGTATTCCTTTACACGTGCCTAAGACTTTTGCACAGTACTGTAAATACGGTCATAACATTATAATACATTTATATAGGATTATACATATTGTTATAATTATTGTTGCACTTTATAGCAATGTCTATTATGAATTATTAATATAATGCATTATAAGTAGTGTACATAACACATTGCCAATGAAAAAGAAACTCAACTTACATATTGTATTATATTAAATTATAGATTATTATTAAGGTAGTATACCATGCTGCAGCAAGTTGTATAAGCTATTATTATTATTTACAGTATACTAAATGTATAATCATTTATAAATGGTATTTGTAAGCTCTAAGGAAAGTGAGAGATATTTTTAAAATGATTCTTATAAACCTTTTAAATATATAAAATTATATATTTTATTATAAATATGTTTATTATAAATTTTCAAGAATATAAATACTTAGAAATCAGTATTATCAGTCATAATTTGTATAATTTGTATTTTCATAAACAATTATAACAATGTGCATAATGATTTATGAATGGATTTATATTAATATATATTATATATATTAATATTAATTTATATTAGCTAATATTATTAAGAACATGTTCATAGATATTATATACATAACTTTTAAGAAAGTGTTACCAAAAATGTCATTTTTAGGGATCTGATTTTTTTTTTTTTTTTTTTTTTTTTTTTTTTTTTTTAATTTTTTATTTTAATATTTAAAAAAAAAAAAACACTATAAAATAAAAAAAAAAAAGGGAAAAAAACCAACGCGGATAGCATG